>CM054062.1:343546907-343966390 GCA_028641055.1 Alopecurus myosuroides
TTTTTAACTAAGGGGAAAATTCCTACCGTTGTGCTCATCACACCCTCCTCTTGGGGTATTCCAACGCAAGCATCACATATGGAAGAAGAAACTGCTGAATCTGGAAGCTCATTGGAGAAAAAAGAGGAGGAGAGTGATGATCAAGAGGAGGAAGAATGGAGCTACCCATGTCTAGCTCCCAATGAGAGTATTTCTTTAACTCATAGTTGTGATGATCCTATTGAATTTTTTGAAATATCCCTTTTTGATGAAGTTGATATTTTCTATACTTGTGACCATGATACTACTATGAATGAAACTTGTGAGAATGATGTTGCTACTGTTATTTATGATAATCCATGCTACTTAGATAAATCCTATGATAATCCTCTATTTGTTCCAACTATTGATTATGCATGATAACGAGGAAGTTTATTAAGAAAATTTATATGATAATGTTCTAGATCATGGTCCTATGTTACTTGATGTTATAAATTATAATGCTAATGAAAATATGATTGCTATAGTGTGTCCTATACCTTTTAAGATTGACCAATAATCTTGTTTTGCTACTGGTAAAAGTGGGAAAGAAGAGGTCTTTGTTTTTAATTTTGATCCCAATATTTTTTAGCTTGATATGAATTGTGTGATTTTAGGCCATGACAAACATGCTTTATGTGATACTTATATTGTTGATTTTGTTCATGATGCTACTGAAAATTATTATGATAGAGGAAAATATGGTTGTAGGAACTTTTATCTTACTAAAGCACCTCTCTTTTCGTTGAAAGTTTTGAAATTGCTATTGTTTTACCTTCCCATGATTTCTGGTTTGAGCTTCTTTGATTTGTTTCTTTACAAGATTCCTATGCATAGGATGTGGGTTAGACTTAAATTTGTTTTATACTTGCTTCTTGATGCTCTCTTATTCTTAACTCATATTTCTTATGTGAGCATCTTCTTCATTTGAAAACACGTGAATCCACTTTTCTGGGCCTAGCTAAAAGGCGTTAAAGAAAAGCACTTCTTGGGAGATAACCCATGGTTTTATTTTTTGCTTTGTTTTTCTCTATTTTCTTTGAGTCAAGGGGATGTATACTTCTGTAGCAACTCCTTTTCGTCTTTATTTTTCATGTATTAGTTGTTCCAAGTAAACTTTCTGATGAAAGTTAGAGTTGGTTTTGGGCTTTCTGCGGAGGAAACAGATTTCTGCTGTCCACCGTAGAAAATCGTGAAAAATCCAAAAAGATCAGAATGACCTGAAATGTCGTTTGCTTATTCCTCAGCTAATTATGAAACTTTTCAGTCTTTAAGTATTTTGATTTTAGCAGTGTAAGTGCCCCGAAAAAATTCGCCTTTACAGACTGTTCGGGTTTTGACATATTCTCCCATTTTTCTTGCATTTACTCTTTTACGATGTCAAATAGATTTATTTGCTTCACGAAACATCAATGGCTATAGCTAATGTTTAAAAGTATCAATAGCACTTGTTCCCATACAGAACCCAGGATTCCCTACATACATTTTTGAGTTGATCCGCCGAATACAAACCATTCAGATTCGCCATCCTACGTTCTACCGTGCATTTGATATTCATATATGAACTCACGAGTCACATTAGGGATGTATGATGGTGATACTGACTGTTTTATTTTACCTCCGACATAAAAGGTTTGATACAATTTCTTCCGATTATTTTTGGTGGATAGTAGGACATATATAAGGACACCACGCGAAGGCACTACTACAAAACAGGTTATAGCCGGACTGCTTACCGCCGGCGCGCATACACTACGTTCCGCCGGCGCTAAATAGCGCCGGCACGCTGTTTGAGCATCTGCCGGTGGTAACAATATAACCCAGGCGCGTATCTAAGCTGCTGCGCCGGCTCTAAAGCGCGGCGAGAGCCCGTCCCACCCAACGGACCAACTCCAACAATTGACACGTGGCTAGAAAATAGAGAAAAAATAAAATCCGGTTATCTATTTTCAGATCTAAACCGCTTTCTGGCCACGTGTCAATTGCTGAAGTTGGTCCACGGGCTAAATATGTAGACCATGTCTCATATAATTATTTTTCGGGCGCGCAATGCTCTTACGTGCTGGTGCTACCACACCTACCCCTGGCGGCACGCCGGCGCTAGGCTTAGATATTGTCTGGAAGCATAGCCTTGTACTGTACCACGTAGGAACATTTTAATTAGCAAGTCAACAACCTTGGTATATTAAGGACAAGCCACGTGATGGACAGTTTAACCAACACAGGAATCAACAACTATAATCCACGATTTATTCGCATTAGGGTTAACCAAAATTTCTGTACGCTGCTCTGCACTGTCATGGAGGTGGTCCTAGTTCCTAGACCACGGCACCGGCGACACCATCTGCACCAAGTGCGCCCTCGTCCTCGGTGTTTTCGTCTCCACCCCGCTGTCGTGACGCAGTTCTTCGCCGGGATAATCGTGAATAATTAAATATTTAAAAATGACCCAGCTCCCTAATGACACCAGCTCCCTAAAAAATAATTATAAACATATACCACCGGCGCATTCGATGGGAACGCTCGTGCTAACCCCAGTACCGCTGGCGCAGTGTGGCACGCGCCGGTGTAAGGCAGTTACCACCGGCACGATGATTGCCGGCGCAGACCCGTGCGCCGGCGGTAAGCTAAATTGGCGCGCCAGCGGTAACCTTTTTCCTAGTAGTGAGGTCTCGCGTCATTTTTGGTTTTTTTTGAATTTTCTAAAATTTTCTAAGCCGGTTTCAGGAAAAAGTCAAGAAGGCGGGCATTGTCGTTCATACCTAGGGGTTTAGTATAGAGAAAATCTTGGTGTCTCTGTGATGAAATAGGTAGTTGTGTACCTAGAAACGATTTTTCCCAAAAATCATGAGCAAACTACGAGGCACCTCTAGTTCAAATTTGACCCGTTTCCAACTGAATCGGAAGCAACTTGCGTTTTTCCAAAGTGTTGGATGGAAACCTTTTCTTAGGAACGAAACTGGTTATTTTTACATATAACATGGTCTGGAATATTCAAAAAATGCACCTTCCAAATTTTGCAACATATTTGTGGTAGATCCGTCACAAAAAATCCCATATTTTGCACTCGAAAAATGGAAAAATAGTTTTTTTATTTAGTAAAAAGGAAAACTTCCTCCATCAATATTGTCCATGATTCCAAGATTTTTTTTTGTGTCAAATATGGGCACATTAAAACAAATTATGCTATGGATTAGGCCATAACACCCGTCATTTGGACCGAAACCCTAGAATGTTCGAAGGAGATAGCTCATTTTTGTGAACATGTTTTCAACACAACTATCATATTTCAAGTTTATTATTTTTGGTGGATACTAGGACATATATAAGGACAACACGTGAAGGTCTCGCGTCATTTTTTTTATGGAATTTTCTAAGCCGGTTTCAGGAAAAAGTCAAGACGGCGGGCATTCCTTTCGTAGCTAGGGGTTGAGTAATGAGAAACTATTGGTGTATCTGTGATGAAATAGGTAGTTGTGTACCTAGAAATGATTTTCCCCAAAAATCATGAGCAAACTACGAGGCACCTATAGTTGAAATTTGAACCGTTTCCATCTGAATCGGGCCAACTTGTGTTTTTCAAAAGAGGTGGATGGAAAACTTTTCTTAGGAAATAAATTGGTTATTTTTTCATACGCCATGGTATAGAATATTCAAAAAATGCAGCTCCCAAGTTTTGTAACACATTGGTGGTGTCCTTCACAAAAAACCCCATTTTTTCGACTCAAAAAATGAAAAATGGTTTTTTTATTCTATAAAAAGGAAAACTTCCTCCTTGAACATTTTCCGTGCTTCCAGTACACATGTTTGTGTGGAATATGGGCACATTAAAGCAAATTATGCCATGGATTAGGCCATAACACCCGTCGTTTAGATCGAAACCCTAGAATGTTCGAAGGGGATAGCTCATTTTTGTGAACACATTTTCAACACAACTGTCGTATTCCAAGTATATTATTTTTGGTGGATACTAGGATATATATAAGGAAACCACGCGAAGGTCTCGCGTCATTTTGGGTTTTTTGAATTTTCCGAAATTTTCTAAGCCGGTTTCAGGAAAAAGTTAAGACGGCGGGCATGACCTTTCGTATCTAGGGGTTGAATATTGAGAAACTCTTGGTGTATCTATGATGAAATAGGTAGTTGTGTACTAGAAATGATTTTTCCCCAAAATCATGAGCAAACTACGAGGCACCTACGATTAAAATTTGACCTGTTTCCAACTGAATCGGCAACAACTTGTGTTTTTCAAGAGCGGCGGATGGAAACCTATTGTTAGGAAACAAATTGGTTATTTTTTGCATATAACATGGTCTATAATATTCAAAAAATGCTGCTTTCCAAGTTTTGCAACATATTTGTGGTAGGTCCCTAACAAAAAAACCATTTTTTGCACCCGGAAAATGTAAAATGTTTTTTATTCAATAAAAAGGAAAACTTCCCCCGTCAACATTGTCCGTGCTTCCAAGACGAATGTTTGTGTGGAATATGGGCGGACTAAAACAAACTATGTGGTGGATTAGGCCACAACACTCGTCATTTGGACCAAAACCCTAGAATGTTCAAGGAGATAGCTCATTATTCTGAACACACTTTCAACACATCTATCGTATTCCAAGTTTATTATTTTTTGGTGTATACTAGGAAATATATAAGGACACCACGCGAAGGTCTCACATCTTTTTGGGGTTTTTTGAATTTTTTGAATTTTCTAAGCCGGTTTCAGAAAAAAAAGTCAAGACGGCGCGCATGACCTTTCATAGCTAGAGGTTGAATATTGAGAAACTCATGGTGTATTTGTGATGAAATAGGTAGTTTTTTACCTAGAAATGATTTTTCCCAAAAATCATGAGCAAACTACGAGACACCTGTAGTTCAGATTTGCCTCGTTTCCAACTGAATCGCCAGCAACTTGTGTGTTTTCAAAAGAGGTGGATGGAAACCTTTTCTTCGGAAACAAATAGGTTATTTGTGCATATAACATGGTCTAGAATATTAAAAAAATGCACCTCTCAAGTTTTGCAACATATTTGTTGTAGGTCCTTCACAAAATACCCATTTTTTGCCCTCGAAATATGGAAAATGGTTTTTTATTCAATAAAAAGGAAAACATCCTCCGTCAACATTGTCCGTTCTGCCAAGACGCATGTTTGTGTGTAATATGGGCACACTAAAACAAAATATGCCATGGATTAGGCCATAACACCCATCATTTGGACCGAAACCCTAGAATGTTCGAAGGAGATAGCTCATTTTTTTTAACACATTTTCAACACAACTTTCGTATTCCAAGTTTATTATTTTTGGTGGATACTAGGACATATATAAGGACACCACGCGAAGGTCTCGCGTCTGGAATTTTCTAAGTCGGTTTCAGGAAAAAGTCAAGACGGCGGGCATGACCTTTCGTAGCTAGGGGTTGAATATTTAGAAACTCTTGGTGTATCTGTGATTAAATATTAGTTGTGTACCTAGAAATGATTTTCCCAAAAATCATTAGAAAACTACGAGGCACCTGTAGTTCAAATTTGACATGTTTCCATCTGAAACGGCAGCAACTTGTGTTTTACAAAAGAGGTGGATGGAAAACTTATATTAGTAAACAAATTGGTTATTTGTGCATATAACATGGTCTAGAATATTCAAAAAATGCAACTCCCAATTTTTGCAACATATTTGTGGTAGGTCTTTCACAAAAAAACTCATTTTTTTGCACTCAAAAAATGGAAAATGGATTTTTTTTCAATAAAGAGGAAAACTTCCTCCGTCAACATTGTACGTGCTTCCAAGACGTAAGTTTGTGTGGAATATGGGCACATTAAAACAAAATATGCCATGGATAAGGCCATAACACCCGTCATTTGGACCAAAACCCTAGAATGTTCGAAGGAGATATCTCATTTTTGTGAGCATAGTTTCAACACAAATGTCGTATTCCAAGTTTACTATTTTTTGTGGATAGTAGGACATATATAAGGACAACACGCGAAGGCGTCATTGTGGGTTTTTTTTAAAATTTTCTGGAATTTTCTAGGCCGGTTTTAGCAAAAAGTCAAGACGGCAGGCATGACCTTTCGTCGCTAGGAGTTGAATATTGAGAAGCTCTTGGTGTATCTGTGATGAAATAGTTTGTACCTAGAAATAATTTTTCCCAAAAATCATGAGCAAACTACACGGCACCTATAGTTCGATTTTGATCAGTTTCTAGCTGAATCAGCAGCAACTTGTGTTTTCAAAAGAGGTGGATGGAAAACTTTTATTAGGAAACAAATTGGTTATTTGTGCATATAACATGGTCTAGAATATTCTAAAAATTTAGCTCCCAAGTTTTGCAACATAATTGTGGTAGGTCCTTCACAAAAGATCCTATTTTTTGCACTCGAAAAATGGAAAATGGTTTTTTATGGAATAAAAAGAAAACTTCCTCCGTCAACATTGTCCATGCTTCCGAGACGCATGTTTGTGTGGAATATGGGCACATTAAAAGAAAATATGACATGGATTAGGCCATAACACCCGTCATTTGGACATAAACCCTAGAATGTTCGAAGGAGATAACTCATTTTTGTGAACTCATTTTCAACACAATTTTCGTATTTCAGGTTTATTATTTTTGTTGGATAATAGGACATATATAAGGACACCACGCCAAGGTCTCGCGTCATTTTGGGTTTTTTTGAATTTTCTGAAATTTTCTAAGCCGGTTTCAAGAAAAAGTCAAGACCGCGAGCATGACATTTCGTAGCTAGGGGTTGAATATTGAGAAACTCTTGGTGTATCTGTGATGACCGCCTCTAAGTCTCCGCCAAGGAGAAACCTGCTCAGAAGAAGAAACCCAAGCCGCCGCCAAAGGTGTTGCCTTACCATATGACTGACGAGCAGAATGTTGCGTGGGTGGCCGCGGACACAAAACATCAGATGGCTATGTGGGGAAAGAAACCCGCCTTGCCACAGGAGCCAATAGATCCGGCAGTATGGAAACACTTTAAGGATCTGCTGGAAATGCCACCCCAAGTTCAACTAAATCAAAATGATGACTATGTGTGCGGTTTATTAAAGAGTCATTCCAAAGTAAAGAAGAAGGGGAGCACAATTCCCCAGCTCGGTCAGCAGAAACAACAGTCAATTTCCCCGCTCAAAGTGGTACCCGCTGCACAGAAACCCTCTTAGCCAATTGATATGGATGAATCTAGGAGGTTTGCCACATCTTATGGTGTCACCGTTGAGCAATTTCTAAGAGGTCGCGAGGGGCTTACAAGTTGCTGATACAACATGGAAATGTGAGTCAGGGAAGTCTCAAGTCAGACCTGACCTGCTCGGCTCTCTAACAACACATATGCGTCAACTACATCAGTGGTACATGTAAGGCTCAACCCAAGGGATGGATGCACTCATGATCAAAGTTGGGCATGCGCATTTCTACCGCGACGACTCGATCTCTCTTTATTTGGAAGATCTTTTTGATCTCTAGAATCTAGACGGCCTGGATAAATCGATCATCATCACCTATTGCATGTAGTGATTAATTTATTTCTATAATTAAGTCTTTACCTTAGCTTGTTCTATCATTGCTTTTTATTATCCTCACTGTACGATATATGTTATGCAGATTGGAGATTCATGAATGTCAAGGAACCGGTGGCATTATGTTCATTGACCCATATATAATCAATGATATAATGCTAAAGCAATACCCCAGTGAAACGGAGAATAACATTCTTACGTTTTTAGAGAAACAATTTTATTGTAGTGAAATACTATTTCCTTACATGCACGGGTGAGTGTTATTTTCTTCTGCATATTCCTGCACATTTCTATTTTGTTATCTCCATGTTAAGTGTAATTGATGAGTTATGTCTGACCGTGCATATAAACGTGTGCAGTTTCCACTTGATTCTTCTCAACATTCACGTTGACACCGGAGTAGTTGACCTCATGAACTCTATGAAAGAAACACAAGAGGAGTACGTGTCGATGATTTTAGTGCTCAACAAGTAAGTTCAATCATTATCGAACTATATTGTTACCATTTGTTCAATCATTGTCGTACGATGACCCCTTTATTCCTTTGTTTTGCCGGACAGGGCTTGGATGCGGTTCAGGAAGGATCAAGCCGGTCTTCCACACACTAATATGCTAGTTCATAAAATAGATGTAAGTAGCACTTGCTAGATTCATGCATCTCTGTAATTGCGCGTGGATTATTTGATTCAATTCTGTTTCTCTTACAGTGCCCTTTTCAGCCAGCGGGAACAAACTTATGTGAATTCTATGTCATGGAGAACATGAGGATCCTCGTGAATAAGCAGAGGACTAGTATAAAGAATCTAATGATTCATGACAGGCGGACGAAGCTCCTACCACATGACCAGCTAGAAGCAACTCAACAGCAATTGGCGGGATTTTTTATTAAGGACGTCATAGATCAAAATGGAGCATTTCATTATGGACAATAATCTCCATACATTTAGATAGTATTAGTGTATAAGTGGATCTCAATTAGTTCCATGTAATGATCTGCATATATGTTGTCAATGTGGAACTAATATAATATATATATCATTAGCGCACAGACCACTCCAGATTCTCCTACCGCGGCCGAAAAAACAACGCAAAACGCTGCCGCGGCAGAAAAACACAGCGCAAAACGCTGTCGCGGCAGGAAACCAGCCCAAATCAGCGCAAACCTTTAGCTCCAGTTCGTATTACGGACCGGGACTAAAGGTTGGCAGGCCCCCTCGCTGAGAAGCGCCCACGTGGTGCCACCTTTAGCCCCCGTTCGTAACCAAAACGGAGCTAAAAGGGATCTTTTGTCACGGTTTTCCAGCCCCGGTTGGTCGGCCGGTGCGGAAGGGCCTCACTAACCGGGGCTATAGGCTTGTTTTCCACTAGCGTACGGAAGCATGAATGCAGAGGTAGCCCGCATCGATTAATATAGTCGGTCGGAAAAGAGAAATTAAGAGCCATAGATGGCTGCAGAAAAAAGAAATGACCTATGTTGCAGGCCTACGACAAAAAGTGATAGACGCTAAACTCCTCCTACGTCCAAGTTAGGCTCGTAAGAGGTGTTTGGCTCGTCAATCTGTAATGCAGCATGTTTACGGTGTTACTACCTCCATTCCAAGAATAAGGCGTATTTCGTTTGACCGTGGCTTTGACCAAGAATTACTCATTTACTATGCGACATATGTGACAGAAATCATAATTATAGTGAAATACTTTTGGATAAGAATACAATGATATGAATGATATGTTTTTTTTAGATAAAAGGCATAGGGCCCAACTTTGAATTAACAAAGCTCGGCAGTTCAAACCAAGTTATACAAATGCTGGGCATACAGCTTCGCCAAAGGAAATACATGCTGCAGCATACAGCTTCGCCGACAAGGAAACGAAGAGCAGCGACGTAGTTGGGACAAAGAAGCCAAGCACACACGCACAAGCGAACAGAGACAACAGCTCGAAATCCCACTGCTAGGGAATGGGGGTGGGAGGGAACCGGTAGGACTGGTGAGTCTTCATGAGGTCCTCCACCAGCCGGCGCACCGCGGTCTTATCCTCAGGCTTCATCGGGATGGTCCAAAGCTGCAAGAACACCAGAGATTTAAAAAAATGTCAGCAGGATGGCGAGTAATCAGCCCCTCGATAGAGTGTTTATTTCTGATATGCCAGAGCGCCCAAGCTAAAGCAATAAAGGAAGCCCACACTATACGCCGAAAGCTACCCGAGAGCGAGGAAAGGATGGTTTGAAACTCCGCAAAGTTGGCGGGCGCCCAGGTATTCCCCAGAACCTGGCGCACCATGCTCCAGGCGAACTTTGCTAAGGAGCATCTAAAGAATATGTGATCCGCGTTTTCAGGAGCCGCGCAGAGAGCGCAATTCCCATCAGAAGGGCCTGCACGAGTGAGAAGCTGGAGGCCAGAGGGGAGGCGATCCAGGATCAATTGCCAGGGAAAGACTTTAATCTTGAGTGGCAACGAGTTGTGCCAAACATCCTGCGCGAAGGCGGCGCTACTCCCCCTGGACAGCGCCTCGTACATAGAACTAACCGTATAGGACCCGGACGCCTCAAGGGCCCAGGAGATTCTGTCTAACCCTCCAGAAAGGGAGATGGAGTTGATGATGACATCCAGCTCTCCCCACTGGGCCATGGCGGCATGGGAGAGCGTCCTGCGGAAGCGGCAGCCCGAACCAATAATATCTGCCACCGACGCCCCTTGGTCGTCGCAAATACTAAAGAGGAAGGGAAACTTGTGGCAGAGGGGGCCCTCCCCGTGCCACCAATCAGTCCAAAATGTTGTGCGCCGCCCGTCCAGAATACTGTGTTTGGCCCCCACCTTGAAGAGGTGTTTAACTTGGTGTAAGCTTTTCCAGACCTGAGATCCCCCCCTCGGGGTGGTCGCGAAAATGTCCCGCGTGATAGTGTATTTGTTACCCGTAAAAGTGGCCCAGAGAGACCCATCCGACTGGTATAGCATCCAAATCCATTTTAGAAGGAGATCCTCGTTCATTTTTTGGGAGTTGATAAGTCCTAGGCCCCCTGCCTATTTAGGACGGCAGATCGCCGGCCAACTGACCATATGATATTTGTGGTCCGGCCCTGCGCCCTCCCAAACGAATCTAGCCCGGATAACATCCAACTCCTTGTGTGTACCCTTCGGCAGGAGGAACAGCCCCATTGCAAACATGAGGAGATTGTCGAGACAGGCATTGGAAAGGATGAGGCGACCACCAGAGGAGAGAAAACGGCCCATCCAAGGTTCAATCTACGGGCCAGCTTCAGAATGCGGAAGGCCCATTGTTCCTTGCTAAGCTTGGAATCAAAAATTATATATAAATATACTAATTATTGGTCAAACGAAACAAAATATGCCTTCTTTGGCGAAACGGAGGTAATAACTGATTACATTTGATTGTGTTTGGTATAGTGATCACATAATTAAATACCACGGTATCAGTTCCCTGCCTGGTACAATTCTGTTTCCGCCCAAATCCCGTGGAATCGGAAAGCGTTACCTGTGTGTCTAGTCGTCTAGCATCTCTTCTTCCCCACGATGCACGATCTGTTCCGACAAAAACACCACCCGGCATAGGCCCCCGCGCTCCAACACGCCGCTCAATAAGTCGGCGTACACCGGCTCCGTCAGCCACTGCGACGAACAACCACAACCACATGGATTAACAAAGAAGAAAGACACCTTGTAGTTCTTCGCCGGCTCACCGTTGGCCACGGGGGCTAGTGCTTCTGCGCCATATCTTGGTCGACATGCTCCGGCTGCACCTGCACCATGGCCAGCACTAGGCGGTCGGGCTGCGAGATCCTCCGCGCGGTGGAGGCGACTGTAGTCGGCCGAGATGCGCCACACGGCCGGTGGCTGATTGAACGAAAAACACATGAATCTGTTACTGATTAGCGTTAGATTCAAAGTTTTAAATAGCCGCTAATAGCCCGGCTGTATGGGTATAGCCCGGATATAGCCTCTTAGCCCGGCTATATCCCGTCCAGTGGATCAAAAATTTTGGTCCAAAATTTGTCACCTCCGTCAATTTCGGAGCCCAAATCAATCACCGTTGGTTGTTGAATTGCTGTTGTGAGCTTTGCGTGCGACCTATAGTGACCTAGTTTCAGAACTGTTGAACTCTGTCATGAATAATTGTTATCTAAACTCCTGATTGTTCATTCATTTTATATGACTATGTTGTTACGTTATGCATTTGCGAATAATACCATATAAATGATTATATGTTGTCTAAATTTTACTATTTTTACCATAGTTTTAAATAGCCCGCTATAGCCTCGATATATCTCCGATATAGCTATCTGAGCATGTTGCCGCTAAATGATAGCATGTACAACTTGTCACTATAACGCCGCTATAGCCCGCTATATGTCCGCTATAGCTGTTTTTAAGGGTTGCCGCTATATGCAATATCCCGCTATTTAAAACATTGATTTTTACAATATTCTAGCAAAACTTATAGTCCGGCTATAGGCTTTCGTAGCTTCTGAAATCGCCGGTGCTATATGCAATAGCCCGCTATTTTTAAACTTTGGTTACATCCATTTGTTCGAACCAAACACGTTTCAGTTTTTTTCAGTCCGTTTACATTAACAGCGTCATTGGATTGCATTTACGTTTGCTTTACCTTCTGTGAACCAAACATCTCAGGAAAAGGGAACGAGTGGTGGAACGCGGGGCCACCAGCCGCAGCAGAGCTCTGACACCGGGAAAGGAAAGGCCGAATGTCCAGATAGGGAAGGACGACCGCCTCGCGCGCGTGCAACAAAAGGAATCGCGCAAGCGCTCGTGGCTTAGCATTTTCGCTTAAATCGCGGCCTCCGCCATGGATGTAGACACAAAGCTCATTACCTAGTATATATAGTCGAGCCGGGAACGAGTTAAACTCACAGCTCGATCGATCGGCTAGCTAGCTCCGATTCAAGCGCTTTGCAATTACCGATGGCGCCCACGGCTTCTTCCGACTCCGGCAACTCTTCTTGCGATTCTAGCAACAAGCTGCACCTCCGGGTGTTGAGTCGCGGCCTCGTGAAGGCCTCGGACCCTTGCATCGAGCCGCACGTGGCCGCTGTCTCCAACCTCGACCTTCTGGCCAACAGCGTGCAAGCCTCCATAGTGTGCCTCTACCCCAAGCCCAAGGTCGGCGACTTCAGCGCCGTGACCGCGCTCTTCAAGGCCATGCTGCCGTCCTTGCTTAACAGCTTCTACCCTCTCGCCGGGCGCATCGTTACCAACACCACCTCCGGGCTCCCGGAGCTTCACTGCTTCAACCAGGGCGCCGAGCTCATCGTCGGCGAGATGGACGTCGCCCTGGCCAGCCTCGACTATGGCAACACGGAGGAGTCGCTCAAGAAGATGATGCTGCCTTACCCGGAGGAGGTGACGCTCTCCGTGCAGCTGCTCTCGTTCGCCTGCGGCGGCTTCTCCATCGTGTGGGCAAACAACAACCTCGTCAACGACGGCCACGCAATCACCATGATGGTCCGGGCGTGGTCGGTGCTGGCGACGACAGGGACCATCGTCGGCGCCCCCAACCACGACCGCTCCGTCTTTCGCGCACGTGACCCGCCCTCGTATGCCGCCCAACTCGGCGTTGAGGCATACGAATACGACCGCCTCGTCAACGCGCTGTCCGCCGCTGACAGCTTCGTCGAGCGCCTTTACTACATTGACGCGAGCGACATTGACAGGCTGCGCGAGGACGCGAGCCCTGGTGGTGAAGACGACAAGCGCTCGTCGCGCGTGCAGGCGGTGTCTGCCTACCTGTGGAAGGTGCTCGCCTCCGTCGTAGCCGCCTCGCGGATGCCGGAGAAGCGTTGCCGCATGCTGTGGTGGGTGGACGGGCGGCGTAGGATCACGTCGCCCGAGCTCGCCCCGGCTATGCGCAACTACTTTGGCAACGCCACCACCTTTGTCGTACAGGAGGCCACCGTGGAGGAGATCCAGGAGAAGCCGCTTGCGGACGTGGCGGCCATGGTGCGGGAGGCCATCTCCTCGGTGGACTACGATGACAACATCCAGCAGCTGGTGGACTTCGTGGAGGTACACAGAACCGAAAAGCTTATGGAAGAGGCCGCCCTGGGGTTCGGCTCGCCGACAGTCACCCAGACGGTGTTCGCTTCGTTCCCTCTCGACACAGACTTCGGGTTTGGCCAGGCGGCGCTCGCCATGCCCATTTGGCACCACGGGAGGATCGCCTCCGCAGCACTGGCTGTGGGAGCGCGCCCTGGAGGCGACGGCTCGTGGCTTGTCAATGCCAACCTGTGGCCGCAACTCGCGGCAGCGCTCGAGACCGATGACCAGCGCATCTTCAAGCCTCTCACGGCAGAGTATCTTGGCCTGATTTATTAGGTCATCTTCCATACGCCACTGCTGCAACGTTTCTCTTTATATTTCCCTTTTAAAAATGTGGCGAGGTGGCCCCACAGCGAGTTTTAATTTTTAAAATAACAAGAACCTAAATGTCGCCTAGGCAAACATCAGCCTAGGTGGTTTTCGGTTTGTGTGTTGTTTCTGTGTGTTTAAAACCTTGAGGTTGTTATATTATTTTGTTGGGTTTGTGTGTTGTTTCTGTGTGTTTAAAACCTTGAGGTTGTTATATTATTTTGTTGGGTTTGTGTGTTGTTTGTGTGTGTTTAAAACCTCGATATTGTTATACTATTTTGTTGGGCTTGTCTGTTGTTTGTGTGTGTTTAAAACCTCGATCTTGTTATACTGTTTTGTTGGACTTGTCTGTTGTTTGTGTGTGTTTAAAACCTCAAGGTTTTGCCCCGTAGGTGTGTTTTAACGTCGAGCACTCTCAGCGGATTTTCTACTTGTGCCCCAACTCGTTACCCCCTTTAATTGTTTTCCCGATACTCATAAATTGCTTTGTAAAGAACTTTCTTGTTTATCTTGAGCAATTATTGGAAAATTGGTGTAGCTCGGTTGGATAAATGTGATCGAGGCTCAGTTCTATATCTATCTCATTTGAGGATGCAGTTGTACTGCGATCTCTCGTTCAATTTTTCTTTTGTTTGTTAAATATTTGTTGAATGAACCATGTGAGATGTTAGCTCTTGTTTCCTAAGACATTTTGGTGCTCTTGGCCACCACTTGTTCACACATCTTGTCGGATATACACTGAATAGGGGTATGGAAGATGGTAGACAAAAGAGCCGGATTACCAGGGTGGCCTACATGGTAATGGGCTTAGGTCCATTGGGCGGCCCAGTAGTCCGACACGCAGAAGCCGGATTCTAGAAGAACCCGGATCACGGCCCACGTGATCTGGCTTGGAGGAGAAGACGGATTCCTTACTTTCCAAGTTACAAGTTAAACGTAGTCTTCTAGGTTTCTTGTTCTGTAAGCCCTAATTCGGCTATTATATAAAGCCGGACGGGAGATAGATTACATAAGTTCTTTTAGTTTCAAGGTTCTAGGTTCAAGCTTAAGCGCTACGCAACTCGCCGACAAGTTCATCCTCGTCGAGTAGCTAGATCTATTCCCTCACATTGTAACTCTGTTATACGGGCTTTAGTCCCAATTAGTGAGAAGTGCAGGAGTAGGTACGCCGTACTGTCGCGACGTACCGAACCTGGGTAAATCCCGTGTTCTGTGTTACTACGCTATCCCGTTACCCCACGTCTCTACCGTAGTCTCATGGCACCCTAGTCTATGAAAACTACTACGATGTGTCGACAGTTGGCGCCCACCGTGGGGCAAACGACGTCAGGCGTGAAATTCCGATCTGGGATACTCGGCGGAATTGGAAGATCAATCACTGTCGGAAGCCTGGAATTCGACGACGACGTCGGGCGCTTCCTCGACAACGGATCATACATACCGGCGCAAAATCACCTGGTAAGTGCCTGCGTTTTACCGATTGGATCTGCTAACATCTTTATCGGATTAACCGCGGAAGCAATGGGATTTTGCGGTGAAAGCAATTATTTCCCACCCGCCCTATACCCAGTCGAAGCCGACTATGATGCCGGATTTTGCTCAGATCGCCGACAAAACAGTGATACGCACTTTATCGGCATGGTGCAATCCGAGATCGCTGAAAACACGGATAACGGAAATCCCGTGCAAGAGGCAGACAACAATACACCCGTCACAGAAACGGAAGAACCAATACCCGTCACAGAGACGGAAGATCCGACATCCGTCAACCAGACGATGAACTCGGAAACAGAGTCCGTGCTTGCCGCCATAGAGGCAAGATTGGAGTCGGAAACCGGATCGGATAACTTCGACTCCGAAGACGAAGACGATGATGCCTTCGTAAGAAAAGTTAAGTCCTTTCAAGAGGGATTCCATGAAGTGCTAATGGCAAAACCAGCTGATACAACGGGTGCCGATAGCCAGGAAAGCCCTAAAACCCCTCCGCCAGTGGAAGAGAGGGAAGACGGAGAAACTTCTCCGATATTCCCTAATGTCAAGGAGATGACAGAGGATGAACCTGTCAAAAAACCTTCGTCTTCCAAGAAAAAGCACCGTGCTTCTAAAAAACTCCAGTACAAACTCCGGAAGAAAAAGTCAGCTGATCTCGCTGATGAAAACCTGGAAGTTGGAGATATTAGTGGCACAAAGCCTACGGAAAAGAAATCTAAGGAAATCACCGCTCCGCCAATGACAGAACTGGAAGAGCAGGAACTATTACAAACTCCAGTGGGACCCAATGAACCCCCTGAGATGCTGGAAGCCAGGAGACAAGCTTTCCAACGGCAACAGCAACAGTTGCTTAGATCTCGGCAAAATCTCCAACAAACCCATAATGACATCAAAATCATGAAGGAAGAAATTGAGGAATACGAGAGAAAGCATAGATCTGCCTTAAAACCTACTAGGTTACCCGGAATCGCAAAACCGGAAGAACTGCTGCCAAAAGAAAGGTTCTATAACCCATCTTGGCAAAAGCAGTTAAACGGCAAAGATGCCAAGGGCGAACCAATATACAAAACCGCAGCTGAAAACGCGGAAGCAGCGTTCGCCATCCTGAACAATGATCTGTACTCCAACGGGGAAAAACTCCAAGGGGTGTATGCTTTCCTAGGAAAAGCATTACAGCAGCAACAGCGAGGACAAGAGCGATCAGGGAGGCTGCATGATAATTCCGCCCTCTGCAAAAATGTTACTTGCGCCGCTGGAGCACCTGGACCGGAAGAACCCGGAGATTCGGATAAAAAAGAGGATCCGAGAAAAGACAAGAAAAACCCCGACAATCGGGACGCAGCGTCTAGAACCGGACCTCATCTCCCGAAAGATGGATATAAACCACACGATCGGGAAGACAAAAACCGGAATGCCGGCAAAATAATGCCACCTCCGAGAAACCCAGCTGAAAAAGCCGGAAGATACGATACACCTCACAGACGTGAAAGATCTCGGACACCGCCTAAAGATAAGGAAAGGTACAGGAGCAGGACTCCACCTAATCCCAGAGGGCGTGACAACGGAAGAGATAGAGATAACCTCGGAAAAACGCGTCCGCGCAACAATGGAAAAGAAAGGAGCAGATCCCCTTCTGTCCATTCAGCCGGGAGATATTCTGCACATATTGATAGAGCAGAAAAGGACGATCTATACTTTGGTCCTAAGTGTTTTACTGACAGGATCCGAAGGATAACCCTGCATTCTGGCTTCGCCAAAGTTGGTCCAACCTACCAAAAGTATACCGGCAGTACAAACCCGGATACCTGGCTTTCAGATTATTACACAGCCGTCCAAATCAACAACGGGACAGACCTGGAAGCTGTCAAGTTTCTTCCCCTAATGTTGCTAGACGGGGCCAGAGATTGGATCAATGGTTTACCATCAAGAACTGTCGACAGTTGGGATGATATGGCGAGAGTATTTACTCAGCATTTTCGGGGAACATACAAACGCCCAAATAGCATCAACCAGCTGAACCGTTGCACCCAATTTGAAGACGAACCATACGTGGATTTCATCTCCAGATGGACTGCAATGAAGAATAGTTGCTCTGGAGTAACTGACGTACAAGCAATGCACGCTTTCGTCAATGGCCTAAAACCCGGACTGGTACCGTTCATGGTTGGTTCTAAAAAGCACAAAGATCTCGGATCTATGCTTACAACCGCTAATGAGCACGCTGCAGCCGAAGACGATATCAGAGCAAGAGGAGGCAATATTGAGTCACTGATACTGGCCAAGAAAACACCTCGTTCTGATAAAAAAGGAACTCCAGAGTCAACAACAAAGCCCAAGGAGGTTAACATAGCCTTTGGAGGAGAAAAGGGGAACAAGTGGAAAGGCCGCAGTCCAGATCCAATCAATTACACTCCCGAAGAATGGGAGAGAATTAAGTCGGAACCCTGCGTCCACCACTCTCAGTTTGGGAAACCTACCCATACAAATGCGCAATGCCGGCTAAACAAGCATATGAAAGGCAATGCAGGATCCGGAAATAAAGGGAAGGGTTCCAAGAGGAAACCTGCCAAACAAAAGCCAGAAGCTGAAAAAGAAGACAGTGAATCGGACACTTATGACAAAATCCAGGAACAACAGCGAAAAGGCGAACCCAAATTTCCGAGAGTTGACGGAGAAGCAATGTTAACTTTCCTAGCAACCCCGTCAGCAAAGGTGGCCAAAAGGACACTTCGAGAAATAAACGCGGTTGTTCCTGCAACCCCAAAATTCTTGAAGTACTCCAACACACCGATAGTCTAGGATCAGTCAGATCATCCCGGAAATATCCCTGAACCCGGCACACAAGCTCTTGTTGTAAGCCCTATTGTTCAAAACACTAGGCTAAGAAGAGTGCTGATGGACGGATGATCCAGCATCAATATAATGTACCTGGATACACTGAAGCATTTGAAGATATCCGAGTCCCAGCTCAACTACAGCAATATACGCTTCCATGGCATTGTTCCTGGCAGGCAAGCACGATCCCTAGGAGAAATTTCCCTAGATGTCACCTTCGGAGATAAAGATCACTTCCGGCAGGAAAAAGTATCCTTCGAAGTTGTGCCGTTCGAGAGCGTGTATCACGCAATACTCGGACGTCCGGCTTTCGCCAAGTTTATGGCAAGATCTTGCTATATCTACAACAAGCTGAAGATGCCAGGACCCAAAGGAGGAGTAATCACCATTGCCGGTGATTTCAAGCTGGCAAACGAGTTGGAGAAGCAAAACACCCTTTGCGCTCAAAGAGTTATAGCTCAGGAAGAACTGAAGGAGTTAGCCAAGGAGGTATCGCCGAAAGAAATGCCGGCAGGAAAAGAAACTCGGAAGCCAACAGATAGCTTCAAGGCGTCCGAGAATACAAGACAGGTAATCCTAGATCCCAAAGATCCGACAAAATTTGTCGTCGTAGGGACTGGGATGACCGACAAATAGGAAGGCGAGCTCATCAAGTTCCTCCGTGAGAACTGGGATATTTTCGCCTGGTGTCCAGCTGACATGCCAGGCGTACCCAGGGAACTTGCTGAGCACCAACTCAAGGTTATTCCCGGATCAAAACCCGTCAAACAAGGTCTCCGTCGATTTGACGGAAGAAGACGGAAGGCTATTGGCAAGGAAATTATCCGGCTTTTAGCAGCAGATTTTATCAAGAAAGTAATCCATACTGACTGGTCCGCAAATCCGGTATTAGTACCGAAGAAAGACACAACTGCCCTCAGAATGTGTATAGATTACACAGGATTGAACAAGTTATGTCCGAAAGATAGGTTTGCGCTGCCGCGAATCGATCAAATAATAGATGCCACTGCAGGCTCCGAGCTTTTATGCTTTTTGGATGCATACTCCGGGTACCACCAAATACGCATGAAAAAGGAAGATCAAATCAAGACTTCTTTTATAACCCCTTATGGGACGTATTACTATATAACCATGCCTTTTGGCCTGAAGAACGCAGGTGCAACCTACCAGCATTGCATGCAACGCTGTTTGCATAGTCAGATTGGAAAAAATGTCCATGTTTACGTGGACGATATTGCTGTCGTAACCAAGGAAAAAGATACACTCCTTGAGGATTTGCGAGAAACCTTCGAAAATTTGCGCACTTACAAGATGAAGTTGAATCCATCTAAGTGCGTATTTGGGGTTCCCTCAGGAAAACTTCTGGGTTTCATCGTTTCTCATAGAGGAATAGAAGTTAACCCGGAAAAGATGAAGGCAATCTCGAACATCTCAGAACTTACGTGTGAAAAAGATGTCCCAGAATTGCCGGGTTCCGCCACAGCCATAAAAAGATTTCTTAGTTGGCTGGGGGCTAAAACCCTACCACTCCTCAAGCTGCTGAAAAGTTTCGACAAGGTCAAGTGGATTGCGGAAGCCTGGGAACACCTAGCAAGTTATGTCCCCTTCTGTACTTAGTTCAATATCTATGTAAACATCTTTTGAGATCATGAAATAAAGTTGTCGGAATGCTGTCATCCATATTTCTTATAAGTGCAAAGTGTTTCCGCCTCATCTATTTCCCAATGATCTTACAAATTTCTCAACGTTAACCCGAATTGTGCTTGCGTACTCGGCGTTACATAACTGAATGATTTTTCAGCCTTTTAACGGCTAAAGGAAACTTGAATTGCCTGTGTGCCCAAGTTTCACTTAAAACTTTCCTTGTTTCTCTAAGTCTTATCTGATTGTGTGTGTGCCGGGTTACTGGAACTAGTTAGTAAAAATGCCTTTAGCATGATTCATGTTTTTGAGTTTCAAAACTGATTGGTTCGTCCCCAGTTACTCGGCATAACGATTCATAATGCTATTTGAGCCATTTCAAACACTAAGGACAGTTAAATCATATACACCAGAGAACTTAGAAGATAAAGGAATGGTAAAATCCAAACAACTTGCAAAGTAATTTCATAGTTTAAACTGCAAAAGGCGGAATTCTCATTAATATAAAAGAAGCATTACATTTTGGATTACAAATGAAAGAACAGTAATGCTCCTATTGTCTACTTTTTCTATCCAGGTTCCAGGTAACCTTTCAAGAATCCGACTCCTCCTCGCTGCTTTCTTCGTCAGGGATTGGAGGAGCTTCTTCTTCTGGATAGTTGACGGCGACATTTACCATGGCGGCAATCTGGGTGGCGTGGCCCTTAACTTCACCAAAGATGGTGGATCGTTGCGCATCTGTGTATCCCTGAGGGACACCGGTGGCCACACGCCAGGATTTGGCACTAGGGTAGTGCATGCGCATAAGGCCTAAGGCCATGCGCGCACCACCCTGTGCAGCAGAGCGGAGAAGAGACTCCTTGGACTCCGCCACCTCCATGATGATACCCGGAAGTTTTTCAACCTCCGAGCATTCCCCAGATTTATCGGGAAGAAACTTGTCTACTAGCTGCGTTGCAGCAGCCTTCATCAAATTCCATGTCTCCCCGAAAGCTCGGATGCCTGCAGCCCGAGTGCCATCTGGGGTGTCTCCTGTTTGATCCAATAAAACATACAAAAGAGTTAGGCAGACAAACAGAGAAAGCAAAAACATGGAAAGATGTCAAAAGGGTAAGAAATTTACCGATTAGCTTATCGATCTCGGAAACTTCCTCCAGGCGAAGGTTCAGAGCTTCGGTCAAATCCTGAATGGTGGATTTGTCTTTCTCCGCCTGTTCGGAAGCCTTGGAATTAGCCATTCCAAGAGCCAGGTTACTGGCTTCCAGGTCTTGTTGAGCTTTCACAAGATTCTTGTGAAGCTCAATGTTCTCATTGCGGAGAATTTAGGCGTTGCCAGAATCTTCCGCTGCTTGCTTAGCTTCAGCTAAGGCAGCTGAAAAGCAAGGGAAAATCCAAGTTGATCAAATTCCTCGGGAAAAAACTTAGACAAAGTCTTAAATCGGAAATTTCAAAACGAAAAAGCTTACCTTTCGTTTCCGTCAAAGCGAGCTGAGATGATTCCAGCTCCGCCTCTTTCTCCTCAAGAATAGAAAGAAGACTTCGAACTTCTTTATTCTTGATGGTGAGCTTCCTAAAAACTTCCAGGTTTATGGCCTCGGAGGTTTGCTGAAACACAGCAAGGAAAAGTATGGTTAACAAAAAACATCAAAGCAAAAAAGCATGCATTTTGTTTAATGCTTGGGGGCTAGAGTTACATACCTGGCTCATGCGCTGCAAACCTGCTAAGTTTTCTTGGAATTCTTTCGCGTATTCCGCGAAGTGATTTCCGGCTGCGTCCAAGCCGTCATTGATAGCCTTAAAATCCTTGTCAAAGGTGGGGATTTCCTCGTCGAAAGTCCGAGAAGATTTCCCCACCTCTGGGGCCGCCCTTTCCCTCGTATCCGACTCGGATACAACGGGCTGGCTGGGCTCTGGGGGCTTGGTGGTGGGGGTTGCAGTAGGCTCTTCCGCCATTGTTTGCGGCGTGTCCGGGGCGACGGCGGGAGATGGTTGGCTGCCTCGGCTGGAAGGAACCCTGAGTTTCTTCAGCTTTCTCGGCTTCAGGTTGGAGGGGGGTAGGCTAAAAACCAAAAACCCGGAAAAGGTTAAAACACCGAAGATGGACGAAAAATATCCCATAGAAGAAAAAACCCAGAAGAAAATAACCTGGAGGTGGCGACGGGGATTCCGTCAAGGTCGATAATCTCATCCGAAGAAATCATCTTCTTGCGTTTGCGCCCACCCGTAGCGGCGGTGCGCAGCGCATCCAGCTCGGCCTCGGAGGCTAACTCCGAGTCTGGAAGATCCACAAGCTGTCGGAAAAACCAATCAGAGTCAAAAGGTGGATTATCCAGGAAGTGAGATTATACCCAAATGACGGAAAATTTACCTTAGGAGCTGGGTTGTCGGCCGTGTACATTGGCCGACTCTCCGTGTATTGGTCGCGTGATGCGACCAACTGATTGATGCGCCGCCTAAGTTCCTTTGCGGGCCAATCCTTGTCGGTTGTCCGCATTGGATCCTTGGCTCCCGTGTATTCACACAGGAGACGGCCTCCGTGGTTTGCTAACGGCTGAATCCGCCTATCTAGCCAGCAAAAGACCGTGTCCATACCGGTCAAAGGAGGTTTGGAGGAAGTGAGCTTGGCGATGCGCCTCTTGATCCTTAGCAGATCTGGAGGCAGAACTTGGACGGCCTCTGTTACCCAGTTATCCTGGGGAACGGCGGCGGAGTTCACAAAAGGTGGAACCCCGACGGCCTTTTTAGGAAAAGGCACGTCAGGGTGATAGAAAAAAGAACCCGTCCAAAATTTGACGGATTCTGAGGTTTTGATTTTGGGGAACCAGTCCTCTCGGAATCTCCGAAGAGTAAAGGAAATGGTCCCGCAATTTGGGAGTGCGCCCTCCGAAGAGTTACGCTTAACCCCAAAGCAATACAACCAAAAATCTAACCTAGGCTCTATTCCTAGGTAACCTTCGAACAAGGCCTGGAAGCCGGCCATGTACAGAATGGAATTGGGAGGAAGGTTGTGAGGTTGGATGCTGTAATGTGACAGAACCTGGAGGAAGAAAGAGGAAGGTGGGAGCCCCATACCTCGTAGAAGGTGGGAGGCGAGAAGCACCCTTTCGCCCTCTTGTGGCAAGGGTTCGGTCTCCTCTTCCGGGAGCCACATACCTCGTAGAAGGAGAGCCGGGGGAATACTGCAGGCACTCCAGTTGCCTGCAGTTTCCTCCTCCTCGTCCGCTCCGGCGGCGGCGGCGGCGGCAGCCTTTGCGGCGGCAAGTTTCTCGCCAAGGAGCTCGATTTTCTCCTCCGCCGTTTCAGGTGCGTACGGCGGGGTTGTCGTGGTGCTTGGGCCCGCTACGTCCGCGGCGGCGGAAGCGTTTCCTCCGCCCGCCGCGGATGCCGTGGCCTTTTCCGGCTTGCCGCCGGCATGCTTGGGCGACCCTAGCTGTGGATCTAGGTCGCCCAAAAGCTCGTCAATGGAGGCGCGAGCCGGTGAGGACGACGGAGAGGCCATCTTTTTCGGTGGCGGGTGAGCGCTCCGGCGTGCAAAGAGTTCGTCGGGGCAAGTTCTTGCTCTCGTGCTCGCGTTTGCGTCAATGGCGTGGGCAGTGTGGAGTGAGGAAAGATTTCCGATGACGACGAGGACGGCTATTTATAGCCTGAAAACCTCTAGATACGCGCCAACGGCTCTTTTGACAGTTGGATGTTCGACGCGTGTCGCTCGCCGGAAAATCCGGGAAATGGAACGACAGAGGAATGATGGCTATCTCCTCGTTTCTCGTGAGAATCTGTCAGAGATACGTTGCAGGGTTTCCCGCGTGAAACCAAGCGGCGCTTGCGTCAGCATGATTAAGGCGCTGATGTCATAAGTTCCTTTTCCGCGAAGGATCGCGAGAAGAAAAGCCGGATTTTCATAGTTCCGAGTTTTATGTTACCATCTCCTTCAAAAGGAAAGAAGAAAGAATCAAGACTGCTGAATCAGGTTTTCCCGGACAAAATGTGTTTGACGAAAGGCGGAGTTTCAGAGTTTTGATCCTTCCTGGGGGCTACTGTCGGATATACACTGAATAGGGGTATGGAAGATGGTAGACAAAAGAGCCGGATTACCAGGGTGACCTACATGGTAATGGGCTTAGATCCATTGGGCGGCCCAGTAGTCCGACGCGCAGAAGCCGGATTCTAGAAGAACCCGGATCACGGCCCACGTGATCTGGCTTGGAGGAGAAGACGGATTCCTTACTTTCCAAGTTACAAGTTAAACGTAGTCTTCTAGGTTTCTTGTTCTGTAAGCCCTAATTCGGCTATTATATAAAGCCGGACGGGAGATAGATTACATAAGTTCTTTTAGTTTCAAGGTTCTAGGTTCAAGCTTAAGCACTACGCAACTCGCCGACAAGTTCATCCTCGTCGAGTAGCTAGATCTATTCCCTCACATTGTAACTCTGTTATACGGGCTTTAGTCCCAATTAGTGAGAAGTGCAGGAGTAGGTACGCCGTACTGTCGCGACGTACCGAACCTGGGTAAATCCCGTGTTCTGTGTTACTACGCTATCCCGTTACCCCACGTCTCTACCGTAGTCTCATGGCACCCCATTCTATGAAAACTACTACAATGTCTCGACACATCTCTCACTTTCACACACTTTCTCTTGTTTGCTATCGAGTTCTTGTCAATTCAAGTGTTCTTTATTAATTAGTCTCTCATAGTTTTACACCTTTGTTTTTTATTTTAAGTTTTACATCATTACACCGTATAGTTGGGTTAGGACTTAAGAAAATAGAAATTTTACCACCAGCTCCTCATGTGCTTAATATTAATTGAAACAAGCTACAACTATCTCTTGCACTTAACACATATCAAGCACTACCCTGGCACCGTTCCTGGTAGGTGCAAGGCTAAGCTTCTATTACTGTTTTCACCCTTTTTTCTTGGTTGTATTTCAAGCTGTTAATTTATGAATGAAAAATATTAATAAATATACATTATAAAGTGCATAAAAACATGCTACGGCCGTATGTTGTTCCTCATGGACAAGTCACATCGGTGACCCATCTGCTCATGGAACCGGGTCTCACGGACATACACATGCGGGCGTTGTTCACCAAACTCGTGCCTTGGGAGAGGGTGAGAGTTGTGCAGCTTTAAGTTACACGCTGTCACCCAAACCGGTACGTATAGGAGAGAAGCGATGGTAGGCTGCTGCAGAAACCCATCTAGGGTTCCACCCCCCTCGCTAGCGACGCCAACGGTCCGCTCCACCTCTGGTGGCCTTAGGCCTTGAAGGCGTGGTGGATCACGGACTCTCGCCAGCACGAGGTTTCTACTAGGTTGCGTATACAAGAACTTTTTAAAAAAATCGCCATGCATACTACGCAACAGATAATATCTATCTATGAAGATATAAGTGAATAATAATTCCAAGATTTCGTTCTCGCGGTCGTGTTCCAGACAGAATAGAAGGAAAGAGATGTCGGTGACGATGTCGATGAAGCCTATTGAAAATCCTCACGCATATGCCTCTAGGTAAGGATGTTAATTTCCGAATCCCCGTATCCAGCACCTTGATCTAGCAGAGCAAGGGTCTCATGTGTTACCCATATGAGAGTTCGCACACATACATCATGACCAGTTCTGCAGCTGTTCGCCAGTCAGGAGTAGACACCTTAGGTGTATATGAAGGTGGAGTTCTCAACACATTAGAAAGAGATAGAGAGATAAATAGATATAGAGAGATAGAGACAGTAAGTAGAAACTAGATCTAATTGGGAGAGGACACCTCAAAACCCCAATTAGAAGAAACTCCAATTCAATTAAAGGGGCTCTAATTAGACCCTCTAATTCTACTATATATATATATAGTACATACTCCCAGGCATACCAACTCATTTTCCTATATATATATATATATATATATATATATATATATATATATATATAGGAAAATGAGTTGGTATGCCTGGGAGTATGTACTCCTATGCACGTGTCGCTCTGATTCGATCGCTCGGACCCGTTTACCTTTTTGATAAAATAAAATAATTACATGAGAAATCCATCTAAATCAAGCTTCTTGATCCGCTTTTTATGGGATTTGTTTATGCGTTGCTGGACCACCTTAATACCTTATCCACCGGAGTGGTTATCCCTCTCTCATCAAGTCGTATTGGATGTACACAGACGAGCGTACCACGTCTTCCTCAAGAAAATCACCTCTTTCGGCGGCGTCCTCCATGGGCAGGACCTCTTCTTCTCGCCAGACTCCATGACAAGGTTTGTTTCCGGCGATAGCTCCTCGCCTCCCCAGTTTAGTTTATGGCGCACGCGGATCCATGAAGAGAATCAAGTCGACAGTGTCCTCCACGTGACTGGCCTTGGCATTGTTGCCGACCTGCGGTGTCGCCAGATTAAAGGTACGCCCTGCATTGAAACAACGGCGTAGAGTTCCTGCCAATCTCTCTTCAAGTCTGAACTGAATTGCAAGCGGCTACCTTTGGATCTCGTGAAACACATCCAAGGTAGATGATCGATTTGTCCACGATTACTGAATCTGACATGCACATGCGGTCAGCTAGCTATGCATGCATACCCATGTACGGATCTGCTAGCTAATACTTCATTTAATTATGTTTTCGTCATTTCATTGTATTGCAGTTTTGACGATTGAGCTGCATATTTCATACCGATCGTCTCCGAGCCTACCATCAGCAACATCAACAGCATGTAACGCTGACCGGCGGTTTCTTGATGATGCACATATGTGCCCGTGGCAGCTGAATGACGTCGTCGGCATTGGGGCCGGCACCAGCTGTTGACAACATCGTCTCATAACAGCAACACACAGATGGCTCTACCATGACTGATGGCGTCTTGACGACGAGCTAATGTACCAGCAACATACGACGGACTTATTTTTGTTTTAGTTTTGCACGACATATGACAGGCTTAGTATATATTCCATTGTTTAAAAGTGGTATATACTCTTTTGCATGATGAGTGGTATACACTCGAGCAATACATATACCTTTTGCCAATGTGGCAATGCCTGATTGATTTGTTGTTGTTGTTGTTGTTGTGATTTGGAAACATATTTCTATTGAAATACTCATTTTACATTCTTTGAAACCTAATATCAGTATCAATAAGTTATATTTTTGGGGAAAATCCGTACATACCCCTTTAATTAAGAACCATGTCATCCTTTTGAACTAAGCAGTATATACCTATTCTCTCATTAGGTATATACCCATCAATTAAGTTGGCAAGAAGTATATATACCCTCTCCCATAAAAACAGTATACGTACGCTCTCCCATGAAATACTCTCAAAGATCGAATGAACTATTATGGCCGATGAATGTATTTCCTTGTCTTCTAATGCACATGTGCGCGTGCTAAAATATGTGGTATATTCCTCTTCATAATAATTCAGTATATACTCCGTCAAAAATAGTATATATACTCACTTAGAAGAAAGCAATATATTCTTCTTATAAAATACGTATATACTCCATCAAATCCAGTATATACACCCTCAGAAAAAAAACATATATATTCCCAAGAAATCAGTACCTCCATAGGAAAATTGTAGCGTACATACTCTTTATGAATGTAGTAGTAGGGAGAGGCGGTTAGGTACCTGTACCTTTTTAAGTAGAAGTGGAGGCGTACGTGAGATAGGTTAAAAAAATTCAAAATCCTGCATGCTCCCTCCTAGGATAAACAACTCGCGTGTGAGCCGGCCGCATACAGAGATGGTAATCCAATTTTTTTTCCAAACGGTTGGTTTCTTAATGGGTGTATCCGATTTAAAATGCTCACTTAGGGGTGGGAGTATGTACCCCTGGGAGTATATTATATGAGAGGCAATTGTGTGTCTTCCATAGAGCCTTGGGGTCCTTTTATAGTTGGATGAGGGGGAGACCTTACTTGGGGGGAAGGAGTCACTCCCTCAATCCAACAAGGGGGGCCTCACCATAGATGGGGCCGCACCCTCCTTGTGGAACTCGAATTGGACTCCCTTGTGAAGTCCAAGTTCACGTTCACTTTTCCTTTGTTTCCCTTTTTACATTTTTTTTTATGGAAGAGGCCGTCCTTGGGTTTAGGCTTGCCGACGGTCACCCAGACGGTGTTCGCTTTCTTCCCTCTCGACATAGACTTCGGGTTTGGCCAGGCGGTGCTCGCCATGTCTATTTGGCACCACGGGAGGATCGCCTCCGCAGCACTGGCCGTGGGAGCGCGACCTGGAGGCGACGGCTCGTGGGTTGTCAATGCCAACCTATGGCCGCAACTCACGGCAGCGCACAAGACCGATGACCAGCGCATCTTCAGGCCTCTCACAACAGAGTATCTTGGCCTGATTTATTAGGTCATCTAGCATACGCACTGCTGGAACGTTTCTATTTGTATTTCCCTTTTTAAAAAGTGGTGAGGTGGCCCCACAACGAGTTTTATTTTTTTCAAATAAAAAGAACCTAAATGCACCTAGGCAAACATCAACCTAGGTGGTTCTGGGTTTTAGTGTTGTTTTTATGTGTTTAAAACCTCGATGGTGTTATATTATTTTGTTGGGTTTGTGTGTGTTTAAAACCTCGATGTTGTTATAATATTTTGTTGAGTTTGTCAGTTGTTTGTGTGTGTTTAAAACCTCAATCTTGTTATACTCTTTTGTTAGGTTGGACTGTTTTTTCAATGTGTTTAAAACCTCAAGGTTTTGCCCCGTAGGTGTGTTTTGACATCGAGCACTCTCAATGGGTTTTCTACTAGTGCCCCAACTCGTTACAACCTTTAATTCTTTTCCCGATACTCATAAATTGCTTTGTCAAGAACTTTCTTGTTTACCTTGAGCAATTAATGGAAAATGGTTGTAGCTCGGTTGGATAAATGTGATCGAGGCTCAGATCTATATCTATCTCATTTGATGACGCAGCTGTGCTACGGTATCTCGTTCGATTTTCCTTTTGTCTGTTAGATCTTTGTGAATGAACCATGTAAGATGTTAGCTCTTGTTTCCTACTCTAAGACATATTTTGGAGCTCACGGTCACCACTTGTTCACACATCTCTCACTTTCAGACATTTTCTCTTTCTTACTATCGAGTTCTTGTAAATTCATGTGTTGCTTATTAATTAGTCTCTCATAGTTTTACACCTTTGTTTTTTATTTTAAGTTTTATAATTGGGCTAGGGCTTTAGAAAATAGAAAGTTCACCACGAGCCGCTCGTGTGACTGACACATAACATTAATTGAAACATGCTACAACTATCTTTTGCACTTGACACATAGCAAGAACTATGGCACCGTTGCTGGGAAGTGCAAAGCTAAGATTCTATTATTGTTTTCACTTTTGTCTTAGTTGTATTTCAGGCTGTTAGATTATGAATGAAACTTATTAATAATTATAAATTATAAAGTGCATTAAAACATGCTACGGCAGTATGTTGTTCCTCTTGGATAGATCACATCGGTGACCCATCTGCTCATGGACAGATCACATCGGCGAACATCCAGGAGCTGGTGGACTTCGTGGAGGTACACACAATGGAAAAGCTTGTGGAAAGAGGCCGCCTAGGGTTCGGCTCGCCGACAGTCACCCAGACGGTGTTCGCTTCGTTCGCTCTCGACACAAACTTCGGGTTTGGCCAGGCGGCGCTCGCCATGCCCATTTGGCACCACGGGAGGACCGCCTCCGCAGCACTGGCTGTGGGAGCGCGCCCTGAAGGCGACGACTCGTGGCTTGTCAATGCGAACCTGTGGCCGCAACTCGCGGCAGCGCTCGAGACCAATGACCAGCGCCTCTTCAAGCCTCTCACAGCAGAGTATCTTGGCCTGCTTTATTAGGTCATGTTGCATACGCCACTGCTGTAACGTTTCTCTTTAGATTTCCCTTTTAAAAATATGGCGAGGTGGCCCCACAGCGAGTTTTAATTTTTAAAATAACAAGAACCTAAATGCGCCTAGGCAAAGATCAACCTAGGTGGTTTTAGGTTTGTGTGTTGTTTCTGTGTGTTTAAAACCTTGAGGTTGTTATATTATTTTGTTGGGTTTGTGTGTTGTTTGTGTGTGTTTAAAACCTCGATCTTGTTATACTATTTTGTTGGGCTTGTCTTTTTTTTGTGTGTGTTTAAAACCTCAAGGTTTTGCCCCGTAGGTGTGTTTTAACGTCGAGCACTCTCAGCGGGTTTTCTACTTGTGCCCCAACTCGTTACCCTTTTTAATTATTTTCCCGATACTCATAAATTGCTTTGTAAAGAACTTTCTTGTTTATCTTGAGTGATTATTGGAAAATGGGTGTAGCTCGGTTGGATAAATGTGATCGAGGCTCAGTTCTATATCTATCTCATTTGAGGACGCAGTTGTACTGCGGTCTCTCGTACAATTTTCCTTTTGTTTGTTAAATATTTGTTGAATGAACCATGTGAGATGTTAGCTCTTGTTTCCTAAGACATTTTGGTGCTCTTGGCCACCACTTGTTCACACATCTCTCACTTTCACACACTTTCTCTTGTTTGCTATCGAGTTCTTGTCAATTCAAGTGTTCCTTTTTAATTAGTCTCTCATAGTTTTACACCTTTGTTTTTTATTTTATGTTTTACATCATTACAGCGTATAATTGAGTTAGGACTTAAGAAAATATAAAGTTTACCACCAGCTCATCGTGTGACTGACACTTAATATTAATTGAAACAAGCTACAACTATCTCTTGCACTTAACACATATCAAGCACTATCCTGGCACCGTTCCTGGTAAGTGCAAGGCTAAGCTTCTATTACTGTTTTCACCCTTTTGTCTTAGTTGTATTTCAAGTTGTTAATTTATGAATGACAAATATTAATAATTATACATTATAAAGTGCATAAAAACATGCTACGACCGTATGTTGTTCCTCATGGACAAGTCACATCGGTGACCCATCTGCTCATGGAACCGGGTCTCACGGACCTACACTTGCGGGTGTTGTTCACCAAACTCGTGCCTTGGGAGAGGGTGGTAGTTGTGCAGCTTTAAGTTACACGCTGTCACCCGAACCGGTACGTACAGGAGAGATGCGATTGTAAGGCTGCTGCAAACCCATCTAGGGTTCCACCCCCCTCGCTAGTGACGCCAACGGTCCGCTCCGCCTCCGGTGGCCTTAGGCCTTGAAGGCACGGTTGATCACGGACTCTCGCCGGCACGAGGTTTCTACTAGGTTGCGTATAAAAGAACTTTAAAAAAAAATCGACATGCATACTACGCAACTGCTAATTTCTATCTATGAAGATATAAGTGAATAATAATTCCAAGATCTAGTTCTCGCGGTTGTGTACCAGACAGAATAGAAGGAAAGAAATGTCGGTGACGATGTCGATGAAGCCTATTGAAAATACTCACGCACAAGCCTCTAGGTAAGGATGTTGCTGAATCCCCGTATCCAGCACCTTGATCCAACAGAGTAAGGGTCTCATGTGTTACCCATATGAGAGTTCGCACACATACATCAGGACCAGTTCTACAGCTGTTCGCCAGTCAGGAGTAGAAACCGTAGGTGTATATGAAGGGGGAGTTCTCAATACATTAGAAAGAGATAGAGAGATAGAGAGAGTAAGTAAAAACTAGATCTAATTGAGAGAGGACACCTCAAGACCCCAATTAGCAGAAACTCTAATTCAATTAAAGTGGCTCTAATTAGACCCTCTAATTCTACTAAAGAGAGAGAGAGAGGGAGAGGGAGAGGGTTGAGAGGCAATTGTGTGTCTTTCATAGATCCCTTTTATAGTTGGATGATGGGGGAGACCTTCCTTGGGGGGAAGGAGTCACTCCCTCAATCTAACAAGGGGTGGGGGTGCACCATAGATGGGGCCGCACCCCCCCCCCCCCCCGCGTGGAACTCGGATTGGACTCCCTTGTGAAGTCCAAGTTCACCTTCGCTTTTCCTTTTATTCCCTTTTTACTTTTTATTTTATGGAAGAGGCCACCCTTGGGTTCGGCTCGCCGACGGTCATCCATACGGTGTTCGCTTCCTTCCCTCTTGACACAGACTTTGGGTTTGGCCAGGCGGTGCTCGCCATGCCCATTTGGCACCACGGGAGGATCGCCTCTGCAGCACTGGCCGTGGGAGCGCGGCCTAGAGGCGACGGCTCGTGGCTTGTCAATTCCAACCTGTGGCAGCAACTCGCGGCAGCGCTCAAGACCGATTACCAGCGCATCTTCAAGCCTCTCACATCAGAGTATCTTGGCTGGATTTATTAGGTCATCTTGCGTACGCACTTCTGGAACGTTTCTATTTATATTTCCCTTTGTAAAAAGTGGTGATGTGGCCCCACAACGAGTTTTATTTTTTCAAATAACAAGAACCTCACCTGGGCAAACATCAACTTAGGTGGTTCTGGGTTTTAGTGTTCTTTTTGTGTGTTTAAAACCTCGATGGTGTTGTATTATTTTGTTGGGTTTGTGTGTGTTTAAAACCTCGATGTTGTTATAATATTTTGTTGGGTTTGTCAGTTGTTTGTGTGTGTTTAAAACCTTGATCTTGTTATACTCTTTTGTTAGGTTTGTCTGTTTTTGTGTGTTTTTAAAACCTCAAGGTTTTGCCCCGTAGGTGTGTTTTGACATCGAGCACTCTCTGTCGGATATATACTGAATAGGGGTATATCAGATAGTAGTCAAAAGTGCCGGATTGCCAGGGTGGCCCAAGTGGTAGTGGGCAATGGTCCATTGGGCGGCCCAGTAATGTGACGCGCAGAAGCCGGATTCTAAAAGAACCCGGGTCACGGCCCACGTGATCTGGCTTTGAGTAGAAGGCGGATTCTTTACTTTCCAAGTTAATAGTTACCGTAGTCTTCTAGGTTTCTTACTCTGTAAGCCCTAGCCCGGCTATTATATAAAGCCGGACGGGAGATACGATAGAAGGAGGAAGATACAGACTACCTCGCCGGGAAGTTGATCCTCAGCGAATAGCCAAGCAAAACCTCACATTGTAATTGTATACACAGGGTTTAGCCCTGATTAGTGAGATTGCAGGAGTAGGAACGTCGTATTATTACGACGTACCGAACCTGGGTAAATCCTGTGTCTTTGTCTTCAACGCGATCCCGTCCCCCCACGTCTCTACCCGTAGTCTCATGGCACCCCCGGCTATGAAAACTACCACGATGTCTCGATAGTTGGCGCCCACGGTGGGGCAAACGACGTCAGGCGTTAAGTTCCGATCTGGGATACTCGGCGGAATCGGCAGTTCCATAACTGTCGGAAGCCTGGAGTTCGACGATGACGTCGGACGCTTCCTTAACAATGGATCTTGCATACCGGCGCAAAAACATCTGGTAAGTGCCTGCGTGTTACCGATCGGATCTGCTAATATATTTATCGGACTAACTGCAGAGGCCATGGGGTTTTGCGGTGGAAGCAAATTTTTCCCACCCGCCCTATACCCAGTCGAAGATGACTATGATACCGGATTTTGCTCAGATCGCCGACATGAAAGTGATACACACTTTATCGGTATGGTGCAATCCGAGGTCGCCGAAAACACGGACGACGGAAATCCCGTGCAGGAGGCAGACAACAGCACGCCCCCCAAAGAGGTGGAAGATCCGACATCCGTCAACATGGTGATGAACTCGGAAGCTGACTCAGTGCTAGCCGCCATTGAGGCGAGATTAGAATCAGAAGCCGGATCAGATGACTTTGATTCCGAGGACGAAGACGTGGACGCCTTCGAAAGAAAAGTTAAATCTTTTCAGGAGGGATTCCATGAAGTACTAATGGCAAAACCGGCTGAAAACACGGACGCCGGCTGTCAGGAAAGCCCTAAAACTCCTCCGCCGGAGGAAGAGAGAGCAGATGGAGAAACTTCTCCGATATTTCCCAACGTCAAGGAATTGACAGAGGATACAAACTCCGGAAGAAGAAATTGGCTAAAAAACCTCCCTCTTCCAAGAAAAAGCACAAGGCCGCTAAAAAACACCAATACAAACTCCGGAAGAAGAAATTGGCTGATCCAGCTGATGAAAGCCCGGAAGTAGGAGATGCAAGCGGAATAAAACTTGCAGAGAAGAAAACAAAAGAAATCTTGTTCCGCCAATGACAGAGCAAGAATAACATGAATTGTTACAAACACCAGTGGGATTGCATGAACCCCCAGAAGTGCTAGAAGCCAGGAGACAAGCTCTCCAACGGCAACAGCAACATCTATTCAGAACTCGCGAACACCTCCAAATAACACAGGATGACATCAAGCTCATGAAGGAAGAAATCGAGGAGTACGAGAAAAAGAATAGATCTGTCATTAAACCTACAAGGTTACCCGAAATCGTAAGACCGGAAGTACTGCCGCCAAAAGAAAGGTTTCACAACCCATCTTGGCAAAAGCAGGTAAACGGCAAAGATGCCAGAGGCGAACCAATATACAAAACCTCAGCAGAAAATGCGGAAGCAGCGTTTGCCATCCTCAACAATGACATGTACTCCAATGGTGAAAAACTCCAAGGGGTGTATGCTTTCCTAGGAAAAGCATTGCAACAACAACAGCGGGGCCAAGAGCGATCAAGGAAGTTGCACGACGACTCCGCCCGATGCAAAACAGCTACTTGCGCCGCTGGAGCACCTGGACCGGAAGAACCTAGAGATTCTGACAATTCAAAGGATAAGAAAGCGAAGACAAGAAAAATCCCGACAATAGGGATGAAGCGTCTAGAACTGGATCTCATCTCCCGAAAGGTGCACGCAAACCCCACGATCGGGAAGAAAAACACCGGAATGACGGCAAAGCAATGCCACCTCCGAGACATCCTGCTGAAAAAGCCGGAAGACATGATATACCTCAAAGGCGTGAGAGATCTCGGACACCTCCCAAAGATAAAGAAAGGCACAGGAGTAGAACTCCGCCTCATCCAAAAGGGCGTGGTCTTGAAAGAAATAGAAACGATCCCGGAAAAGCGCGTCCGCGCAACAATGGAAAAGAAAGGAGTAGATCCCCTTCTGTCCATTCAGCCGGTAGATATTCCGCGCACATGGATAGGGCGGAAAAGGATGACCTGTACTTTGGACCTAAGTGTTTCACTGATAGGATCCGAAGAATAACCCTGCATTCTGGCTTCGCCAAGGTCGGTCCAACATACCAGAAATACACCGGCAGTACAAACCCGGATACCTGGCTCTCAGACTACTATACAGCCGTCCAGATTAACAACGGGACAGACCTGGAAGCTGTAAAGTTTCTTCCCCTAATGTTACTAGATGGAGCCAGAGATTGGATCAATGGATTGCCATCAAGAACTGTCGATAGCTGGGATGATATGGCTCGAGTATTCACTCAGCATTTCCGGGGAACTTACAAACGCCCGAACATCATCAACCAGCTGAACCGTTGCACCCAGTTCGAGGATGAACCATACGTGAATTTCATCTCCAGATGGACTGCAATGAAGAATAGTTGTTCTGGAGTAACTGACGTACAAGCAATGCATGCTTTCGTCAATGGCCTAAAACCCGGACTAGTACCGTTCATGGTTGGTTCCAAACAGCACAAAGATCTCGGATCTATGCTTACAACCGCCAATGAGCACGCCGCAGCCGAAGACGACATCAGAGCAAGAGGAGGCAATATCGATACACTGATACTAGCCAAGAAAAATCCTCGCCCTGAGAAAAAAGGAACTTCAGATGCAACACCAAAACCCAAAGAGGTTAACATAGCCTTTGGAAGTGAAAAAGGGAACATATGGAAAGGACGCAGTTCAGAACCAATCAACTACACTAAAGAAGAGTGGGAGAAGATTAAGTCGGAACCGGCGTCCACCATTCGCAATTCGGGAAACCCACCCATACGAATGCACAATGCCGGCTGAATAAGCACATGAAAGGCAGTGCAGGATCCGGAAACAAGGGGAAGAGTTCCAAAAGGAAATTCTCTAAACAAAAGCCAGAAGCTGAGGAAGAAGACAGTGAATCGGACACTGACGAAAAAATCCAGGAACAACAGCGGAAAGGCGAACCCAAGTTTCCGAGAGTTGATGGAGAGTGCGCCCTAACTTTCCTGGCAACTCCATCAGCAAAGGTGGCGAAAAGAACACTTCGAGAAATAAACGCGGTTGTTTCGGCAACCCCAAAATTCTTGAAGTATTCGAACACACCAATCACATGGGATCAGTCTGATCAGCCCGGAAACATCCCTGAACCCGGCACACAAGCTCTCGTTGTAAGCCCTATTTTCCAGAACACTAGGCTAAAAAGAGTGCTGATGGACGGAGGATCCAACATCAACATATGTACCTGGATACGTTGAGACATCTGAAAATCGACGAGACCCAGCTCAATTACAGCATCATACGCTTCCATGGCATTGTTCCTGGCAGGCAAGCACGATCCCTAGGAGAAATTTCCCTAGATGTCACTTTCGGAGAAAAAGATCACTTCCGTCAGGAAAAAGTATCCTTTGAGGTGGTGCCGTTCGAAAGCGTGTATCACGCGATACTCGGACGTCCAGCTTTCGCCAAATTTATGGCAAGATCATGTTATATCTATAACAAGCTGAAGATGCCAGGGCCAAAAGGAGGAGTAATCACCATATCGGGAGACTTCAAACTGGCAAACAAGCTGGAAAAAGAAAACGCCCTTTCTGCTGAGAAGATCATAGCAAAGGAAGAGCTGAAAGAGCTGGCCAAGGAGGTATCGCCGACAGAAATGCCGGCAGGAAAAGAAACCCGGAAGCCAGCAGATAGCTTCAAGGCATCCGAGAATACAAGACAGGTAATCCTAGATCCCAAAGATCCGACAAAATTTGTCATAGTAGGAACTGGGATGACCGACAAATAGGAAGGCGAGCTCATCAAGTTCCTCCGTGAGAACTGTGTATTTTCGCCTGGTGTCCGGCTGACATGCCAGGCGTACCCAGGGAACTTGCTGAGCATCAACTCAAGGTGATTCCAGGCTCCAAACCCATCAAACAAGGTCTCCGTCGGTTCGACGGAAGAAGACGGAAGGCTATTGGTAAGGAAATTATCCGGCTTTTAGCAGCAGAGTTCATCCAGGAAGTAATACACACTGAATGGTCTGCAAATCCGGTATTAGTACCGAAGAAAGACACTACTGCTCTTAGAATGTGTAAAGATTACACCGGCTTGAACAAACTGTGTCCAAAAGATAGGTTCGCGTTACCGCGAATCGATCAAATAATAGATGCCACCGCAGGCTCAGAACTTTTATGCCTTTTGGATGCATATTCTGGGTATCACCAAATACGCATGAAAAAGGAAAATCAAATCAAGACTTCTTTTATAACCCCGTACGGGACGTATTATTACATAACCATGCCATTTGGCCTGAAGAACGCAGGTGCAACTTACCAGCGTTGCATGCAACGTTGTTTGCATAGTCAGATTGGAAAAAATGTCCACGTGTACATAGACGATATTGCCGTCGTAACCAAGGAAAAAGACACGCTCCTTGAAGATCTGCGAGAAATCTTCGAAAACTTGCGCACTTATAAGATGAAGTTAAATCCATCAAAGAGTGTATTCGGGGTTCCCTCAGGAAAACTTCTGGGTTTCATCGTTTCTCATAGAGGAATAGAAGTCAACCCGGAAAAGATCAAAGCAATCTTGAACATCTCCAAACCCACGTGTGTGAAAGATGTCCAAAGATTCACGGGTTCCGCCGATGCCGTCAGCAGATTTATTAGTCGGCTGAGGGATAAAGCCTTACCACTCTACAAGTTGCTGAAAAAATCCGACAAATTCGAGTGGACAGAAGAGGCCGATGCAGCATTAACCCAGTTAAAGGAAACTATGATGAAAGCTCCGATTTTGGCATCCCCAAAAGACGAAGAACCTATGTTATTGTACCTCACGGCTACAAACAGGGTTATTAGTGCAGTAATTGTTGTGGAACGGAAAAAAGACGAACAAAGCATACCAGACCAGCATCCGGTATATTACATAAGTGAAGTTTTCTCCGAGTCCAAGCAAAGGTACCCACACTACCAAAAACTGGCATATGGCGTATTTTTCGCATCTAGAAAGTTGCGCCATTACTTCCAAGGACATTCCATAACAGTGGTATGTAAAGCACCACTAGGGGATATAATAAACAATGCGGAGGCAACTGGCCGAGTAGCCAAATGGGGTATCGAGCTAGCAGCCTTCGACATTAAGTATCAGCCAAGGACGGCAATAAAATCCCAGGTTCTGGCAGATTTTGTCGCCGACTGGACGGAAGCAATGGAAAAAACACCAATGCCGGAGTCCGAGTACTGGATCATGCATTTTGACGGATCCAAGATGAAGGAGGGCGCTGGAGCTGGTGTAGTCTTAAAATCCCCTAAAGGAGACACAATGGAGTACGTATTACAAATACACTTCAACGCCAGTAATAACGTGGCAGAATACGAAGCTTTGCTTCATGGCTTGCATATTGCAAAAGAAATAGGTGTCAAGCGCATCTTGTGCTATGGCGACTCGGATTTGGTACAGCACCAGCTTAACCAAACCTGGGATGCAAAAAGCCCTATCATGGCAGAATACCGGAGAACGGTAGACGAGTTCGCCATTTGTTTTTTCGGATTCGAAGTACTCCATGTCAAAAGGGAGGAAAATTGGAACGCGGATGCATTAGCCCGCATGGGGTCAGAAAGGGTAAAAATCCTACCACCAGGTGTATTCGTCCAGCATTTGTACGAGCCATCCATAAAAGGTGGAGATATCGATTACCCCCTGGCTTCCGAGTCAATTGAAGTTATGCTCGTCAACCCGGATTGGACAATTCCATATTTAAACTTCTTAGTCAACCAGAAGTACCCAGAAGGAGCAGACGAAGTCTTGCAGGGGCAAATTCTGCATCGATGCAAAGGATACACGGTAATTGATAACTGTCTGTATAAACGTAGTACTTCCGGCATTTTTCTGCGATGTATTTCGCCAGAAGAAGGACGAGAAATTCTGCAAGAAATCCATGCCGGAGATTGCGGACATCATGCTCAATCAAAAAGCATAGTTAAAAAAGCATTCTGTGCCGGGTTTTTCTGGCTAACAGCCAAGACAGATGCTGAGCACATAGTGAATACATGTGCAGGGTGTCAATATTACGCCAAGCAGACTAATATGTCGGCCCAAGCACTCAAAACTATCCCCATTACATGGCCATTTGCGGTCTGGGGGCTATATATGATGGGACCATTCAAAACTGCGCGAGGCGGACTTACACATCTACTTGTAGCTGTGGATAAATATACCAAGTGGGTGGAGGCTAAACCCATCAAAAAGCTTGACGGTGTAACTGCCAGAAATTTCGTCATTGACATAGTCATGAGATACGGCGTTCCACATAGCATAATAACAGACAACGGGACAAATTTCTCCATTGGAGAATTGGCAAAATATTGCCGACAAACGGGAATTCGCCTAGATCTCGCATCTGTGGCACATCCGCAATCCAATGGACAGGTTGAAAGAATGAATAGCTCAATCCTGCAAGGAATACGCCCAAGACTCGAATCTCCTCTTCATAGAGCAGCTGGAGCATGGGTAGAGGAGCTACCTTCCGTGCTTTGGAGTATTCGAAGGACGCCAAACAGGTCAACTGGGCAAACCCCGTTTTTCCTAGTTTATGGTGCGGAAGCTATCCTTCCAACGGACATGATCCATGATAGCCCAAGAGTGCGGGATTTCGACGACTCGGATGCCGAAGAAGCACGACAGGATGTCGTCGATCTCTTAGAAGAGGAACGAGAGCTTGTGCTTCAAAGATCCGCCATTTACCAGCAAGGTTTACGACGTTACCACAGTCGGAAAATCAGGCATCATTCTTTTAAAGAAGGTGACTTAGTGCTGAGATTGGTGCAGCAAAGAAAGCACAAGTTGGCCCCAGTATGGGAAGGACCATTTGTAATCAGCAAAGCTATGAAAAATGGGTCATATTATCTTGTAGATATTCGGGACAAGGAAGACGATCCCGAGAAGCCGAATCGCAAAAGAAAGAGAAAGATAGATGATGAACTAGGAGAGACAAGGAGGCCCTGGAGCATCCAGCAGTTACGTCCCTTCTATACTTAGTTCAATTTCTATGTAAACATCTTTGAGATCATGAAATAAAGTTGTCGGAATTCTTATATCCATGTTTTTACAAGTTTATTATAGTAAAAAACATGATTCCACCTTATCTATTTCCCAATGATCTTACAAAATACTCAATGTTAACCCGAATTGTGCCTGCGTGCTCGGTGTTTAAAAACTGAATGATTTTCAGCCTACTAACGGCTAAAGGAAACTCGGATTGTGCCTGCGTGCCCAAGTTTCATTCAAAAAATTCCTTCCTTTTCTCTAAGTATTATCTGATTGCTTATGTGTTGGGTCACTGGAGCTAGTTAGTAAATATGCCCTTAGTATGATCCATGTTTCCGAGTTTGAACTGATTGGTTTTACCCAGTAATTCGGCATGATGATTCATAGTACCATTGAGCCATTTCAAACACTAAGGACAGTTAAAACACATAAGCCAGAGAACTTAGAAGACAAAGGAATATTAAAACCCAGAAACCTTGCAAAGAATTTCACAATTAAAACTGCAAAAGGCGGAGTTCTTGTTTATACAAAAGGAATAGAAGCATTACAATATAAATTACATTGTAAAAGTGCAGTAATGCTCCTATTGTCTACTTCCACCATCCAGGATCAGGACAACCCTTCAAGCATCCGAGTCTTCTTCGCTGCTGTCATTCTCGGGGGCTTCGGGGATCTCCTCTTCCGGATAGGTGATGGATATGTTCACCATGGAGGCGATCTTGGTGGCGTGACCTTTGATTTCATCAAAGATGGTGGTCCTGGGTTTCCGTGTATCCTTGAGGGATACCGAACGCCACGCGCCAAGACTTGGCACCAGGGTAATGCATACGCATAAGGCCGAGTGCCATGCGTGCACCACCCCGTGCTGCGGAGAGTAAGGTGGACTCCCTGGACTCCGCCACCTCCATGATAGCACCCGGAAGTTTCTCAACTTCCGAGAATTCCCCAGTCCTTGTGGGAAGGAATTTGTCGACTAGCTGCATGCCAGCAGCTCTGATCGCAGTCCACACCTTCCCAAAGGCTCGGATCCTCTCAATCCGAGTAAGATCTGGGTTATCTCCTGCTTTTTCAGACAAACAGCCAAAAGGTTAAATGAAAAAGCAGAGAAAGAAAGCAAGGTATAGAAAAGACGGTAAATGAAGTAAAACTTACCAATAATCTTGTCGATTTCGGAGCCTTCCTCGAGGCGCAGGTTTAAGGCATTCTCCAAGTCCTGAATAGTGGACTTGTCCTTTTCCGCCTGGTCGGAAGCCTTGGATTCAGCAATTCCAAGTGCCAGATTGCTGGCTTCCAGGTCTTTTTTGGCCTTCATAAGTTTCTTATGAAGGTCCAGGTTCTCCTCGCGGAGATTGGCAGCGTTACCAGCTTCTTCAGCTATTTCCTTGGCCTTAGCCAAAGCAGCTGGAAAGCAAGGAAAAAATTCCGAGTTTAGACAAAACTCGGGAAAAGTACTTAGACAAAAAGCTGAATCAAAAAATTTCAGAGGAAAAAGTATACCTATTGTTTCCGATAGCTGTAGCTGAGACGATGCCAGCTCCGCATCTTTCACATCAAGAATAGAAAGAAGATTTCTAACCTCTTTATTCTTGACGGAAAGTTTATTGAAAACTTCCATGTTAATGGATTCAGCGGTTTGCTGGGACACGATAAGGGAAAAAGTCACTAAAAAGCATCAAGGCGAAAAGCATACATTTTGCTTAATGCTTGGGGGCTAGAGTTAATACCTGGCTCATCCGCTGCAATCCTGCCAAGTTTTCATTGAACTCTTTTGCGTATTCCGCAAAAAGAATTCCGGCCGCTCTTAGGACATCGTTGATGTTCTTGAAGTCCTTGTCAAAGGTGGGGATTTCTTCCTCGGTTGTCCGAGAAAAATTTCCCACCTCAGGAGCCGCCCTTTCCCTCGTGTCCGTGTTCGGCACAATGGGCTGGCTGGGCTCCAAAGACTCGGTGGTGGGAGCTGCAGCATGCACTTCTGCCATCGTGTACGGCGTGTTCGGTGCAATGGCGGGAGAAGGTTGAGAGCCTCTGCTGGATACAACCTTGTGCCTCTTCAGCTTTTTGGGCTTTAGGGTAGGGGGAGGTAGGCTAAACGCAAAACAAAAAGCCGGAAAAAGTTAAAACTCCGAAGGCAAAAGAAAATTTCGGCAAAGGAAAATAACCCGGATGTTCTAACCTGGAGGTGGCGACGGGAACCCCGTCAAGATCAATGATTTCCTCAGACGAGGAGATCTTCTTGCGTTTTCGCCCACCTGCAAAAGTGGCGTGCAACGCCTCCAGTTCGACTTCAGAGGCAAGCTCCGACTCAGGAAGGTCGGCAATCTGTAAAAAAGAAAAAGCAGAGTTAGAAGCAAAAATCCGAGAAAACATGGAAAAGTTAATCCCAAATGACGGAAAAAATACCTTGGGAGCCGGATTGTCGGCCGTATACATTGGCCGACTCGCTTCATACTGGTCGCGGGATGCGACCAACTGGTTCACGCGCCTCCGTAAATCTCTCGCGGCCCAGTCTTTGCTGGTTGTCCGCATCTTGTCGCCGGTGCCCGTGTACTCGCAAAGGAGACGGCCACCATGGTTGGCTAACGGTTGGATCCGCCTATCCAACCAGCAAAGGACTGTGTCCATGCCGGTTAGAGGCGGATCAGAGGAAGTGAGTTTTGCGATGCGCCGCTTGATCCTTAGAAGATCAGGCGGCAGAATTTGGACGGCTTCTGTTCCCCAATTTTCTTGGGGAACAGCAGCAGTGTTTGAGAAAGGTGGAACCCCGATGGCCTTTTTTGGGAAGGGGACATCGGGATGATAAAAGAAGGAAGCCGTCCAAAATTTGACGGATTCCGTGGTTTTTATCTTGGGGAACCAATCCTCCCTAAATCTCCGAAGAGTGAAGGAAATGGTTCTGCAAGTCGGGAGTGCGCCCTCCGAAGAGTTCCGCTTAACCCCGAAACAATATAGCCAGAAATCTAATCTAGGTTCTATACCTAGATAACCCTTGAAAAGGGCCTGAAAGCCGGCCATATACAGAATAGAGTTTGCTGGCAGGTTATGAGGTTGGATATTGTAGTGGGAGATAACTTGGAGGAAGAAGGCAGAAGGTGGCCGTCCTATACCTCTCAGGAGATGGGAGGAGAGAAGAACCCGTTCTCCGTCATTCGGCATGGGTTTGTTCTCGTCCTCAGGAAGCCGCCATTTCCCTTTCAGCACTAACCCCTCCTTCTCCATGGTTGGAAGGAGGGATGACGGGATGCTGCAGGCAATCCAATTGCCGGCAGTCTCCATCTCCTCATCGGCTCCGGCGGCGGCGGACGCGGCGGCCTCCGCGGCTGCAAGCTCGTCGCCAACGAGCGTGATTTTCTCCTCCGCCGTCTCGGGAGCGAACGGCGGAGTAGGCGCGGAGCTCGAACCCGCAAGATCCGCGACGGCGGAAGCATTTCCCTCGTCCGCCGTGGTGCCCGCGGTCTTCACCGGCTCGTCGCCGGTGCGCGTTGGGGAATCCAACATAGGGTCCATCGTGTTGATGATATCCTCGATGTCTTGCGCGACGGTGCGGGCGGGCGAGGACGACGGAGAGGCCATTGGGTGGCGGCGCTGGTTCGCCTCCGGTGAGGTCTTGGACGCGGAGTGCGTTCGGGAATTTCTCGCTGCTGGAAGCTTTGGCGCTGTAATGGTGTTTGAAGTGGGAGCGGAAGGTTTTTCGAGAGGACGAAGAAGGCTATTTATAGCCGGAAATCCATCATGATACGTGCTAACGGCTCTTTTGACCGTTGGATGATAACCGCGTGTCACTCGCCTGAAAGTCCGGGAAATGAATCGACAAGGTGATTATGGCTATCTCCTCGTTTCCCGCGAGAATCTGTCAGAGATATGTTTCTGGGTTTCCCGCTTGAAACTCAAACGTCCCTTACGTAAGCATGATTAAGGCGCTGACGTAGGAGGTTCCTTCTCTGCGAACGATTGTGTGAGAAAAGCCGGATTTTCAGAATTCCGAGTTTTACGTTACCATCTCTTTTTAAAGAAGAATAAGAAGAATCAAGAGTGCTGGCCAATATTTCTCGGACAATATACATTTGGCGAAAGACGGCGAATCAGAGTTTTAATCCTTCTTGGGGGCTACTGTCGGATATATACTAGATAGGGGTATATCAGATAGTAGTCAAAAGTGCCGGATTGCCAGGGTGGCCCAAGTGGTAGTGGGCAATGGTCCATTGGGCGGCCCAGTAATCTGACGCGCAGAAGCCGGATTCTAGAAGAACCCGGGTCACGGCCCACGTGATCTGGCTTGGAGTAGAAGGCGGATTCTTTACTTTCCAAGTTAATAGTTACCGTAGTCTTCTAGGTTTCTTACTCTGTAAGCCCTAGCCCGGCAATTATATAAAGCCGGACGGGAGATACGATAGAAGGACGAAGATACAGACTAACTCGCCGGGAAGTTGATCCTCAGCGAATAGCCAAGCAAAACCTCACATTGTAATTGTATACACAGGCTTTAGCCCTGATTACTGAGATTGCAGGAGTAGGAACGTCGTATTATTACGACGTACCAAACCTGGGTAAATCCTGTGTCTTTGTCTTCAACGCGATCCCGTTCCCCCACGTCTCTACCCGTAGTCTCATGGCACCCCCGTCTATGAAAACTACCACGATGTCTCGACACTCTCAACGGATTTTCTACTAGTGCCCCAACTCGTTACCCCCTTCAAAGAACTTTCTTGTTTACCTTGTGCAATTAATGGAAAATGGGTGTAGCTCGGTTGGATAAATGTGATCGAGGCTCAGATCTATATCTGTCTCATTTGATGACGCAGTTGTGCTACGGTCTCTCGTTCGATTTTCCTTTTGTCTGTTAGATCTCTGTGAATGAACCATGTGAGAGGTTAGCTCTTGTTTCCTACTCTAAGACATATTTTGGTGCTCACGGTCACAACTTGTTCACACATCTCTCACTTTCGGACACTTTCTCTTGCTTGCTATCGAGTTCTTGTAAATTCATGTGTTGCTTATTAATTAGTCTCTCATAGTTTTACACCTTTGTTTTTTATTTTAAGTTTTATAGTTGGGCTAGGGCTTTAGAAAATAGAAAGTTTACCACCAGCTGCTCGTGTGACTGACACTTAACATTAATTGAAATATGCTACAACTACCTCTTGCACTTGACACATAGCAAGAACTATGGCACCGTTGCTGGGAAGTGCAAGGCTAAGCTTCTATTATTGTTTTCACTTTTGTCTTAGTTGTATTTCAGGCTGTTAGATTATGAATGAAAAATATTAATAATGATAAATTATAAAGTGCATTAAAACATGCTACGGCCGTATGTTGTTCCTCATGGACAGATCACGTCGGTGACCCATCTCCTCATGGAACCAGGTCTCACGGACGTACACTTGCGGGCGTTGGTCACCAAACTTGTGCGTTGGGAGATGGTGGGAGTTATGCAGCTTTAAGTTACACGATGTCACCCGAACCGGTACTTATAGGATAGGGAAAGTAAAGGAATATGAAACTTATAGGATTATGATGTCATGTCTTACTGAATCCTATGGGAATAGAAATTATATTTTATGGTGCCAAAGGAATTTTTCCATGAGGTTGGACCTCATTTTATTTTCCTATAGGATGTACACTAGAAGATTCCTATAGGATATGATCCTATGAATCAAACAACATGTATAGGAAAATCCTATGCAATTCCTTTGAATCAAAGGGGACCTAAATAAAGCATGGAAGTGATATTATCATCCTAAAATTAAAGATCAACAAGGCTAAATTGACATTCTTTAATAGTTTTAACATTGTGTAAGCATGTGTCATAGAAATAATTATTGAGAGGAGAATACCAAAATACCATACCACTTCATAAACAAAAACAACACATTTTTAATATTTTAATAAAACATTATGCACTCCAAGTTATTTGAGACTAATCATAGGAAAAGATAAATTACTAAGAAAACATATAAGAAAAGTGATACAACATGAGAAGTCAAATAAAAAACCATAGTCTACGCAACTTTCTCTTTGTACCACCACCACATGCATGAAACTTATTTTCTTTTTGAGCCAACATTGATAAATTTATTTGAAACAACTCTCTTAACTAATACACATGAAATACCAGAGAGATTTTCAACAGAAAATAAAGAAAACTAACAACTCTTAACAAGATAAAAGTAAAAAACAAGAGTTAAAAATAACAGTAGCAAAAACTGAATACTCAAAAATATATGTGAAGCACAAGAGTATTCTAATGAAAAAGTGGAGTGTGTGTCTCTCCCAAGCAAGAATATTTGAATCCAACTAAGCATAAGACTAGCATAAAAAAACAAAACTGAAAGAAAAATAAAATGACGCTCCAAGAACTTCACATAATATGTGAATCAATAAAAACATAGTTTCAAAGGAGACGGCCTGATAATTTTGTTGACGAAAAAGCGGATGCCTTGGGCATCCCCAAACTTTGATGCTTGATACTTCTTTAATATTTCTTGGCGTGCCATTGGTCATCACCAGGCTTGAGCTTTTTTCCCGCCTTGATCTTCTCATATAAATCCTCTCTCGTGACACTTAAAAAAAATTTCTATATAGAAAACATCTTGTAATCTCCATTAGGTGGTTAGTACTCAAATAAATAAATGCACTTAGCTATTGTAAGGACAGACTGCAAACACTCAATTTAAACATTACCCGCGGTCACTAACTTCTCTTAAATCACACCATCCCTAGAGAACCCCAAAAGAAACGAGTAAAGAGATAAATGCAAATAAAGGTAAAATCTATCAAAACTGGATTGTTTATAAAGACAATTTTTTCTAATAATTTCGTGGCTTAAAAAGGAAAATGTGAAACTAAAGAAAGATAGATAATAAATTGAGACATGTTCCCAAATGATTCCAGAATTTTAGCGTGCTTTGATGGTGCCACATGAATTTAATGGGTTAGGCACATAAATCTGGATAACAAAATCAAACCTTACACTTTCTTCCAAAGAGAGATAATTATTGGAAGAAACACAAAAATAAAAGGATAAAGAGAGGTTTCTACAGAGGGAAAAAATTCTAAAACACAAAGAAAACAGAAATAAACCAAAAAAATGGTTTGCCTACCGTAAACGTTTTTATTTAACGCATTTTAGCTAGGCATAAAGAATAAAGTTTTATCAATAACTCCAGCGCCAAGATCATCAAAAAAGTTCGTCAATAGTGCAACTGGTCCTTTTAGGAGGACTCTCAGTAAATAACTTAGCCAAAACACTTGGAGAATAAAAATTAATAATAGGCTTATTTTTTACTTGTTTTTTTTAGTAGGTTTACCTATAGTTGCCACGATGGTCCACCGATGCCGCCTCCATGATCACGCAGTCAGCCGCGTTGCCGATGTAAGAAAATCTTGCCACATCGTGGTAACGGCACCCCGCGCCACGCCCTACCCCAGGAACACTGTCCAAAGCCAAAACACCATGCACGACAAGAACATGCCACCCCCAGAGCTGATCATGCTTTGCTCATACGCTCTCTCTGGCGGTGCGGAGGGAGGGGTGGGAAAGGGGGGCTGGGGACGGAACGATCTAGAACATACCATATACAAACTGTGGTTCCATGCCGCCGCCTCACGGGAGGAACGGGATATAATGGTTGATAACTGAGTTAGAACATACCATATACAACAATACAAAATCAATATATATCATATCTTAGGCGTGACCAAACGCCAAGATTTTTTTTTTCCTTTTACTCTTTCTCCAAGGGAAAATAAATCCTGCACCGACGGGAATTGAACTTATGGACACATGTGGCAATATTTGCTTGGAGGTACGAGAAAAATAACCTCCCGTGTGCGGTGTGCCACACCTCCCGCCATCATCTCATCACCATACCACGGCGCAGTATTCATTTCCGCCAGCACGAAACAGTGCTCCTCTTCCCGTATTCACACAGTTTCCACAAGAGATCTGCAATTCAGGTATAACTGTCTAAGTTGAACTCATTTCCACTTCCAAAAGTCCCAGTTCACTGACTCTGGTCTGTCCTCGTTGCCATGGACGCCTACAAGCTCTGGGTGCTGAAGAACCGGAACCTCGTCCGCTCCCTCGAATCTCTGGCCAACGTAAGCTAGCAACACCTACCTCTACCGGCGTCTGTATTTTTTATCGAGTTCACAGTCTGGTTTCGCCTCTGGGGTCATGGAGTTGGGTACCTAGGATATGGGGAATTTTTCAGCTGCGACGAGTGTTAGCTGTTGCTTATCGTCTTTGCTTCAACTCCAATATGCAGGGGGTGACGTGGGTACTCCCGGAGCGCTTCGGTAACTCCGAGATCGCGCCGGAAGCAGGTTGTTCCAGTCCAGTGCATGATTTTGTTATCTGATCGATATCATCCTTGAATCCAAAGTCTACATATCTGTTTAGTTTGTTATGGTGGTTGTGAAGAAACAATTTTTTTCTTAGTTACCTCGTTATATATGTAGCAGTATATGCACTTGTGGGCATTGTAACTTGTGTCAACCAGCATATCCTTGAGACGCCAATCACCGATTCCGTGTCTTGGGCTCTTGTTGTATCGATGCTGAAAGACGCGGAGGCAGTTGTGGAGGTTGCCGCCCAGCGCTTTGTTGGAGACGATCGCAAGTGGGGCTTCCTCGCTGTTACGGAGGCGGTGAAGTAATTAGGCTTTCTTCTTTTCTTGCTTCTCTATCTGTGTGGCTTGTTTTCTTGCTAAAAATATTCCTTTTCAGAGCATGGGTGAGATTCGCCGCTTTCAGAGAGAGTGGCTACAGCAGGATGCTAATACAAGGAGGGGAGGTGGAACACGAAAATCCCCGAAACGGAGCCACAAGTGAGATTGGGTGTTATGGACTTGCATCAAAGAGTATCGCTGGCCAAAATGGAAATATGACGAAGCTCCAACCTACTCCTGCTGGTAATTAACTTGTTTTTTCTTTTTACTAGATTATTAAAACCCTACTGTTATGTATATATGGCCAGCTCCCACATCGATCTCTTTGCCTATACAGAGACGATGGAGGCTGAGAAGCCAAGTTGGGCAACCGTATGGTCTTGGAAAGGGGTTCCTGGGCGCTTATTTATGTTAGCTGAAGCTGTCCACATATTCAGACCATTTGTCTACGTCTTTACGATGAGCAAGTTTGGAGCCAGATCCTGGTACCCGTGGTTACTGTCCTTAGCTGTGGAGGTCACCAGCCTTGGCATTCACTCACATGCAACACATCATCTCTCATCTGCTGAGAGAGACGAGGTGGTTTCAGTTAGCATTTTTTTCTGGTTTCTGATTAGTTTCTGAATTAACGCTTTCTTCTTTCATTTTTGTTATTATCAGATGAAGAGGCGAAAGGTGATGATATGGGCCCTTTATGCGGTGAGAGATCCATTCTACGCCAACTACACCCAGTAACTACCATTATACCCTAATCATCAAATATGAATGATAATGCATATGCACCACATGCTCACACACTTGATAATCTACACTAACAACAGGCCTTACCTGGAGAAAGCCCAGAAATCGCTGAATCCGGTGCCGTGTATCGGTTTGGGTATGCAAGCATTCTCCACATCTATGCATACATTTCCTTTCCGCGGAAACTTGAAGAGGGGAGCTCGATTTATTGCAGGTAAAATCGTGGAGTTCTCGCAGGGAGTTCAGTCGAGGTATACATACACATCAGGCTCATGAAGGAATACCCGGCCCATCCCTCTCCCCCTTCAATGAAAAAGAAATGTAGCGCAAGAGTTTTTTGTGATTTATCAAAAAAATAAAGGAATTTCTTGCTGATGGGCCATGGTGGACCATCGCTGGATGCTGGGGTCTGTCTGTCCGTGCATTGCCATTTCCTACCCAGATTTGACACATGACTTCGCAGTGTCAATGTACTTATATCTACGTAATGATAAATACAGATGGGCTCGCAGTGTCGGGCCATGCACTGAATTGTTTTTTTTTTTTGATAAAGGGTTTTATTACTCAAAAAGTTGAAGCATTACACCCGGCCTCTGCATCGTTAAATGCACATAGCCGAAATCCAAAACAGAAAATACACAGAGCGACAATACTACAAAACTTCCGCTGTAGAATGTCGATGCTATGGAGCCGCCATTCGTAGATCAAGTGGCAATCCATGTGGGATAAAAATATCCGTCGCCATCTGCTCCAGTCGTGCACATGCCTCCGTAAAAAGGCATCGTAACTCCACTCGCTGTAATGTCGACCACGAACGGAGAATACGTGTGCTCCTGAATAGAACCTGCATACGAGAAAAATTCTTATCATTGAAAATCTTGTCATTTCTATATAGCCAGAGCGACCAAATAACGGCAAGCGCTCCTACCCTAATAATAGTCTTAAAACGTTTATCAACCCCATTTAACCAGTTGCCGAATATGTTCGCAACGGAAGTAGGTTGATAAAGATTCGAAGCCATATGGATAGCGGACCATATAGAACGCGCAAATGTGCACTCAAAGAATAAGTGTTTAATTGTCTCATCATGAGAACTAGAAACACAGGTTAGAGCTCTCATGCCAATTACGCTTGACAAGATTATCCTTTGTAAGTATGACCCCCTTACGAAGGTACCACGCGAAGATTTTAATCTTCAGCGGTACCTTCATACGCCATACATTTTTGAAAATATCGACTGGTTAATCAGATTGGATCAAAGCTCTATACATGGAGTCCACCGAGAACAAACCATTCTTAGTGATCTTTCAACGAAACTCATCAGCGCCTGGTGTAAGAGTAACCATAGTTAATCTATCAACCAAGTTCTGCCAAGACGTTAGTCTAGGCCTGATTAGGTCTCGTCTAAACGTAACATTAGGAGGTGATGTTTGCATGGACGTAGCCAGCGTATAATCCTTATGTCGCGCTATCGTGTACAAAGCCGGATATTGTTCTCGAAGTGTGGTATTACCTAACCACTTGTCCTCCCAGAACCGTATCTGTGATCCATCCTTAATCTTAAATACCCCATAGCGAAAAAACTTATTTTTATTCGCCATAAGTCCAGCCCAAAAGTGTGAATCACCAGGTTTCCACATATCCTGTGAGACTGCTGTCGAGCCTATGTATTTGCGTTTCGGGATGGTTTACAATACGCCATCTTCGGTTAGTAGTTTGAATATCCATTTACCAAGTAGAGTTGAATTCTTGATTTGTAGATCATGAATGCCGAGCCCCCCCCCCCCCCCCGATCTCGTGGACGACAAACTACATCCCATCTGGCAAATCGATATTTCTTTTTCTCGTTGTCACCCTGCCAAAAGAATCTTGATCGGAAATAATCAATTTTTTTAAGACTCCTTTAGGCAACTGGAAGAATGATATCATGTACAGTACCATATTAGTTAGGAATGAATTAATGAGTACCCGTCGTCCACCAAGTGACAACAATTTTCCTTTCCAACTAGCAAGCCGTTTCTGCAGAGGCTCTTCGACGTGCCCCCATTCTGCATTAGTCAATCTCCTATAATGTATTGGTATCCCCAAATACTTAATAGGAAATTAACCCTGCTCGCAACCGAATAGCTCGGTATACTGGGAAACTGCATCTTGGGCCTCACCAAAGCAAAACAATTCACTTTTATGGAAATTAATCTTTAATCCGGATAGTTGCTCGAACACTGAAAGAATTAATTTCAGGTTTGCCGCTTTCTCCACATCGTGTTCCATAAAGAGAATCGTATCATCTGCATATTGAAGGATAGACAATCCCCCATCTACAAGATGTGGAATTACTCCCTCAATTAGGCCATTTTCCTTGGATCGATCTATCATGATCACTAACATATCAGCCACAATATTAAACAATACGAGCGATAACGGATCACCTTGTCTCAAGCCTTTCTTAGTCCGGAAGTACCGGCCAACGTCATCATTGACTTTGATAGCCATGCTACCTCCAACTACAAAGTTAGGAACTAGGGTGCACCACTCTTCTGAGAATCTTTTCATTCTCAGAGTCTGTTGGAGAAACTCCCAATTCACTTTATCATATGCATTTTCAAAGTCTATTTTAAGAATTACGCCATTAAGCTTTTTCGAATGCAACTCATGGACGGTTTCGTGTAAAGTCACGACCCCATCTAGGTTATTCCTACCCTGCATAAATGCAGTTTGTGTAGGTTTTACCCATCTAGGTTATTCCTACCCTGCATAAATGCAGTTTGTGTAGGTTTTACCACATTGTCAACCACTGAATTTACCCTAATAGTTGCAACCTTTGTAAAGATTTTGAAACTAACGTTAAGAAGGCAGATTGGTCGATACTGTTGTATCCTTTGTGCATTCAAAACCTTAGGTAACAAAACGATTTCCCCAAAATTAAGACGATGCAACTCCAGATGTCCACTCTGTAAGCAACAAAATATCTCGATGAGATCATATTTAATAATCTCCCAAAAATGCTGATAGAACTCCGCCGGACAACCATCTGGGCCAGGTGCCTTATTATGTTCCATTTGGAATATCGCCTTCTTTATCTCTTCTTCAGAGAAGGGAGCATTAAGAAAAGAGTTTTCTTCCATTGAAACTTGGGGAATATCATCTGTTCGACCCTCGTCCATAGTAATATTACCTACTTCAGGAGGCCCAAACAGATCTTTATAGAACTTTGTGATATAAGTCTTGAGATACACTTGTCCCTCAATGAGACCTTCATCCTGATGGAGACAGTGAATCCTTTTTTTTCCTATGTCTGCCATTGGCAACATTATGGAAATACCGAGTATTCGAATCTCCTTTGAGGATGAATTGAGCTTTCGACCTTTGATACCATTTGAGTTCCTCTTCTCGCAACATTTGTGCTACTTTCGCGTTGGAGTGACTTTTAAGTTCAACCTCTTGCGAAGATAACAACCTAGTCTCCAGGCGATCTAACTCATCAATAATGGATCAAAGACGCTCTTTCTCCTTTTTTAGCATCCTGGTCGTATGTCTAGCCCAACCACAGAGATATTTACGCAAATTGCGCATTTTATTATTCCATCTCCGTATTGGGTTATCCCCTAAGACCGGTTTTTGCCATGCTTTCTTAACTAGTTCATCAAAACCATCACGAAAAACCAACCTAGTTCAAATTTGAACTGTGTCTGGCCTTGCGGTTTTGATGTGCCAGTTGAAAGAAGAAGAGGGGCATGGTCTGATAGAGCCTCAATACGTTCTAGAGCGCGTACTGTTACCAAAGGGAACTTATCTTCCCATGATACTCATTAGTACGCGATCTAACTTTTCGTATGTAGGCTCCGGTAGACTATTTTCCCAGGTGAACTATCGCCCGGTCATGTACACCTCTCTCAAATCCAGGCTATCAATGACAACATTGAACAAGAAAGGCCAATGACCATCGAACCGTCCCCGGCTTTTCTCATGTGGAAACCTTAGCAAATTAAAATCCCCTCCAATTAACATTGGATGTGGATTATTATTAGCCAAGTTAACCAGCTCACGCAGAAAAGCCTCTTTAAACTCTTCCTGGGTAGCACCATACACAACAACCAAACTCCATATGAAATTGTCTGCGCGGTTACGGAGGTGTAATTTAATATGAAAATCACCATCCGACCTTGCTAACACATCAAAAGAGTCAGTTTTAACGCCGAGTAAAATGCCACCCGATCTACCACGTGGAGGAATAGAGTGCCAAGTGAAATCGATACCCCCTGAAAGGCGGTTCAGAACGCTCACTGGAAAATCTCTCCTCCATGATTCGGAGATAGCCACAAAGTCCAACTTATGTTCCCTGACGTATTGTGCAATATTCAAATGTTTAGCCAAGTCTCCAAGACCTCTCCTATTAGTGAATAAGCCATTCATCGGGAAACAGTTGTGTTTTTAGGCGGTCTCGCAACATTTCGTGGTGAGTTTTTCCTCTTAAGTTTAGCGGTTTTGGATTTCCGTCCGGAAGCATAAAGATCAAATAAAGATCCTAGCCCGTCATCATCCATTCCCACCTCAGTCACTTCCCCCACTAGATGTGATAAAAGTTGTCCATCCGAAGAGGCATACGCTTGATCATCATCCATGTGAGGTAAGTCCTCCATGTGGGAAGCACTCGGATTGAGCGTTAAACGATCAAATTCCATATGCTTTATAACATTGGTGGATATCGTGATCTCCTTATCATTCTTCCCTAATGAAACACCAACGACACCTAGGCTAGAGGATAGTTTGGTATTTGAAAAAGAATGAAATGATTTAAGGTTAGAGCCCGTACCGAGTGGCGATGCCGAGTACAAAGCCGCCTTCCGTCGCATGGCCTTGGTGAGCGCATCCTCGTCCGTCGATGAAGTCCCGTCCGCTGCGACGAGATGACGAGCGTTGCGCCTCAGCCCCCCTTTAGGATGTCCATGCATCTCCACGGTAGGCGCCACGGCGGAGGGGGGTAATGACGAGGTAGATACCCCCCCGGCCACCATGTCCTTGCCTGTCGTGACAGGTACCATAGAGTCGATGTCGCCGCCAGAAGTGGGTGACGGAGTCACCGGTGTCGACGATGTCTCCAAGTGCTCCGCCCGTGTCACGGCGGACACAAACGGTTGCCTCGACGTCACCGCCAGTGTGCTCGTCGACCCCGGCCGCACCAGAGACGGCGAGCGCGTCCCCGGCCCAGCCATGCCAGGCGCAGCAGCCAGCTCCATGCTGCCACGCCCAGCCTCCGTCCGCGCGCCACCGCCCTTGGACACCGCCTGGGCGGCAGACAGCTGATGACCGCCCCGCTCGGTGCCTGCCAGCCTGCTAGGCGAGCGGGCCTGCTGGTTCTGGCGCCGGTGCGTGTCGCCTGGGCGTCGGGTAGTAGTGCCCCGCCCGGCCCAGCAGCCGGCAGACAGCCAGCACCGGCCCAGGCCTCGCCGGCGAGTGGGTCGACCCCAGCTGGTCGCTGCCTCCAGCAGAAGCCGACTGGGCGGTGGTTTGCCGCGCGTCGCCCAGCCCAGCGGACAGTAGCCGCCCACCGCTGCATCTCGCCAGCGCAGCGGGTAGCTGGATAACGCCTGCACCCTGCGACCCGCCAGTAGACTCATCAGCCGACAGCGCCCCCTCCGAAGAAAGCTTGGCGGAAAAACCACCTGAGGAATGCAATGAACGCACTATTTCCTTTCCTCTAGGGGTGACAGGAGACATGTTAATTGGCGTTAGTGCATAATTTTTCAGCAACTCCAACGCCCTGCGTATGAACCTGATCAACACCATCAGCAGAGGGCGGATCAATAGCCATGTTCGCTGCACCCTCGGCTTCACCATCGACAGCAGCAGAGTCAAGAACACCAGAATCTTGAACCCCTCTAGAAGAGGACTCCGACGGCACCTTCGTATCCCACACATAAGGAACGAAGTCTGCTTCGGGCACACAATCCTCCGGCTCTGGGAGAAAAGTGAAACCATACCCCTTCAGACGTAAGACACCATCTGTGCTAGTGTAGGGACCCTCCTCATACACTTTGTTGAACACCTCATCATCCGATAGAGCCAACCTCAAGCGAACAATACATCTACGACGTAGAGCCAACAGGTCCACATCCAGGGTAATAGCGATGAGAGAACCCACCGCCCACAGACCTAGGAAATGTCTCAGCGGGTTTGGTACCCCCTCCACATGCACCCAAGTCTGGTAGAACTCAAGCTTAGGCTCAACATCCTCTGGCTTCCATCTGCTGAACAAAAGCCTAGTGGACTGAGCCGGTACCCCGAAGTCCATCCCATCAAACCTCTCCAACTCGGCCTCCGACGGAAACACCACCTTGAAGCAATTATCTCCGCTAAACAGCGCTTCCCACTTCCACCGTGGAGTGGAACTCATGCAAGCAACTGTCATCTCCACCTGCTTCGCCGTAGCGGCAGTGCCCACCACCGTGTCCAGCGCTACAGGTCCACCAGACGCATCCACCTCCTGGAACAGGCTATCGGGGAACTGCGAGAACATGGTGTGTAAGCTGTCGATCCCACCAATTAACACTGTCGGATTAGGGAGCCTGAGAGTGGGACACTTCTTCATGGGATTCTTCTTGGTGTCGCACACATAGCAATAATGATCCACAGGACAGTCCCGTGTTGCATGCGAGTCAACCTCGCATTTCCAGCACCGCGTCTTCTTGACAACCGGAGCCGCGGCAATATCAACCCCCACGGGTCCAGCGGCGGCTAGCGCTTGTTGTTCAACCACTTGGATTGGGAATCTACAGCTGCCTCCTGCGCAGACCCAGAAACCGATGTGACCGGAGCAACCTTCTTCTTCTTGTTCTTTCGCCTCACCGCACCCCCTGCCGCCACCGTGCCAACCACAAAACCAGTACCCGCCACTGCCGCAGCCGCGGGAGGAGCAGCACCCGCCACTGCCGCTAGGACACCCACCGGCTGCACCACCGCCACCGGCGCCGCGCCCGGCCCCGGAATCACCGGAGCCGCACCCACCCCCGGAGCCACCGGTGCCGCATGCACCAGGCCCGGAAGCAGCACCGGCCTAGGGTCGACCCCCTGCTGCACCGGTGCGAAGACCGGGGTCCCCGCCAAGGGTCTGCCCGTGCCCACCGCAGACCCGCGCCCGGCTCCGCGCACACGACCACCAGGGGCCGGCCCCGGAGGCCGCAGCCCGGGAAGTCCGACGGGGCGCTGAGGAGCCGCCATGCGCGAGCTCGAGGGTGGCGAGAGGAGGGCTTGGAGGAAGGAGCGATTCCCGGGGAGTCGTGGAAGAGTCGATGACGATGCGCCCGAGACCCGCGAAGACGAAGATGGCGATTCCTTCGATGGTGACGTAGACGACGGCTGCCGAACCCTAGAACCTGACTTCGACCAGAGGTACGTAAACACTTCTTTGAAGTAGGCCCAAGGCTTCGGCTTGGGTCCCCCGGCCCCACAGTGCAGCGCAGTGCTTGGAATCGCGACATCCACGCCAGTCGCCCCTGATCGCGGATCGGAATCCACCTCGCCCTCATCAGCCGTTGATGGCAGGCCCACCGCCGCGGCTCCGAACTCCACCGGGAAGAAGTCCACGAAACATGGCGCCGGAGTGACACGAGGGCGTGGGATCGCCCCCCCCACCCGACGCGCACCGTCGGCATCCGAAGACGGTGGCCAGTCTTGCTCGTGAAGATCCCAGCGATGATGCAGACGGCGCCGTCGGAGAAGACGACGAAGATGCCGCAGCCGAGCCCGTTTCCCCATCGACCATCGCGTCCTGATCCTTCTCCCAAACTCGGGTCTCCTTCGTTGGGAATCCGGCGCCCTCCCAAAAAGCCGCCGCCCTCCTCGTCGGACACCGCAGGCCGGGAAACGTCGGAGGCCGAAACTTCCCAGACCTCCCCTAGGACCTCCTCCGCCGCTGCCACGGCTACCTCTTCGGCCGCCACGCCGTCGCCCGCGCAATGCTCGAACAACGCCCCAAAGCGGGACCCCGTAGCTGCGCCCGACGACGAGGAGAGTAGAGGATCCCCAGGGGCGAGGGTAAACCGCCGGCGACGATGGCGATAGGCCTCCGGAGGGGGGTCACCAGCGGGCGCCCCCGTTGCCTCACCTGTCGTCATTCCTGTGGACTCCCCCCGTCGATGGTGGCATTGTAGGAAGCACTGAATTGTATTTATTATGTTGAAGATTAATTGAATATGATCTGGCCTGAACCATTCCAATCAAGGGTTTGGTTACCGGTCAGTAATACATCCCGAGGACCCCCGGGAAACGTTCATATCAGGCAAAAAATCACTCTTAGTACATTGTCACGATGGACATAAAAAATTGATTTTCTGACTTTTGGATTTCAAATTTGTTCGGCAACCGATCGGGATTTTCTGGTAACTGTGATAACCGGAAATCCCGACCCCCATTGGTAATTCGTTTCTCGTCGGTAACCAAAACCTTGATTGCAATACTATACATATCGGTAGCTTTCCGACCTCACGGCAATCCGTCCAATGGGGTTATCCCATGGTAAACCTATTAGCGAGAAAAAGTAGAAAACAATCATGAACGCAAGACTTGAAGTTCTCATGCATGAAATAGTCAGCGGAAATCTGCTATGTCAAAGATCTTCCTGCTCAATATCGATGGCCTCATCCCGGCTATCTTTTAGCGTCTATCCTCCACCCCCGGCGTCCTCCACCTCCATGTCTCGTCGTTCGCCGAAGCTAGCTAGTGCTAGACGGTATGTCTATCTAGAACAAGAAGTCAGAGTCAACCAAATGGTAGACTTCAAAGGAAGATCCGGATGAGTTTAGACTAACTGAATGTTGCTGCGGCAAGGTTCCGATGAGCCAGAATCATCTGCAGCAAGGTAGGTTAATCCAACAAGAAGGTGAGAAATTTGTGGATTTCCTAAAAAAAAAAGGTAACGCGGAGCGTCAGAAATTTGCCGAAACGGAAATGAATCAACATTTGGGCAAAACATTGGCAACTCATCCTCATGGAAACACAATAAAATGCAAAATAGATCGAGTTCTCCTCCACCAACCAATATCACACACCTATTAAGATGACACACAACGCAAAATATATAGACACGATGACGGCGTCAAAGATCACCGGAGATGATGGAGGGATGATAACCCGGTAGGCCAACGCCAAGGGGTAACTCGGCCCAAAGGACGCTGCACAAGACCCGGCTTAAGATAAAGGAGTTTCTAGAAGGCCCAAGAACGTAGGCCTCGTAACCCGGATTGTGGGTTCCGATAAGGAAGTTTAGGGTTTGTAAGCAGTGTCCGGGTAGGATTCAGAGTGCGCCTTGGAGAGTAGGCCAAGGGGTCCGGATATTATATAAGCCGGCCCCTAGGGTTAGCCGAGAGAGAGATCCAAGAGTTTGAGCAATATCGCTAGGTATCGAGTATCCAGTGTAATACGAGAGTTGAGTTAATATATCTAGATCGGAGACTCGGCGACTTGATTGCCGGCTACCAGATCGCCTATCATCATGTTTTCCCTTGAGCTAAACCCTCTCACAAACACCAGAGTCGAATTGCTCCAAGATAAGTTACCCCCGGTAACGTCTGCCGTGATTATCCCACGACAGTTGGCGCCCACCGTGGGGCCTACGTCCAAGGGTGTTTACATCACGGGAGAAGCTCGGAAGAACATGGAGAACCTTGTCATCGGCGAGATCTACACCGACTACGAAGGAGAGAAGATGGTGGACGATTCCGGCTGGGGGCCAGAGTCGGATCTGCTCGAATCCGGATCTGTCGTGACAATCGGCCAGATCAACATCTTCATCGGTATGGTACGTACGTCCAGTTCAATAACTAACGATTTCGGATTTGATTCTGTGTCAGGAGAAGCCACCTACGTTCAATCAGATGGGGAAGAATCGGTCGGGACGGTAGATCCGACAGAAGAGCCCCCCACGAAGAGGGAACAGCCGGAGGAGCCGGCATGGACCCCGCGTGGCCGGGTCATGAGAGAAGATGATACCGAGTCCATCTTGCATCTACTGGAGGACCGGTACGAGGAAAATAGCAGCGAAGAGGAAGAGTATGAATCTGCGCCAAGCATTACGCGCCAGGTTGCGGTTTACACGGCCCCAGCGATCAATCTTAATTAGGGGAACGTGACCGCGGCCACAGTCGGAACAGCACCAACATTGGCCCAGCAGCAAGGTCCGGTTGACGGAAACCCGGTTCTCACCCGAGTTGACGGAGAATCGGCATCGGTTACCAGCCACGCGGCGGACATCGAGTTGCAGGCAAACATGTTCGGATATCTGGCAAACCGGACGCCAGGGGCGGGTCCTTCAAACCCGCAACACCCGGCCCTATTCAACAACAACTTGATTCTGGATCCAACCGTTTTAGCCACAGTTATTACTCCGGAAAACGCGGCGGAACGTGTCAGAGATCTGGACGTAGCCCGCCGTGCATTGGAGCAACAGAGAAGGCAAGTAGAAGCAGAAAGGCAGGGGATGGCCACCCGCCAACGTGAGCTGGATGCATTGGAAACCCGGCTCCGAGAAGAGACAACCAGGGTGCGTCAAAGGCACCAAACCATGTTACCAGCAACGGGTGGAGTTATAAACCCGACCAACCTATTTATCACACCTCAGGATCAACCGATTCCGGCAACAAACCAAGGAACCGTACAACAACCTGGAACTGGAGGAGCACAGCCGGCAAACATACAAGCCGGGTTACCCACATTGCGGACTGGAGCCACTGACGGCAATACATTACCACCACCACCACCATCGCGATTTCGCACACTAGCAGGTCATTACAACAACCCCATGGATAATGTGTACGCAGCAACGCTCGCATTGAATCAAATCCCCGTGAGAGAGTCACCCCACGCAGAGGAGACCCGGCGGGCGATAGATCTATTGCGCACTGCGGTAGTGCAGCAAGTTAATTACCCGGATCACAGAAGTGGAATGCATGGGACACCATATATCAGCCAGCAACAAGGCAATACCGGCAATATCCAGACAAGTTCAGCGCGGCGGAGGGAAGAGCAGCAGCAAATGCCGCCTCCTCCCCGCGTTCAGGCAGTACCAGCAGCATCAGCAGCACAAGCTATCGTGGACAGTTCCAGAGCCAGGAGGGCCGCGGCCGGGTCTGCGGTGCGTGGGCCACCAGCCGTACCGCGTCCAGCCGCACCTCCCGCAGGATCACATGTTTCCCGGGTGAGACCAGTTCCAACTAATCTCGCTGGGCCTAAGTGTCTGTCGGATAACATCAGAGCTGAGCCTTACCCGGATAAGTTCAAGGAACCGGGTAAAGTTGTGAATTATGAGCCGACTATGGATCCAGAAACATGGTTGAGCAGTTATGAGATGGCTATGTCGATTCGCAATGCATCAGAAAATCTTCAAGCCAAGTTCATGTACTTGATGATGTCAGAAGGAGCAGCAAAGTTATGGTTCAATAATTTACCGGAAGGATCTATCAAGTCATGAGAGGAGTTGAAAACTGCGTTTATCAAGCACTTTCATGGGACGTGCAGAAAGCTATTTACTATTGATGACTTAGAGCGATGTGTACAAAAGAAAGGAGAATCGGCGCGCAGCTGGGTGCGCCGGGTTATGGAGATACTTCACTCATCTACGGATATTCAGCCCAAAGATGCGCTACAAGCTATGGCAAAGACGTGCAAGTACATACCTTTAGTGCAAAAGTTAACTCGCATGAAATCTAGTCGAAATGCTTCTGAGGTTACGATGGGAGAGCTAATGGATGCATGCAACAAACACGCTGCAATGGATACTACAGAAGAGGATGTCGATGACAAGAAGGCAAAAGCAAATACAAATAATAGTGGAAGAACCGGCAACGGATCAACGCCGGGTAACAATGGAGGTAACAATGGGAACAACCAGAACAAGCGTCCGTTTGAGGGAGGTTCCGAGTTCGTCGCTAGCACAGAAGCCGGGTCTTCGAGACCTAGGGCAGAAGGAAATTTCAATGCTGGAAACCACAATGGAGGAAATTATCAAGGGCCACCGAGGCCGGGTAACAATTGGGATATCTTCAGAATGGCGTGTCCAAAGCACAGCAGGAACGGTAGGCCGGCTAACCACTCATTGGAGCAGTGTGCGGACCTACAGATATGGAAGAATGAGGAGATAAACAAGGCTATGCGAGGTGCAGGTCGGGGAGGAGGACTGGGTCCGGGTGGAAACCCGGGCAACGGCCCACCCCCAGCCGGCAACCCGGCAGGCGGAAATCCGGGTAACAACCAAGGGGGAGCTGGAGGTTTCCAAGCTAACCCCAAGCAATTGGGACAATATCACGTGCATACCACAGGAATTTCTAACAAGGATAAAAAGATACTGAAACAAGCAGTAAACTCGGTTTCTTCGGCTGTTCCGAGATACCTGAGATGGTCAGAGCGGGACGTAACATGGAGCAGAAGAGATCTCCCGGAAAGGATAGAACACCCGGGAGTCTTAGCATTGGTGGTGGCACCACAGGTTAATGGTTATGAGCTGAAAAAGGTCCTAATGGACGGTGGAAGTAGCATCAATATCTTGTATTGGGAAACCTTTCTACGCATGGGTCTCAAGGAGTCTCTGCTGCAGAAGAGTTCAACGGTTTTTCACGGGATTGTGCCGGGTCACTCAGCGTGCCCCGAGGGAAAGATCACATTGGAGGTAGCTTTTGGAGAATCAAAGGATAATTATCGAGTCGAGTGGCTTACTTTCGAGGTGGTTAAGTTGCGCAGTCCTTATCACGCGCTATTCGGAAGGCTGGCTTATGCCAAGTTCATGGCCAGGCCGTGTTATGTGTATCTACAACTAAAAATCCCGGGCCCCAAGCAGACCATCACCATACACGGGAGCCGGGATATAGCAGCTGAGTGCGATGAAGGAGACGCAGCCATGGCGGAGCAAGCTTGCAGAAAAGAGGAACTCAAGTATTACCGGTCTCAAGTAGACCCGGATGACAGAACTGCGTTAAAAAGACCAAATACTGAAGATGAGAGAGCAAAATTCAAGGCAGCACAGGACACCAAGATGGTAGCTTTTGTCGAGGGTGATCCCTCTAAGCAATTTGCTATATGATCTAACTTAGACAGCGAGCAGGAGAAAGCGCTTGTGGAGTTCATTCGTTCAAATCAGGATGTGTTCGCCTGGACGCCTAGAGACATGCCGGGTATCCCCACAGAGTTGTGATGGAGGGATGATAACCCGGTAGCCCAATTCCAAGGTGTAATTCGGCCCAAAGGACGATGCGCAAGACCCGGCTAAGGATAAAAGAACTTCTAGAAGGCCCAAGATTGTAGGCCCCGTAACCCGGATTGTGGGTTACGATAAGGAAAGTTAGGGTTTTGTACATAGTGTCCGGGTAGGATTCAGGGTGCGCCTTGGAGGGCAAGCCAGGGGGTCGGGTGCTTCATAAACCGGCCCCTAAGTTAGGTTAATTGAGATCTAAGAGCCCTAGCAGTATCGCTTGGTATCGAGCATCCAGTGTAACACGTGAGTTGAGTTAATATCTTGAGATCGGAGACTCGGCGACTTGATTGCCGACTACCAGATCGAGTTCCATCATGTTTTCCTCTGAGCTAAACCCTCTCCCAAACGCCCGTGTCGTCTTGCCCCAAGATCAGTTAGCCCCGGTAACGTCTGCCGTGATTATCCCACGACAGTTGGCGCCCACCGTGGGGCCTGCGTCCAAAGGCGTTTACATCACGGGAGAAGCTCGGAAGAACCTCGGAAGAATATGGAGAAACTAGTCATCGGCGAGATCTACATCGACCACGAAGGAGAGAAGATGGTGGACGATTCCGGCTGGGGACCAGAGTCGGATCACCTCGAATCCGGGTCTATCATGACAATCGGCCAGATCAGCGTCTTCATCGGTATGGTACGTACTTCCGGTTCGATCCCTGACGACTTTGGGTTTGATTCTGTGTCAGGAAAGACCAGCTATATCCAATCAGATGGAGAAGAATCAGTTGGGACAACAAACCCGACAGAAGAGCTCCCCACGAAGTGGGAACAGCCGGAGGAGCCGGCATGGACCCCGCGTGGCCGGGACGAGAAAGAAGATGATACCGAATCTATCATGCATCTACTGGAGAACCGGTACGAGGAACATAGCAGCGAAGAGGAACAGTATGGATCCGCGCCAAGCATTGTGCGTCGGGTTGCGGTTTACACGGCTCCCGCGACCAATCTCAACCGAGAGAGCGTAACCGCGGCCGCAGCCGGGACAACACAAGCATTAACCCGGCAGCAAGGGCCGGCTAACGGGAACACGGTTTTGGCCCAGGTTGACGGAGAGTCGGCATCGGTTACCAGTCAAGCGCCAGAAAACGAGTTACACGCGAACACGTTTGGATTCCTAGCAAACCGGACACCAGGAGCGGGTCCTTCCAATCCACAACATCCGGCCTTGTTCGACAACAATCTGATCCTAGATCCGACAATTCTTGCCACAGTTATCACTCCAGAGAACGCGGCGGAACGTGTTAGGGATTTGGACGTAGCCCGTCGTGCATTGGAGCAGCAGAGGAGGCAAGTAGAAGCAGAAAGACAAGGGATGGCCATACGACAACGCGAGCTGGATGCACTGGAAACCCGGCTCCGAGAGGAAACGACTAGAATACATCAAAGGCACCAAACCAGATTGCCATCATTGGGAGGAGTCATAAACCCGGCCGCACTATTTATCACGCCTCAGGATCAGCCGATTCCAGCGGCAAATCAAGGAACCGCCCCTCAGCCGACAACCGGAGGAGTACAACCGGTAGACACGCAGGCCGGGTTACCCGCACCACAGACTGGAGTTACTACCGGCAATACTGTACCACCGCCACCACCACCACCACCATCACGTTTTCACACACCAGCGGGTCATTACAACAATCCCATGGAAAACGTGTACGCGGCAACGCTTGCACTAAATCAAATCCCCGTGAGAGAGTCACCCCACGCAGAGGAGACCCGGCGGGCGATAGATATGCTGCGCACCGCGGTGGCACAACAGGTTAATTACCCGGATCACAGAAGTGGAATGCATGGGACACCATATGTCAGCCAACAGCAAGGTAACGCTGGCAACATCCAAACAAGTTCGGCACGGCGGAGGGAAGAGCAGCAGCAAATGCCGCCTCCTCCACACATTCAGGCAGTACCAGCAGCATCAGCAGCACAGGCCATCGTGGACAGTTCCAGAGCCAGGAGAGCCGTGGACGGGTCTGTGGTACATGGGATACCAGCAATACCGCGTCCAGCTGTACCCCCTGCAGGATCACACGTTTCCCGAGTAAGACCAGCTTCGACCATTCTTGCAGGACCTAAGTGTCTTTCAGATAGCATCAGGGCTGAGCCTTACCCGGAAAAGTTCAAAGAACCGGGTAAAGTAGTGAATTACGAGCCGACTATGGATCCGGAAACATGGTTGAGCAGTTATGAGATGGCCATGTCGATTCGCAATGCGTCCGAGAATCTTCAAGCCAAATTCATGTATCTAATGATGTCAGAGGGAGCAGCAAAGTTATGGTTCACCAATCTACCGGAAGGATTTATCAAGTCATGGGAAGAATTGAAAACTGCGTTTATCAAGCACTTTCACGGGACGTGCAGAAAGTTATTCACCATTGATGACGTAGAGCGATGCGTTCAGAAGAAGGGAGAATCGGCGCGCAGCTGGGTGCGCCGGGTTATGGAAATACTTCATTCATCTACAGATATTCAGCCCAAGGATGCGCTGCAAGCTATGGCAAAGACCTGCAAGTACACACCTTTAGTACAAAAGTTAACTCGCATGAAATCTAGTCGGAATGCTTCGGAGGTTACAATGGGAGAACTGATGGATGCATGCAACAAACATGCCGCAACGGACACTATGGAAGAGGAAACTGACGATAAAAAAGCAAAAGCAAACACAAGTAATAACGGAAGAACCGGCAATGGATCAGCGCCGGGTAACAACAGCCAGAACAAGCGCCCGTTTGAAGGAGGCTCCGAGTTTGTCGCCAACACCGAAGCCGGATCTTCCAGACCCAGGGTAGAAGGAAGTTTCAATACTGGGAATCACAACGGAGGAAACTATCAAGGGCCACCAAGGCCGAGTAATAATTGGGACATATTCCGAATGGCATGCCCGAAGCACAGCAGAAACGGTAGGCCAGCTAACCACTCCTTGGAGCAGTGCGCCGACCTACAAAGATGGAAGAATGAGGAAGTGAACAGAGCCATGCGAGGTGCAGGTCGGGGAGGAGGACCGGGTCCAGGTGGAAACCCGGGCAACGGCCCACCCCCAGCCGGTAACCCGACAGCTGGAAATCAAGGTAATAACCAAGGGGGAGCAGGAGGTTTCCAGGCCAACCCCAAGCAATTGGGTCAGTATCACGTACATACTACAGGAAGTTCCAACAAGGACAAGAAGATACTGAAACAGGCGGTAAACTCGGTGTCCTCGGCTGTCCCGAGATACCTGAGATGGTCAGAACAGGACGTAACATGGAGCAGAAGGGATCACCCGGAAAGAATAGAACACCCGGGAGTCTTAGCATTAGTAGTCGCACCACAGGTCAATGGGTATGAGCTGAAAAAGGTTTTGATGGACGGCGGAAGTAGCATCAATATACTGTATTGGGAAACCTTCCTACGCATGGGTCTCAAGGAGTCTCAGCTACAAAAAAGTTCAACAATTTTTCATGGGACAGTGCCGGGTCATTCAGCGTGCCCCGAGGGAAAAATCGCATTGGAGGTAGCTTTTGGGGAATCAAAGGATAACTATCGAGTTGAGTGGCTCACTTTTGAGGTGGTCAAATTGCGCAGTCCTTATCACGCGCTATTCGAAAGGCCGGCTTATGCTAAATTCATGGCTAGGCCGTGTTACGTGTATCTACAGCTAAAAATCCCGGGTCCTAAACAGACCATCACCATACATGGAAGCCGGGACATAGCGGCTGAGTGCGAGGAAGGAGATGCAGCAATGGCTGAACAAGCTTGTAGAAAAGAGGAAAATATTACCGGGCTCAAACAGACTCGGATGACAGAACAGCCCTGAAAAAGCCAAGTACTCAAGGCGAAAGGGCAAAACTCAAGGCAGCACGAGATACCAAGATGGTGGCTTTCGTAAAGGGTGATTCCCTCAAACAATCCACCACAAGAGAAGAAATTGCGCAGCCGTCCACAACCAGCCGCGTCATGGAAACTCCTTATCCGGATTGGCTGGCAAACCCGGTACTCATAGTAAAAAAGATCAACAAGTGGAGAATGTGTATCGATTATGACAGTTCCGGACAGATTCCCAAGGAGAACTAAACAATGTAACGGACAGCAGGTTTCAGACGCACTCTTTTCCTATCCAGGGTACCTAAGGGGACTGGAAGGTTTTTAATGAGGCGGCCTGCTGACCCAAAACTTTCTCGTATCAATAAAGAGATGGTTATCAAGCCTTATTTTATGATCTTTACTTCGATTACAGGTAAGCATTATTTGTTGCTATCAGTACATCAGTATCATCAAGTATGTTGCATATATATAGGTCTTGAGGGCTGATTGCTTGAATAGCACAGTTACAAACTCAAAGACCCGGCCTTGATGCCTATGAGTTATAAGGGCCGATTACTCGCAAACGAGTACGGCTGCAATCTTATAACCGGACAAAGGAGCCAAATTTTCTTTACTTTTCTTACTTAAGCTCGATGTGACTCGCACTAAAGTGGCATGATTTGCTCGCTTACGATTACAATCAGCCATGAAGCCCAATGGGACTTGCCTGACCCTGTTTTCGTACAGATGTAACAACATGATATCCACGCGAAAGCCGGCTTATAGTACAAGATTGTCAAAAGGGTCATCTAAACCACAAGTTATGGAGAGTATAAGGCTAATAGCTGGAAACTCAACGTTTATCAAGCATAACTTCAATACTCACGTGAAACGGCTCTAGGGCTTGGGCTTAGTAAAAAAAATTTGTTCTCTGGAAAAGACCGCACATCCCAGACTCGGATTTCGGTCCTTGGGCACCGAGGATTTTGAAACAGAAACAAGTTGTTACTAAGCCCAACAAACCCTAACATCCGAGTCTTGGGGACTTGGGGACTTAGAGAAAAGTCCCCCTGTCAGAACCCAAGATGCTCGGAAACCGAGTCTCACAAAAGGAACCATAAGGAAAGCCGGATATCGAGAATAAGCTTAAAACACCAGATAAAAATAAAGTCCATCCTGAGGCCAGAAGAGGCACGAGGTATATCAAGGAATTAAAGTATGTTACAAATCTTGGTACTAGTATCAAAGGTTCATAGATGCACCGACAAAAGAATATCTGTTTCGGACAAGAGCAGCAAAACGGCCAATGTATCGTGGTAGCATTTGTTTACTCGGATTCTTGAGTAGAATCCACACCCTTACCCTTGCCCTCCGGGTCTTGGTCCTGGGCTTGCTCCGCGGCTCTCCCGGCATCATCACCCGGGTTCTTCGCATCAGGACGGACAGGCGGGAGGACAGCCGGTGTTGAAGTGGTTGGCTCTAATCCTAACTCGGCCTCCCTCTTCGCGGTTTCTTCCCTCTTCCTGGCCGAATCAGCAGCCCATTTTTCCAAAATGTCGAAGTGTGGGGGTGCTTCCTCCTTCACGATCTTGCCTTCAGCATCATACGAACTCATTAACGTACCCAGATCCATACTATCGGCCAAAGCGGTTGCCGAGTGACGCACTGAGGATTGTACGGCCTTGAAGTCCTTGGGCCCAAACTTGGAGCCGTCTGCTTTGAATTCTGGAAACCCGGATATCACTTTTGCCGGCTCAAGCTTAGGAAAATAAGCCTTCGCCAGCGCAAAGGCCCGGGTCATACCAATCCGGCACGCCGAACGTTTCCAGATCTCGATCCATGCAGGCACAGTCGAGCAAGCTTGGATAAGATTTTCTTCACCCGGATATACCTCAGTCGGCCACTTCACGGCATCTAGTATATACTTGGTGCCGGCGAAGAAAGTCCGGAGCACAGTCTTTAAGGTTTTAGCCTTTGCAACGGCATCTTCTTCTGGGGTTGCAAGGTTAGCACCTGCAGTTGAAACAAAGAAAGGCCATATCATTAATCCCGAGTATCATGTAACAAAATAGAGGTGTGAAGGCAGTCAGCATCAAGAAACTTACTAAGCAAGATACGATAAGTATCGGTAACTTGCTCCGACAACTTTTCAGTGCGCTTCGAGAAGTGGTACACCTTTTCTTATATTTGGAAACACTTTTCTTCAAAGTTTCCACTTCATCTTCAAGGGCCTCCCTCCGCTTTATCTCGGCAAGCAAAAGTTGTTCGGTCTTGAGCAAAAGCTCATCGGACCGGGTGGCCTGTGCCTATGAGAAATCAAAGTATGAGAATTAGTCGGATATCATGGCAAGCCGATTATCGCGCAGAATACCGAGCACAATTTCAACAAATTATACTCGGCACTTGGGGACTAGATGGATAAGAAGAGATATTAGGTAACATTACCTGGTGCTCCGCTGCCATGCGCTCTAGCACATCTTTCTCCGAGGCCTTCATAGCAAGGAGAGTGCTCATCATCTGGTCGAAAGTTTTATCGCCCAAGTTGGAAGACCCGGGACCTTGGGGACTTGGAGGAGGGACTCTCCTCTTGGTGCGAGAGGGTATCCGGGTCGTTTGAGTATCGGAGACTGGTGCCCTCTCTCCTGCGCCCAAGTCTGCAGCGTCTTCCTCCTCGAGTACATGAGAGGCTATGGGATACTCGGCCTCTCGGTCGGCGGGGTTTATTGGTGGCACTTGTTGTTCTTCCCCGCCAGCTGCGGCGTGCCTATCATCAGTCCGGTTCTCCGTATCCGGGTCATCGATCTCCATATCTTCTTGATCGCTAACAGTGACAGCGGCTCTATGGACAATGTAAGCAAGCAGTTAGCGTATGGCTGGAAAAAAGCGATGAAACAATGATAAAGCATCAGGAAGGGAACTTTACCCGGGATTCACCACGAAGTCCGAGGGGAGCTCACTGCTGGACCCGGATGAAGCTGAAAAACATCAAGTAAGACACGGATTTATCTTGTAAGGAGATGGTTTGGAAATACTTTGATATTCGAGAAAGGATTAGATAAATACCGACGCGTTGGGCCGGAGACGATGAAATGCCCGGGTTAAGAGCACCATCACCTGGAAAGTTCCGAGTCATCCGGCGCTTGGTCGCGAGCGGTTCCTTCAGATATGACCAGAAGGACAGATCCCGGGTTAGTTTGTGCATGATATCAAGTAAGTATGATTTAGAGGCAAGGAAAAGGTATGGAACCTTGAAGACGACCCCTTGGGGTTTTCTCTTTGTTCCGACCTTGACTGTTGGCTCAGCGTTGTCCTCGTCACTCGCTGACTCCACCCTGCCTTCAGTCTCTTCTTCTTCGTCGTCTTTCTCTTCTTGTTCTGAAAGTTATCAGGATTTACAATCGGAAAACGAAGAATGAACAACAGTGATTTCAAAAAAGAAAGAAAAAAAGCTAAGTGAAACTCGGAATGTACCTTCATCCGAGTTAGCGGCGTCTTCTTTCTCCTCTGGAGTTTCAGAGCTAGGAGGAGTTTCAATCTTCCAAAAGGGATCATCGGCCTGAGATGAAGATATAAGAATAAGGGTTATTAGTAATATCGAGTGGAAAGTGTGAAGATAAAAGTACGAAATCCGAGTCTTTACCTTGGGGGCCGGGTTCTCACGCGTGAAGGGTTCCAACCCGGCTATATTCCGGATTACCTCCAACTTCTCTGTCAAGAAGCTCTTGATAGTCTTGTTGGTGTCTCCGGCTGCAAAGCTATGGGTGGAGTACCGGAGCGAGTCCGTGGTGTGTCCCGAATACTCGCACATTAACTTAGTGCGGATGGAATTGGGTTGGATCCGGAAATCGACCCAAGTTTTCACCAGGTTAAGCCCAATGAGACCTTGGGCCGACAGAACAGAGATTTTGGCTAGTAAAGGCCGGATGGCCTCCCTGTCCGAGTCAGGGGCAAAGGCGTTGAAAGTCTCGGAGATATCGAGAAGGCCCTCCGAGTAACCCGGCAGTTTCTTTTGGCCGGGTGGGGAGGTGTCTCGGCAATAGAAATACGAGAGTTGCCAGTGTTTGACGTGGGAGTTGAGAGTGAGGGGTGGCATCAAAGAATTCTTGCGGCGCTGGATAGAGACCCCGCCACAAGCGAGAAGTGCCCCGTCACCGCTTTCGCGGCACGGTTTGCACTGAAAAAGCTCGATAAAAAGAGCCAAACTTTGCGGTGTGCACAAGTATGACTCGGAAAGAACGATGAAATGGGAAATATTTAACACAGAGTTAGGCCCTATGTCGAATATTCGGAGGCCGTAGTGGCTCAAAACATCTCGAAAGAAAGGGTGACCCGGAGGACGGAACCCCCGGGTCACGTGCTCTACAAAGCATATTACCTCATCATTGGTGGGCGTGGGCCGGGTCTCATCACCCGGCACCCTCCAATGGATATCCTTTTGAGAAGGGAGGACTCCTAATTCGGCCAGTTCTTCTAACTTGGCCTTCGTAACCGTGGACCGCGCCCAGTTGGCGGATATGGAGTTGGTCGTCTTGGCCTTGACCAGTTGTTTCCCCTGCCTCTTGGGATCCATGAGATTAACCTGCAAAAGCACGAGATAGAAGAGTACAAGAAATGAGACTCGGAAATCATGAGTCATCCGAATGTTTGCGAAGAATATCAAGAAGACATGGAAGTAAAAGAGTTATCCGGGTATCATTCTATGGAGCAGGGTTACGAGTTGTCCGGGTGTCAAACATCGTTACGAAAACTATGAAGTGCTTATGTGTTGAGAGGCGTTTGGGAAAGATGGATGGTTACCCATGTGTCTACTGCAAACAAAGGAGCCGGAAAAAGAGAATTTTCCGGGTGTCAGTGGCAAGCGAGGAAATTTTTGGCGGCCCGAGCCTAGATTGGAGATTCCATTTCTAGATTTGTGGTGAAATTAGTGATTATGGGCAGTAGGGAAGCAAAGTGAAATCTATGTTTAAGTCATTGTGATGGGGGGATGATAACCCGGTAGGCCAAACTCCAAGGAGTAACCCGGCCCAAAGGACGCTGTGCAGGATCCGGTTAAGGATAAGGAAACCTGTGAAGGCCCAAGCTTGTAGGCCCAGTAACCCGGATTGTGGGTTATGGTAGAAGAAAGTTAGGGTTTGTGCGCCGTGTCCGGGTAGGATCCAGGATGCGCCTTGGAGAATAAGCCAGGGGGTACGGGTGCTTTATAAACCGACCCCCAGGTCTTGTTTAGGCAGAGACCTAAGAACCCTAGCAATATCGCTTGATATCGAGCATCTAGTGTAATCCCAGAGTTGAGTTGTTATATCAAGATCAGAGACTCGGCGACTTAGATTGCCGGCTACTAGATCGAATTGCACCATGTTTTCCTCTGAGCTAAACCCTCTCCCAAACGCCTGTGTCGTCTTGCCCCAAGATTAGTTACCCCCGGTAACGTCTGCCGTGATTATCCCACGACAGTTGGCGCCCACCATGGGGCCTGCGTCCAAAGGTGTTTACATCACGGGAGAAGCTCGGAAGAGCATGGAGAATCTTGTCGTCGGCGAAATCTACATCGACCGCAAAGGAGAAAAGATGGTGGACGATTCCGGCTGGGGGCCAGAGTCGGATCACCTCGAATCCGGATCCGTCGTGACAATCGGCCGGATCAGCGTCTTCATTGGTATGGTATGTACTTCCAATTCGATCCCTGACAATATTGGATCTGATTCTGTGCCAGGAGAAGCCACTTCTATCCGATCAGATGATGAAGAATCGATTGGAACGACACATCCGGCAGAAGAACCTATCGCGGAGTGGGAACAGCCGGAGGAGCCGGCATGGACCCCGCGCGACCGGGTCGAAAGAGAAGATGATACCGGGTCTATCCTGGATCTGCTGGAAAACCGGTATGAGGAGGAGAACGGCGAGGAAGAACAGCATGAATTTACACCGGGTATCGTACGCCGAGTTGCAGTCTATGCGGCTCCCGCGGCCAATCTCAACCAAGGAAACGCAACCGCGACATCAGTCGGGGCGGCTCAGGCAGTGGCCCAGCAGCAGGGCGCGGCTAACGGAGACCCGGTTTTGGCCCGGGTTGATGGGGAGTCGGCATCAGTAACCAGCCGTGCAGCAGATGAGGAGTTGCATGCAAACACGTTCGGATTCCTGGGAAACCGGACACCAGGGGCGGGTCCTTCGAACCCGCGGCACCCGTCCTTATTCGATAATAATCTGATTCTAGACCCCACGGTTCTTGCAACGGTTATCACTCCGGAAAACGCAGCGGAACGTGTCAGGGATCTGGATGTGGCTCGTCGTGCGCTGGAGCAGCAAAGAAGGCAGGTAGAGGCAGAAAGGCAAGGGATGGCCACGCGGCAGCGTGAGCTGGATGCGCTGGAAACTCGGCTCCGAGAGGAAACGTCTAGAGTACATCAAAGGCATCAAACCAGGTTACCAGCAGCGGGCGGGGTTATTAATCCGGCTAATTTATTTGTCACACCTCAGGATCAGCCGATACCAGTGGTGAACCAGGGAACCGCACCCCAACCGGCGACAGCAGGGACACATCCGGCAAATGAACGGACCGGGTTACCCCCACCACAGACTAGAGTCACAACCGGCAACGATCTACCACCACCGCCACCATTACGATTCCGCACACCAGCCGGTCACTACAATAACCCCATGGACAATGTGTATGCGGCGACACTCGCGTTAAATCAAATCCCTGTGGGAGAGTCGCCCCATGCAGAGAAGACTCGGCAAGCCATTGATCTGTTGCACACTGCGGTGGCACAGCAAGCCAATTATCCGGATCATAGAAGCGGTATGCACGGGACGCCATACGTCAGTCAACAGCAAGGGAATATCCAAACAAGTTCAGCACGGCGGAGGGAAGAGCAGCAGCAAATGCCGCCTCCTCCCCACGTTCAGGCAGCATCAGCAGCACAGGCTGTCGTGGATAGTTCCAGAGCCCGGAGGGCCGCGGCCGGGTCTGCAGCGCAAGGACTTCCCGCAGCATCGCGCCCAGCCGCGCCCCCCGCGGTATCACACGTTTCTAGAGCAAGACCGGCCTCAACCGTTCTAGCGGGACCCAAGTGTCTCTCGGACAATATCAGAGCTGAACCTTACCCGGAAAAATTCAAAGAACCAGGGAAAGTAGTGAATTATGAACCAACTATGGATCCAGAAACATGGCTAAGCAGTTACGAGATGGCAATGTCGATTCGCAACGCGTCCGAGAATCTCCAAGCCAAGTTCATGTACTTGATGATGTCACAAGGAGCAGCAAAGTTGTGGTTCACCAACTTGCCGGAAGGATCGATCAAGTCCTGGGAGGAATTGAAGACCGCGTTTGTCAAGCACTTTCATGGGACGTGCAAGAAATTGTTCACTATTGACGATCTAGAGCGATGCGTCCAAAAGAAGGGAGAATCGGCGCGCAGTTGGGTGCGCCGGGTTATGGAGATACTTCACTCTTCCACGGATATTCAGCCCAAGGATGCACTACAGGCCATGGCAAAAACATGCAAGTATATACCTTTAGTGCAAAAGTTAACTCGCATGAAGTCTAGTCGAAATGCGTCGGAAGTTACAATGGGAGAATTGATGGATGCGTGCAACAAACACGCCGCGACAGATACTACAGAAGAGGAAGTTGATGACAGGAAGGTAAAAGCAAACACAAGTAATAACGGAAGAATCGGCAATGGATCAGCACCGGGTAATAACGGAAATAGCCAGAACAAGCGCCCGTTTGAAGGAGGCTCCGAGTTTGTCGCCAACACAGAAGCCGCGTCTTCAAGGCCCAGAGCAGAAGGAAATTTCAACGGAGGTAATCACAATGGAGGAAATTATCAAGGACCGCCGAGGCCGGGTAACAATTGGGACATATTCAGGATGGCATGCCCGAAGCACAGCAGGAACGGCAGGCCAGCTAACCACTCCCTGGAACAGTGCGCCGACTTACAAAGATGGAAAAATGAGGAAGTGAACAGAGCTATGCGAGCTGCAGGACGGGGAGGAGGACCGGGTCCAGGGGGAAACCCGGGCAACGGCCCACCCCCAGCTGGTAACCCGGCGGCTGGAAATCAAGGTAATAACCAAGGGGGGGCAGGAGGTTTCCAGGCTAACCCCAAACAATTAGGACAATATCATGTGCATACCACAGGAGGCTCTAACAAAGACAAAAAGATACTGAAGCAAGCGGTCAACTCAGTTTCGTTAGCTGTCCCGAGATACTTGAGATGGTCAGAACAGGAGGTAACATGGAGCACAAGGGATCACCCAGAAAGAGTGGAGCACCCGGGAGTCTTGGCATTAGTAGTCGCACCGCAAGTCAATGGGTATGAGCTGAAAAAGGTTTTGATGGATGGTGGAAGCAGCATCAATATACTGTATTGGGAAACCTTCCTACGCATGGGCCTCAAGGAGTCTCAGCTACAAAAAAACTCAACATTTTTTCACGGGATAGTGCCGGGTTATTCAGCGTGCCCCGAGGGAAAAATCGCATTGGAGGTAGCCTTTGGGGAGTCAAAGGATGACTATCGAGTTGAGTGGCTTACCTTTGAGGTAGTCAAGTTGCGCAGCCCTTATCACGCGTTATTTGGAAGGCCGGCTTACGCCAAATTCATGGCTAGGCCGTGTTACGTATATCTACAGCTAAAAATCCCGGGTCCCAAGAAGACCATTACCATACATGGAAATCGAGACATAGCAGCTGAATGCGACGAAGGAGATGCAGCAATGGCCGAGCAGGCCTGTAGAAAAGAAGAACTCAAGCATTACCGGTCTCAAGCAGACCCTGAGGATAGAGCCACATCAAAAAGGCCGAGTACTGAAGGCGAAAGAGCAAAATCCAAGGTAGCACAAGATGCTAAAATGGTGGCTTTTATCGAGGATGACTCCTCCAAACAATCCGCCATAAAAGAAGAAGCTGCACGACCGCTCACAACCAGCCATGTCATGGAAACACCTTACCCGGGTTGGCTAGTAAACCCGGTACTCGTCATGAAAAAATCTAACACGTGGAGAATGTGCACCGGTCACGCCAGTTCGGGACCGGTGTCCATGAAGAACTAAACAATGTAACGGGCAGCAGGTTTCAGACGCGCTCTTTTCCTACCCAGGGCACCTAAGGGGACTGGAAGGTTTTTAATGAGGCGGCCTGCTGGTCCAAACTTTCTCGCATCAATAAAGAGATGGTTATCAAGTCATGTTTCGTTACAGCCTGATTACAAGTAAGTGGTATCCATGTGACATCAATATTTCAGTATCATTAAGAACGTTGAGTATATATAGGTCTCGGGGGCTGGTTGCTCAAGTAGCCCAGCTATAAACCCAAAAGACCCGGCCTTGATGCCTATAAGTTATAAGGGCCGATTATTCACAAACGAGTACGGCTGCAATCTTATAACTGGACAAAGGAGCCAAATTTTCTTGACTTTTCTTACTTAAGCTCGATGTGACTCGCACTAAAGTGGCATGATTCGTTCGCTTACGATTACAATCAGCCATGAAGCCCAATGGGACTTGCCTGACCCTGTTCTCGTATGGATGTAACAACATGATATCCACGCGAAAGCCGGCTTACAGTACAAGATAGTCAAAAGGGTCATCTAAACCACAAGTTTATGCAGAGTACAAGGCTAATAGCCGGAAACTCAACAACTATCAAGCATAACTTCAGTACCTACACGGAATGGCTTTAGGCTTGCGACTCGGTAAAAAACAATTTGTTCTCTGAGAAAGGCCACACCCCCATGACTCGGACTTTGGGTCATGGGGACTGGGGACTTCGAAACAGAAACAAACTACTTGGCTATCGAAGTTCGAAAGACCTCACCATCCGAGTCTTGGGGACTTAAAGAAAAAGTCCACTTGTCAAAGCCCCTGGTATTCGGAAAACCGAGTCTTACGAAGGGAGCCAAAATAGAGAGTCGGGTATCGAGAAAAAGCTCAAAGAATAGACAAGCAATACGGTTATCAAAAGGCCAGGAAAGCCGCAAAGTATATCACGGACTAAAAGTACGTTACAAGTTACGACATCAGTATCAGGGGTGCACAGGCGCACCATCAAAAGCATAATAGTTTGAATACAAAGCATCACGTAAACAAGGTATTATGATGGTACTGCCCTATTCGGCCTCCTGAGTACGGTCTTCCGGGTCTGGGTCCTGGGCTTGCTGCTTAGCCTTCCCGGCAACCTCACCCGGACTCACTGCACCAGGGCGGACAGGTGGAGGGATGGCTGGTGTAGAGGCAGACGGACCTGATCCTAACTCGGCCTCTCTCTTCACAGTTGCCTCCCTCTTCCTGGCCGAGTTAGCAACCCACTTCTCCAAGGTATCAAAGGGCGGGGGTGCTTCCTCCGTAACAACTTTGCCATCAGCGTCGTATGCACTCATAATCGTGTTTAGATCCAAACTATCGGCCAAAGTGGTAGCCGAGGGGCGCACTGCGGCTTGTATGGCTTTGAAATCCTTGGGTGTAAATTTGGAACCGTCCGCCTTGAATTCGGGAAACCCGGATATTACCTTTGCCGGGTCAAGCTTCGGAAAGAAAGCCTTGACCAGGGTGAAAGCCCGGGTCATTCCAATCCGGCATGACGAGCGTTTCCAGATTTCAATCCAGCCAGGCACAGTGGAGCAGGCTTGAATGAGATTTTCTTCACCCGGATATACTTCCGTAGGCCACTTCACGGCATCCAGTATAAATTTTGTGCCGGCAAAGAAAGTCCAGAGCACGGTCTTTAGGGTTCTAGCCTTGACAATGGCATCCTCCTCTGGGGCCGCAAGGTTGGCACCTACAGTTGTAACAAAAGAAAGAACGTATCAGTAATCCCGAGTATGATATAATAAAGCAAAGACATGAAGCCAATCGGCAGCAAAAACTTACTAAGCAAGATCTGATAAGTATCGGCGACTTGGTCCGATAGTTTCTTCAGTGCGGTCTGAGCGGCATTGCACTTCTTCTTGTATTTGGAAACATCCTTCTTCAAAGTTTTCATGTCATCCTCAAGGGTTTCCCTTCGTTTTATCTCGGCAAGAAGAAGTTGTTCGGTCTTAAGTAAAGTTTCATCAGACCGGGTTATCTGTGCCTGTAAGTAGCAATGAACGCAAGTATCAGTTGGATATTATGGTAAGCTGAATATGGCGTAAAGTACCAAGCATAACTTTTGCAAGTCATACTCGGAACTTGGGGACTAGGTATGCAATATGAGATACCAAGTGTCCTTACCTGGTGCTCTGCAGCCATGCGCTCCAAGATCTTGCTCTCCGAAGTCTTCATAGTGAGGAGAGTGTTCATCAATTGATCAAAAGTGTCTTTACCCGTATCAGAGGACCCGGGGCCTTGGAAATTACGAGAAGGAGCTTTCTTCTTAGTAGGAGGCGGAACCCGGGTCATTTGTGTGTCGGAATCCGACGCTCCTTCTTCTGCACCCAAGATTGTGGCTTTGTTCTTCTTGCTTGCATGGGAAGCAATCGGATACTCGGCTTCTTGTGTGTCCGGGTTTGTCGGCGACGCTTGTTTTTCGCCGCTAGACGCGGCTGTAGTCTTATCAGTCGGGCTCCCTTTACCCGGGCCCTCGGTCTCCATATCCTCTTGGTCGCTGATAACGACCGTGGCCCTATAGATGTTGTCAGTGAGCAGCTAAATACACAGTCAGGAAAGGGTGATGAAATGTGGTGGAGCATCAGGAAGGGGATTTTACCCGGTGTTCACCGCAAAGTCACAAGGAAATCCGTCGCTAGACTCGGGAGAGGCTGGAAATTATCAAGTCAGACGTCATGTGGGAACGGTTCAAGGAGAATGTTTTGACCGAGAAAAGATAGGGTAAGTACCAGCCTGCCGAGTCGGGGTCGATGAAATACCCGGGTTAAGGGCATCATCACCCGGGTGATTTCGAGTTGACCTGCGCTTGGTCATGGGCGACTCCTTCAAGCATGGCCAGTGGAATAACGTCAAGGTAGCTCATGTATATCATTAAAGTAATACGAATTGAATGCGAGGAGGAGATATGAAACCTTGGAGGTGGCCTCTTGAGTTTTTCTTTTTGATCCGACTTTGATTGTCGGCTCCGGTTCCTCCTCGTCGCTGGCGGATTCTACTTTGCCGTTGGAGTTTTCTTCCTCGTCATCTTCTCGTTCTGGATATCATCAAAGTTATAGTTGGAAATGAAGGGGTTATGGTGAGCTTAAAGGAACCAAATAAAATCCGGAGAGTACCTTCGTCAAAGTTAACAGCTTCTTGCTCCTCTGGACTTTCGGAGCTAGGAGAGGTGTTGGTTTTCCAAAAATCATCATCAGCCTGAAAAGTGTCAGTACAAGGGTTATCAACTGTATCGAGTGGAAAGAGCAAAGGTAAAGGCATCAAAGTCGGGTTTTCACCTTGGGGGCTGGGTTCTCGAGTGTGAAGGGCTCCAATCCGGATATGTTCCGGATTACCTCGAGCTTTTCTGTCAGAAAACCCTTGATGGTTTTGTGAGTGTCGCCAGCTGCGAAGATGTTGTCAGAGTACCGGAGCGGGTCTGTAGATTGCCCCGAATACTCGCACATCAACTTTGTGCGGATGGAATTGGGTTGAATCCGGAAGTCGACCCAAGTCTTCACCAGGTTGAGCTCGATGAGGCCTTGGGCCGTGAGAGTGTTGATTTTGGCTAGTAGAGGTTGAATTGCCTCCCTGTATGAGTCAGAGGCGAAGGCACTAAATTTCTCGGAGATGTCAAGAAGACCCTCTGAGTAACCCGGCAGCTTCTTTTGGCCGGGTGGGGAGGTGTCTTGGCAGTAAAAGTATGAGAGCTGCCAGTGCTTGACATGGGAGTTAAGGGTGAGGGGTGGCATCAAAGAATTCTTGCGGCGCTGGATGGAAACCCCGCCGCAAGCAAGAAGCGCCCCGTCACCGCTCTCGCGGCACGGTTTGCATTGAAAAAACTCAATGAAAAGAGCTAGACTTGGCGAAGTGCACAAGTATGATTCGGAAAGGACGATGAAGTGGGAGATGTTTAATACAGAATTAGGCCCGATGTCAAAAATGCGAAGGCCGTAATGGCTTAGAACGTCACGGAAAAAAGGGTGACCCGGTGGGCGGAAGCCCCGGGTCACATGTTCCACGAAACAAATTACCTCGCCTTTTGTCGGGGTGGGCCGGGTCTCCTTGCCCGACACCCTCCATTGGATATCCTCTTGAGGAGGAAGAACTCCCAGCTCCACCAGCTCCTCCAATTTGGCCTCGGTGACCGTAGACCGCGCCCAGTTGGCGGATATGGAGTTGGTGGCTTTAGTTTTGGTTGGGGTTTTCCCCTGCTTTTTGGGAGCCATATGGTTGACCTGCAAAGTACAAGGTAAAAGGATAAGAGGACTAAGACATGGAAGCTGTGAGCCGGCTGAGTATCGGCAGGGTAATATTGAGACACGAAAATTGCGTGTAATCCGGGTGTTAGCTCGCAAAGTAAAGTTCGAATTATCCGGGTGTCAAGTGCTATGGCAAAAATTATGGGGGTCTAAGCGTTGAAGGAGCTTTTGAGGACGATGGATGGCTGCATAGGCACTTAGCGCGAATAAAAGGAACTGGAAAGGGGAGGTCCAGCCGGGTGATTGAGGCAAAGGCGGAAATTTCGAGTAGTTCGAGCCCAGATTGGAAATTCCATCTTCAGGTTTGTGGCGAAAATAATAATTGCGGGTAGTAGGAGAGTGGATTGGAGTATACATCTTATCTATTGGGCGAGCTAGAAAGACTATTAGTAGCCTAATTCGGCATGGCCGAGAAATCCTTGGCGGGCTGATTTGGATCTAATTTGAGGTGAAATCAAAAATTGCAAGGGCAAACTAATGGGCGCAAGAGGCTTACCGGAGGAGATCTGAGTGAAGCCTTGCGGAGGCAGATGGCGCAAGCCTGGTGTCCCTTCGCGGTTCCTGACGGGCCGGATGGAGATTTGCCGGTGGATCTTGGCGGCGGCGCGGGGCGAGCTGTGGCGGAGCGCAGCCTCCGGCCGATGGACTCCGGTGATGCGCGCGGGATTTCTTGGTGGCGCTTAGTGAGGATGAGCTCGGAGGGAGAAAGGAAGCAGAGTGGGGGGAAATGAGTCGTTAGGGTTCGGGTTACCCCCAAGGAGCCTATTTATAGCGCGAGTGGATAAGCCCGGTTCAGCGAGCGGGAGCCGGGAGTTGCGGAAGTAAACGGCTATTTATTTGAGTTTTGGCGAGATGCGCTTTAAATGTTGAGCAGGGGATCTGAACGAAAAGAAGAAAGAGATCCATCCCGTGATATCAGGTCAATTATCAAGTATAAAATCTTGACATTTTGGGGTTTTACCTAGGAAAGTAAGTTAGGTAATTGGGAAAGAGCCGGGTTACTATATGGCCACCATGGAGTAAGGCCTAGCTATCTATTGAGGCACCTTAACCCGGCCTCCACATACTCGTGTGTTTGATATCTTTGCAGGGAATAGCGAGCGCTTCAAAGGAGTATCCATGAAGCCCAGGCTATTCTGGGGACTACTGATGGGGGGATGATAACCCGGTAGGCCAAACTCCAAGGAGTAACCCGGCCCAAAGGACGCTGTGCAGGATCCGGTTAAGGATAAGGAAACCTGTGAAGGCCCAAGCTTGTAGGCCCAGTAACCCGGATTGTGGGTTATGGTAGAAGAAAGTTAGGGTTTGTGCGCCGTGTCCGGGTAGGATCCAGGATGCGCCTTGGAGAATAAGCCAGGGGGTACGGGTGCTTTATAAACCGACCCCCAGGTCTTGTTTAGGCAGAGACCTAAGAACCCTAGCAATATCGCTTGATATCGAGCATCTAGTGTAATCCCAGAGTTGAGTTGTTATATCAAGATCAGAGACTCGGCGACTTAGATTGCCGGCTACTAGATCGAATTGCACCATGTTTTCCTCTGAGCTAAACCCTCTCCCAAATGCCTGTGTCGTCTTGCCCCAAGATCAGTTACCCCCGGTAACGTCTGCCGTGATTATCCCACGACACAATGGATGAGTTAGAATGAATTCGGGCGACCTAATTCAGCGTGACTAGGAAAACGGCCGGCGGGTTGACTTAGATCTAATCCGAGGTAAATCGAGAAATTGCGAGCACAAGTTAATGGATGTAAGAGACTTACTGGAGGAGATTGAATTGAAGCCCGACGGAGGCAGATCGCGCAAGCTTGGTGTCCTTTTGCGATTCCCGGCGGGCAGGTCGGGGGTGCGGCGGCGGATCTTGGCGGCGGCGTGGGGCGAACCATGGCGGAGCGCAGCCGGCGGCCGATTGGCTCCGGTGATGCACGTGAGGTCTCCGTGGCGATGCTCTGTGAGCTTGGGCGCGGAGGCGAGGAGGAAGAAGGAAGGGGGAAAATGAGCCATTGGGGTTGGGTTCGCTCTTAAGTGACTATTTATAAGGGTGTGGGCGGCTAAACCTAGCCCAACGGTTGGCAACCGGAAATTTCGGGTTAAACGGCTATTTGCCTGGATTCCGTGGGGTGTGCTTTGAGTGCTAAACAAGATGTCCGGATGGAAACAAGAATGAGATCCTCTCCACAAAATTGGGGTCAATTATCGAGTAAAGTTAGCCGAATCTTTAACATTCTTATCGGGGTGTTGACCCGGGAAGACAAGTAAAGACTTGGAGAAAGCCGGGTTACAATATGGCCGCCGTGGAGTTAGGCCTAGATGTTCATCAAAGTAAAGTAACCCGGCCCCCATTGAACTTGTAAGTTTGATAGTTTTGCAGGGAATAGCGTGCGCTTCAAAGAGGATCTTGTGAAGCCCAAGCTATTCTGGGGACTACTGATGGAGGGATGATAACCCGATAGCCCAATTCCAAGGTGTAATTCGGCCCAAAGGACGCTGCGCAAGACCCGTCTAAGGATAAAAGAACTTCTAGAAGGCCCAAGATTGTAGGCCCCGTAACCCGGATTGTGGGTTACGATAAGGAAAGTTAGGGTTTTGTACATAGTGTCCGGGTAGGATTCAGGGTGCGCCTTGGAGGGCAAGCCAGGGGTCGGGTGCTTTATAAACCCGCCCCTAAGTTAGGTTAATTGAGATCTAAGAGCCCTAGCAGTATCGCTTGGTATCGAGCATCCAGTGTAACACGAGAGTTGAGTTAATATCTTGAGATCGGAGACTGGGCGACTTGATTGCCGACTACCAGATCGAGTTCCATCATGTTTTCCTTTGAGCTAAACCCTCTCCCAAACGCCTGTGTCGTCTTGCCCCAAGATCAGTTACCCCCGGTAACGTCTGCCGTGATTATCCCATGACAAGTTGGCAGAGCACAGTTCGCACGTCGATCCCAAGTCCAGACCTGTGAAGCAAGGCTTGAGAAAGATGAATGAGGAAAGAAGGAAAGCTATAGGGGAAGAAATCGCTCGGCTGCTGACAGCCGGCTTTATTATGGAAGTGTTTCACCCGGACTGGTTAGCAAATCCGGTTCTCGTGATGAAAAAGACCAATGAGTGGAGGATGTGCATTGATTACACGAGTCTCAACAAGCATTGCCCAAAGGATCCGTTTGCTCTACCAAGGATAGATCAGATCATAGACGCAGTAGCTGGCAGCGACCTATTATGTTTCCTGGACGCATATTCCGGGTATCATCAAATCAAGCTCAAGAAGGAGGATTGGGAGAAAACATCGTTCATAACCCCTTTTGGGGCCTTTTGTTACAAGACAATGACATTTGGACTGAAGAACGCTGGCGCAACCTATCAACGGTGTATTCAGAAGTGCTTCGAGGACCAAATTGTACGCAACGTCCATGCTTATGTAGACGATGTGGTGATCAAGACCAGAAAAGCGGAGACATTTATCGATGATCTAAAGGAAACGTTCAAGAACTTGAGAAGGTATCCGATGAAATTTAACCCGACAAAGTGTGTTTTTGGAGTTCCAGCCGGGAAATTACTCGGCTTTATCGTTTCTGAGAGAGGAATTGAAGCAAACCCGGACAAAATCAAAGCTATCCAGAGTCTGAAAAAGCCGGAAAATTTGAAACGTGTTCAGAAACTCACAGGGTGCGTGGCAGCGCTCAGCCGGTTTATATCCAGACTCGGAGAAAAGGCGATACCCTTGTACCGTATCTTGAAAAAATCTGATAAATTCGTATGGGATCAAGAGGCGGACGAGGCGTTCGAGGCACTAACAAAGCAGCTATCTGAGGCACCGGTCCTAGCAGCTCCGGGTCCTAAAGAGCCTATGTTATTATACGTTGCAGCAGGGCCCCGGGCGGTTAGCGCGGTGGTTGTTGTCGAGCGAAAAGAAGATGGAAAAGAATACCCGGTCCAGAGGCCGGTTTACTACGTCAGTGAGGTACTATCAGAGGCAAAACAGCGTTATCCACATTGGCAAAAGCTGGTTTTCGGGGTCTTCATGGCCAGCCGGAAGTTGAAGCCATACTTTCAGGAACACCCCATAACAGTGGTGAGTTCTATACCAATGTCGGATATCATCAGAAACTCGGATGCAACAGGTAGAATAGCCAAGTGGGCGATCGAGATGGGGGATTATCATATCAATTACGAGCCAAGGTCAGCAATTAAATCTCAAGCTCTAGTCGATTTTATTAATGATTGGACACACACAAGCATGCCTACCATGGCTCCAAAATCCGAGTCTTGGATCATGCACTTTGATGGCTCCAAGCAATACGAGGGGTCAGGAGCTGGAGTGGTGCTAACATCACCCAAAGGAGACAAGTTGAGCTACGTGCTGCAGATTCACTTTGATTGTTCCAACAACGTGGCCGAGTATGAGGCCTTATTGCACGGCTTAAAGGTAGCCAAGGAGATGAATATTAAGAGGATACGATGCTTTGGAGATTCAGACCTTGTGGTACAGCAGGTCTCAGGAACTTGGGATAGAAAAGATGCAACTATGGCAGCATACCGCAGAGAGGTTGATAGAGTTGCCGGGTGTTTCTCCGGGTACGAGGTGGAGCACATAGACAGAAGAAAAAACGAGGCAGCAGATGCACTCGCCAGACTCGGCTCGCGCAGAGAGCCGGTTCCACCTAATGTCTTCCTGGATGAACTATGGCGACCGTCAGTTAAAACTGAGTCTGAGGAAGAATTGGCAAATCAAGACCCAGATTTGGAGCTCGTGGCCACAGTACGTGCTGTTCCCGAGTGGACAGAGCCGTTCTTGGCCTACCTATCACGGGGCGAGTTACCACAGCAGGAAGTATTAGCAAGACAAATTCTGAGGCGAGCAAAAGGATATTCTATCATCAATGGAGAGTTATACAAGAGAAGTGCAGCAGGAGTCTTTTTGCGCTGTGTAGCACCAGAAGAAGGCCGACAGATCCTCAAGGAAATCCATGAAGGTGATTGTGGGCATCATGCATCCACAAGATCCCTTGTGGCCAAAGCTTATCGACATGGTTTTTTCTGGCTCACGGCCCTAGCAGACGCGGAGCACTTGGTGGCAAGGTGTGATGGATGTCAAAGGTACGCTCGCCAAACCCATGTGCTGGCTATGGAACTACGGACTATTCCGTTAACTTGGTCGTTTGTTGTTTGGGGTATGGACATGGTTGGCCCCTTTCACATGTCACCTTGCAAAAAGACGCACCTCTTGGTGGCCATTGACAATTTTACCAAGTGGGTTGAGGTTATGCCAGTTACCAACTATGAAGCAATTACATCAGTCAAGTTCCTGAAAAGGATTATCTATCGGTTCGGGTATCCCCATAGCATAATTACCGACAATGGAACCAATATGTCCCTTGGCGAGATGGAGAAATTTTGTGGTAACAATGGAATCCGGCTTGACATAGCTTCCGTGGCCCATCCACAGGCTAATGGACAAGTGGAGAGGGCAAATCAAGAGTTGCTTCGTGGATTAAAGCCACGATTGCGAGTTCCGTGTATCAGAGCTGCTGGTGCATGGGTCGAAGAGTTACCTGCAGTGGTTTGGGGTATAAACACAACGCCTAACAGATCCACTCAGATGGCACCGTTTTTCATGGTTTATGGTGCAGAGGCGGTGTTGCCGAGTGATATCATCCATGACTCGCCTCGAGTGTCGGCTTACGTCGAGGTAGAGAACGAGAAGACCCGGCAGGACGCCGTGGATATGCTAGAAGAAGAAAGGGAACAAGCACTGGAAAGATCAGCCATATATTAGCAGGATCTGCGGAGATATCATAGCCGGCGCGTGAAAACCCGGGTCTTCCAGGAAGGATACCTGGTTCTGCGCCAAGAAGGAAAACATAAGTTATCACCGCCATGGGAAGGGCCGTTTATCATAAGCCGGAATCTGCACAATGGATCGTATTACTTGATAGATGCAAGGGAAGAGTCGGCTACGGTTAACGACACCGCTCTTACCACTTCATCTATGCAAGAGAAAGAAAGACCATGGAACGTAGCTCAGCTGCGTCCCTACTATACCTAGTATAGACCAGACTCACAAGTGGAATTACACGATGTAACAGGCAGCAGGTTTCAGACGCACTCTTTTCCCATCCAGGGTACCTAAGGGGACTGGAGGGTTTTTAATGAGGCGGCTTGCTGACCTAACTTTCTCATATCAATAAAGAGATGGTTAAGCAATATTTCTTCTTCACATGTTTTATCAAGTTTTATTCTTCTGTTATGTTTTTATTTTTCTTCCAGGTAAGTATTATTTATTGTTTTCTTAGTGCGTTAGTTTCTTTAGTATGTTGCATATATTTAGGTCTTGGGGGCTGATTGCTTGAATAGCACAGTTACAAACTCAAAGACCCGGCCATGATGCCTATGAGTTATAAGGGCCGATTACTCGCAAACGAGTACGGCTGCAATCTTATAACCGGACAAAGGAGCCAAATTTCTTGACTTTTCTTACTTAAGCTCGATGTGACTCGCACTAAAGTGGCATGATTTGCTCGCTTACGATTACAATCAGCCATGATGCCCAATGGGACTTGCCTGACCCTATTTTCGTACAGATGTAACAACATGGTATCCACGCGAAAGCCGGCTTACAGTACAAGAGAGTCAAAAGGGTCATCTAAACCACAAGTTATGCAGAGTATAGGGTTAATAACCGGAAACTCAAAGTCTATTAAGCATAACTTCAAAACCTATGTGAAACGGCTCTAGGTTTTGGGCTTAGCAGAAACAATTTGTTTTCTTTGAGAAACCTCACACCCCAGACTCGGAATTTCGGGCCTTGGGGACTGGGGATTTTGAAAAAAAAGAGAGGCAAGTTATCTAGGTATTAAGCACAAAAAACCCAACAATCCGAGTCTTGGGGACTTGGGGACTTAGAGAAAAGTTCACCCGTCAAAACCCATGTGACCCGGAAACTGAGTCTCACAAAAGGAACCATAAAGAAAGTCGGAGTATCAAGAGCAAATAAGCTCAAAGGCAGATAAATATCAAAATCATCCAAAGGCCAGAAGAGGCACGAAGTATATCAAGGCATTAAAGTACATTACAAGTCTCGATACTAGTATCAAAGGCGCACAGTCGCACCGTCAAAAATAATTGTTCAAAGGGACCATTTGCCGGCTGACGCATACGAAATGACAGCGGATAGCAGATATCACTCGGCATCCGGGACTGAGGCATCCATCTTCCCGTTGCCCTTGCCAGCCGGGTCTTGTTCTTTGGCTTGCGCTTCAGTACTCTTGGTAGCAGCAGCACCCGGATCAGCAGTAGTGCCGGCCCGTGCAGGAGGAGGGACGATTGGTGTGGAGGTAGCAGGCGCAGAATCGGCCTCAGCCTTCTTCTTCGCGGCCTCCTCTCTCAACTGGGCAGCCTCCGCCTTCCATCGGGCCAGCATGTCGTACGGCTTGGGAAGATCCGACTTAATCGCCTTACCATCAGCATCATACGCAGGGATAATTGAGTTGATATCCAAGCCGTCAGCAATCACACTGACCGGGTGACGAACTTCCTTCTGGATGGCCTTGAAGTTTTTCACTGAGAACTTGGACCCGTCATGGTTGAATTCTGGAAACCCTCCCACAAGCTTGGCCGGCTCGAGCTTAGGAAAATAAGTTTTAGCCAGCGCAAGCCCCTCGAGTTACTCCAATCCGGCACGACGAGCGCTTCCAATGCCCAATCCACTCGGGTATAGTGGATCAGGCGTCCAGTAATCTCTTCAGGTCGCCGTGTCCAACACCTGGCCATTGCAGTTCTTGAAGGATCCATTTGGTTCCGGCACAGAGCTGCCGGATAGTGCTCTTGATGGTTTTTAGTTTGGCAATGTCATCTTCCTCCGGGATTACTTCATCCGGACCTGCAGAAGGTAGGAAAAAACAACGAGTAAGGAAATCCGACTATTTATCAAATGAAAATCCGGGTCATAATTATCAAAGCTAAGAATCGTACCAGCCAGTGCACGATATGTATCGGCAATTTGAACAGAAACTTTTGTCAGCTCATCTTCTGCTGCATGAGCCCTCCTCCTATACTTCCTCGTGATCTTCCCGCTCCTCCTAGCTTCAGCTTCAGCCGCCTCACGCAGAGCCACCTCCTTCTCAACGAGCTTGGTGGCCTTCGCCAGTTTCTTCTCGGATTGGGCCACGAACACCTGAGTGGAGACACAAGGAAGGATTAGTCGGATATACTACGAAGTTCCAAGCAAATTATCAATAAATTCACTCGGAACTTGGGGACTAGATAAGGATACAGGCAATATTATTCGGATTTACCTCATGTTTAGCTATTAAAGCTTCTAAGACACTTTCTTCATCGGCCCTCAAGGTGTGAAGGGCATCCAGCATCTGGGAGAATGTCATGTCTTCGGGCCTGACGCCAGAAGAGCCGGCAGCTTGATCGCCTGGTGGGTGAACTTTCCCCGACTTTGGAGTCGAGACCCGGATTGTCTGGGTGTCCGGGTTTGGAGAACTCATCTTCGTGTCCAGGATCTCAACCTCTTCGTCCTCAGCCTCTTCGGATGGCTTTGGAGACCCGGTTTCCTGGTGAGCTGGGTCACCCAAGGAGCCTTGTTCCTGGTGGTCTTCAGCGTCACCGCCAGTCGCGGCGTCCGTATTATCAGTCGGCCCCTCCGTCTCCCGGTTATCGGTCTCCATGTTCTCCGGGTCACTGAGGGTGACTTGGGCGCTAAGGAAAAGAGAAAGAAACAGTTAGTGGCAGAGCAGGAAGATTATCGAGTATGCGGGGATATCATACAACAAGGACTCGCCCGGTGTTCACAGCATAATCCGGGGGGAGCTCGCAGCTGGAAGCGGATGAAACTGTCGCGGAAACCGATAGCGGAACCCGGAACTGCCCAGCCCGTGGATGGTTGGGGGAGGGGTGACGCCGAGGAGAATTGGAAGGATGAGGTGGAGGAGTACCGGCACGGCAGACCGGTGAGGTGGCGATGCCCGGGTTGAGGGGATCGTCACCTGGGGAACTCCGCGTCACTCTACGCTTGGCCGGAAGAGAGTCCTTCAAATGTGCTGAGTTGGATAATTGTTGGTTAAGTTTTCGCATGTTATCAAAGGAATAGGGTTCGGAGGACATAAAGGAGAAGGGAACCTTGGATACCACCCCCTGGTCTTCCTCTTGGCCCCAACAACTGCTTCTTGTTCAGGGTCGCTTTGGTCGGATTCGGTGGCCTCCGGGTCCCCCTCGTCCTTGTCATCTTTGTCCTCCAACCCTGTAAGCTGAGTATGTATAGTCGGAAAAAGTTAGACGTGCGAGCAAAATGGCGCAAGTGAAGTTGATAGAAGACCCGGATAAATACCTTCGTCATTGTCAGCCGGTTCCTCATCTTCTTCCGGGTCTCCGGAAGAAGGGGAGGTCTCGACGTTCCAGAAAACGTTATCAGCCTGAGACAAAAGCACAAGGGTAAGAATCAGCAGTCATATCAAGCGAAAGCATGAAGGTAAAAGTATAAGAGTCGGATTTTACCGCTGGAGCCGGGTTGTCCCAGGTGAATGGAGCTAACCCGGCGATGTTTTTGATCACCTCCAATTTTTCCGTCAAGAAACTCTTGATGGTTTTGTTGGTATCGCCGGCTGGGTAGTTCTTAGAAGAATACCGGAGCGCGTCTGTGACGTGCCCCGAGTAGTCGCACATTAGCTTGGTGCGGATGGAGTTGGGCTGGATCCTGAAGTCCACCCATGTCTTGACCAAGTTGAGCCCAAGGAGACCTTGGGCGGAGAGGACGGCTATCTTGGTTAGAAGAGGTTGGATGGCCTCCCTGTCTGACTCAGGGGCAAAGGCGTTGAAAGATTCGGAGATATCTAGAAGGCCCTCCGAGTAACCCGACAGTCTCCTTTCGCCGGGTGGGGAGGTGTCTCGGCAGTAAAAGAAGGAAAGTTGCCAATGCTTAACGTGAGAATTCAGGTTAAGAGTCGGCATTGGGGAATTCTTACGGCGCTGGATGGAAACCCCGCCGCAAGCAAGAAGTGCCCCGTCAACGCTTTCGCGGCACGGTTTGCACTAGAAGAGTTCAATGAAGAGAGCCAAATTTGGCGGAATGCACAAATATGACTCGGAAAGGACGATAAAATGGGTTATGTTCAACATAGAGTTAGGCCCTATGTCGAACACCCGGAGGCCATAGTTGCTCAAGACCTCGCGAAAAAAGGGTGACCCGGAGGGCGAAACCCCCGGGTCACATGTTCAATGAAGCAGATTACCTCACCGGTAGCAGGTCTAGGCCGGGACTCATCACCCGGCGCTCTCCAATGGATATCTTCCTGAGGGGGGAGGACCCCTAACTCGGCCAGCTCTTCCAGCTTGGCCTTGGTTACTGTTGATCGCGCCCAGTTGGCGGATATTGATTGGGTCGTCCTTTTCTTGGCTTGCTGATTCCCTTGCTTCTTGGGAGCCATGGGTTCAATCTACAAAGCGCAAGACAAAAAGGTGCAAGACATAAGACTCGGAAATCATGGGTCCGGATATATGCAAGCAGTATTAAAAGAAGGCATGAGGACTATGAATTATCCGGGTATCACTGGACGGGGTGAAAATTACAGGTTATCCGGGTATCGAGTAGCAATACAGAAACTATGGGGGACTTACGTATTGATGATCGTTTGCGGAAGAAGGTTGATTGCCCATGTATCTACTGCAAGTAAATGAACCGGAAGAAACGGACTTTCCGGGTATCAAGGGCAGTTGCGGAAAATTTGGGCGGCCCGAGCCTAGATTGGAAATTTCATTTTCAAATTCGTGGTGAAATTAGTGACTACAAGCAATAGGAGAATGAAGTGGAGCCTATATTCAAGCCATTGGATGAACTAGTGTGAGTCTAAGCGACCTAATCCGGCGCGGGGCAAGAAATAGCCCGCGGTTGACCTAGATCCGATCTAGAATGAATCAAGAAATTGCGAGGCCAATTCGACGGGAGCAAGAAGCTTACCGGAGGAGATTGGAGTAAAGCACGACGGCGGCAGATGGCGCAATCTGAATGTCCCTTTGCGACTCCCGGCGGGCAAGATGAGGGCGCGGCGGCGGAGCTTGGCGGCGGCGCGGAGCGGTTCGAGGACGAACGTAACCGGCGACGGCTTTGCTCCGGTGGCGAGCTCGAGGTCCCCGTGGTGGGGTTGCGCAAGTGCGAGTGATGGAGAGGAAGAAGTTGGAATGGAGCGTTGGGGTTAGGTTATCCCCTGGGTACCTATTTATAAGGTACGGGTGGGTAAACCTAGTCCAACGGGCGGGAACCGGAAATTTCGGGATAAGGGATACCCGCCCGGATTTTCTGAGATATGCTTTAAGTGCTGGACGAGATATCCGGAATGGATAAGAAACAAATCTTCTCCGTGATACCTGGACTAATTAAAGAAGTAAAGAAGGCCGGACCTTTGGCGTTTGCACCAGGGGCGTTGACCCGGAAAAGTAATCACTGGACTTGGAGAAAGCCGGGTTATTATATGGCCACCATGGAGTTCGGCCTAGCTGTTTATCAAAGCAATCTAACCCGGCCTCTATGAACTTGTGTGTTTGTTATTTTTTGCAGGGAATAGCGTGCACTTCAAGGAGGATCTCGTGAAGCCCAAGCTATTCTGGGGACTACTGATGGAGGGATGATAACCCGGTAGGCCAACGCCAAGGGGTAACTCGGCCCAAAGGACGCTGCACAAGACCCGGCTTAAGATAAAAGAGTTTCTATTAGGCCCAAGAACGTAGGCCTCGTAACCCGGATTGTGGGTTCCGATAAGGAAGTTTAGGATTTGTAAGCAGTGTCCGGGTAGGATTCAGAGTGCGCCTTGGAGAGTAGGCCAAGGGGTCCGGATATTATATAAGCCGGCCCCTAGGGTTAGACGAGAGAGAGATCCAAGAGTTTGAGCAATATCGCTAGGTATCGAGTATCCAGTGTAATACGAGAGTTGAGTTAATATATCTAGATCGGAGACTCGGCGACTTGATTGCCGGCTACCAGATCGCCTATCATCATGTTTTCCCTTGAGCTAAACCCTCTCCCAAACACCAGAGTCGAATTGCCCCAAGATAAGTTACCCCCGGTAACGTCTGCCGTGATTATCCCACGACAGGAGAGACGACCGATGAGAGAGTGATAGATCTATAAATAGATAGTGGCGCATTTGTGGTGAGATCTAGTGTCCGGTTAGTAGATCTAGTTGAGATTTGGAAGAGGGAAAGTGGGGTAGGGTAACTAGCTAAAATATATCAAACATGATTGGTTAAATTAGCTAAAAAGGGTGGAGGGATGTGGGACATTGAGCTTGGAGCACTAATGGGTCGAGTTTGGAGAAGAGGTGAGTGAGTGTTGTGGATAGGGGTTGGTAGTAGGTGGCTGGCCTCACTTATTGAGGCCAAAAATTACCACAGGCGAATCTTTTCAAAATGCACTGGGGTATTGCCTTTTACGTACCACTGGCGAACGAGGGAAGTATGCGCATGCGCTATGTATGGGGGGGGGGTAGAGGGCTAGCAGTACCACATGCGCATTGGCTCCTTATTCGCCAGCGCTAGGGTACCTTAGCGCATGCGAATATAGTGCGCATTCGCCTGCGGTATAGGCACAGTGCTTGGGGGTGCCCCTGCCACCTTTTACGCCAGCGTACAGAATTCTTATTCGCCTGGGGTAGTTTCCTTGTCTGTGCGCCTGCGGTAGGATATGCTGCTATAACCATTTCCCTAGTAGTGTTGATTGCAATACTATACATATCGTTAGCTTTCCGACCTGACGGTAATCTGTCCAATAGGGTTATCCTATGGTAAATCTATTAGCGAGAAAACATAGAAATTAATCATGAACGCAAGACTTGAAGTTCTCATGCATGATATAGTCAGAGGAAATCTGTTATGTCAAAGACCTTCATGCTCAATATCACGAACATACATCCATGGCCTCATCCCGACCATCTTCGGTGTTTATCCTTCACCCCCGGAGTCCTCCACCTCCATCTCACGTCGTTCGCCGAAGCTAGCTAGTACCAGCTAGTATGCCTCCATGGAAGCTCCTCCAGATGATCTCGATCTAGAACAAGAAATCAAAGACAGGCAAATGGTAGACTTCAAAGGAAATCCGGATGAGTTCAAACTAACTGGATGTTGCTGCGGCAAGGTTCCGATGAGCCGGATTCATCTGTAGCAAGGTAGGTTAATCTAGCAAGAAGGTGAGAAATTTGAGGATTTTCCATGCTTCAAATGTTTGTTTGACATTCTTCAAACTCTTGTGTGTTTTGATGTGAAGTTGTGAACACAAGAGCGAGATGTTACAATGGTTTTATGCGTATGTTGCAAATCTTGTATCAATGCTCCAAATGGTTTCATGAAAAACTAGTAATGTTGTCCTCCCATGCTCCATACTTATAATGTTGAACTTTATCTTGGAAATTTTCTATCGCTGCAGCCCCAAGTCACCACCTCGCAAATCCAGAATGGGCCCGTGATTCTCCTCGAATGTCGGGAGCGCCATGTTTAGCAAGTAGGAGATAACCCGGGGGAGCTCGCCGCCACCACCATTTTCAGAGCCCGCCCAAGCTTAGCCGGATCCACATCAAGCGGATTCAAGACGGGGAAGAGAGGTAGGAAGACCGCATTGTCTACTGGAATCACCCCCTTGTTACTTACGATAGAGGATGGCAAGGCGGGGGTCACGCTATGTTCCATCATCTGTTGGAGATGCTCTTAGGATGAGGCGTTCACGCGTTTGTGTCTTGTTGACGCGTTTCTTGGAGATGCGGTCGTGTGCATCCTAACTTGGCAAATACGGGGCGTAAAGTCGAATGGCTTGTTTTCTTGCAAACTTTTGAATTGGAAAACAAATGGCTTTCTATGTCGCCATAAAAACCTTACAACATCATTATTACAACGGCAGGATGAAGACTGTAAAATTTAGATTCGCGAGAGACTGGGAAGGCAACCGAGGATGCATTCCTTGTAGGTTGCCATGTTAGGTGGATCGATGGACACGGAGACCTGCACTTCTCCGTCCCGCCGGCCGCCAAGGAGCATCATCTCGCCATCGTGGTTCATCGACACCACCTCCGCGAGGGCAGGGCTCCCGAACCCAAAGTCGGCCCCTTGGTATGCATTCAGCCACGGGCTCCCTGCCACGCTGGTCAGCCGCGACGACGGCAACTCCCTCGCCAAGTGGGCCAACTCCTCGTCGTAGCCCCGCAACGGCGCCACCTCCATCTCCGCTACCATTGCCTGCACGGCGCGTGCGGCGTGGAGGATGCCTGACTCGCCGGCGATCTCCGCTGCGTCGGCGCACCCAACCACACAATCCCTTAGGCAGTTGCCCAGGTAGGCGCCGGTGACGGGCGGGTCGAGGCGGGCGCGCAGATCGGCCAAGCAGAACAGGTACGTGTCGTCTCCGGAGCTGAGCCCCTTGGACCGGACGAACGCAGTCCAGCCTAGCGCCGCCAGCGCCACGAAGGTCGAGACCGGCTTCGGCTTGGGTGCGCTTACGGCAGCGTCGTCGATCCGCCGTTTCAGGGACCGGATGTCGTTGGCACCGAAAAGGAACGTTCGACGCGCAAGAGGGCTCGTCACAGCACGCTCCGCGGAGCTCACCTGCGATGCATTCATGGTTACTTGGCATGGTCATGATAATGTAATAAATGGAGTATTGTTAGTTACTTATTACCACGGGGAGGTTGGGCGCAAACATCTTGAGCCACTCGCGGGCGAGGTCGTCTTCTCGGGGGTAGTGGACGGCGTCACGGCTGTACACCGGTGGGCTGAGGGCGTCGCTTCCGCGGGTGGAGGAAGCCCATGCCTCCACGAATCGAAACAATGCGCGGGCGTCGGCGACGGCGTGGTGCATGGACAGTCCGACCGCCAGGCCGCGAGCCCCAACTCGCGTAACCTGCACGGTCAGCACGGGCGCCGGGAGCACCCGGGCGTCGAGCTCCGGGACAAGGCTCATGAACGCTGGCATGTCGTGTGCCTCGTCGTAGGCGAGCCGGCGCACGTCCATGCCGTCGGCGTCGGCCTCGACGAAGGCGACGCCGGCGTCGGAGCAGTCGACGACGACGTCGCCAGCCTCCGCCTCGAACACGAGCCTCCCGGCGCAGGGCAGGTAGTGCGTGAGCGTGTCAGCGAGCGCCGCCTTGAGCCGTGAGACCAGGCCATCGTCCCAATCCCTGAGCTCGTACAGGAACAGCAGCTGCACCGCGGGCTGGCAGACCCACGACACGTCCAAGAAGGACAGCTTCACGCGTCCACCGGGCTGCTGTGAGGCCGCAACACGCGACACGGAGAGAACCCGCACGGTCTGAGCCGGAGCGTGCATGGATCTCTTTGCTTGCCGGACAGACCGGAAATGAGAGTTTGGGCGATGGACTGACGGAGGCGAGGCGACGGCTAGCTGTTTAAATTGCCCGGTTGTGCAGCGACGAAGGCTGCTACCGTTCTCTTTCTATTTGGATCTGAGTCTCCGGTTGACCACCCGCCCAACTCGATGCTGTATTGTGTGTTAGAGTGAAGACCACGACGACTGGTTCCACCGCCTCTGTCCCATTGTGCACAGAAGGCATGGTATATATCGCTCGCTGGTCGGCAGGAGGAGGAGGGCGAGGAAGAAGATTGGTTAAGTCAAACTTTTATATTTTGAACAAATATTTAGAAAAGATTAGTAATACATATTAATTTAAATTGGTATATTATGGTATTATACATTCAAGTTTGAATTAGGTTGGTTACATCGGGATGGTTTTGGGGACATGGTTAGAATGGTGTGGGAGGAGCGTCCGGTCAATGGTCTCACCCCGTTAGAAAGGTGGAATAATTAATAAGATACGCGCTTTGCGTAAATACCTAAGGGGTTGGGCGAGATATATGGTTAGACAATTAAAAAAAGATAAGTCTCGTTTGTCATCTATTATTGACGAATTAGAGGCTTTCACGGAATGGAGACCAGTGACAACGCAAGAGATTGACTTAAAGAAGCAATTCAATGCGAAGTTGGTAGGTATCTTTTGCGAGGAAGAGCTAAAGTGGTATCAAAGACGAAAGCACAATTCATTTTGGAAGGAGATTCGAACACGAGATACTTTCATAATCGCTAATAGGAGACATAAAAAGAAACTCATTCATTCTTTATCCTAGGATGAAGGTACGATTGGACGCCACGAGGAGCTTAAAAAATACTACACAAATTAGTATAAGAATCTATTTGGTGAACCAGATGGGACTTTTGTCTCGCTTGATGAATCACGAATATATGACATTCCTTAAGTCTCCGATGAGGAGAACGCATATCTTACCGCTCCCTATTCTGAGGAGGAGGTGAAGAAGGCAGTCTTCCTAATGGAGCACAATAAAGCACCGGGTCCAGACGGATTTCCAGTAGAGTTCTATCAGAACTTTTGTGAATTAATCAAAGAGGACTTGCTTGAGTTATTCTAGTATTTACACGCTGGACAACTAGAGCTATTTCGCCCAAACTTCGGTGAGATAATTTTGTTGCCAGAGATCGATGAAGCAGAAAGGATTCAACAATATAAACCTATGTGCCTTCTAAACGTTAGCTTCAAAATTTTCACTAAAACCGCAACTGTCAGGCAAGGCTTAATACGGTAGCAGATCATGTGGTTCGACACTGCATTTATGCATGGCTGCAATATCCTAGATGGGGTTGTCGTCCTACATGAAACAATTCATGAGTTGCATCGAAAAAAGTTGAATGGTGTGATCTTAAAATAGACTTCGAAAAAGTTTATGATAAAGTCAAGTGGTATTTTCTCCACCCACAAGCTCTCAGAATGAAAGGTTTTTCTGAAGAGTATTGGTCAATGATTCGTAACTTTGTTTCGGGAGGGAGTGTGGCTATCAAAATCAATGATGACATTGGTCCATACTTTCAAACAAAAAAAAAATTATGACAGGGCGCCCCACTATCGCCTATACTATTTAATATAGTTCATGATATGTTAGCCATTATCATTGAACGTGCTAAACTTGAGGGTCAGATTGAAGGGGTAGTACCTCATCTAGTTCATGGGGGGTCGTCTATTCTTCGATACACAGATGACACAATTATCTTTATGGATCATGACTTGGAAAAAGCTAAAAACTTGAAACTGATGCTTTCAGCTTTCGAGCAGATGTCTGGTCTTAAGATCAATTATCATAAAAGTGATTTGTTTTGTTTCGGTGACACTCAGGTTCATGCCGACCAATATGCTGAGTTATTTGGCTATGGTCAGGATCGGTTTCCAATCAGTTATATAGGCATTCCGATTCACTTCAGGAGACTTACGATTTTCCAATGAAAACATGTGGAGGAAAGATTGCAAGCCAGACTGAATAGCTGGAAAGGAAAGCTTTTGTCCCTGGGTGGAAGGTTGGTTCTCATAAATTCAGTCCTAAGTAATATGGTATTGTACATGATTTACTTCTTCTAATTACCAAAAGGAGTCTTGCATCGCTTAGATTATTTTCGATCAGGTTTTTTTTTTTTGGCAAGGGGATGGTGAAAAGAAAAAATATAGATTGGCTAAATGGAGTGTAGAGTGCCGCCCTAAAGATCATGGTGGTCTGGGGATTCATGATATTGATGTTAAGAATAAATACTTACTTGGTAAATGGTTGTTCAAGCTTCTTACCGAAGAGGGGGTTTGGCAAACTATGCTTAGGAAAAAGTATATAGGCTCAAGTGCACTTTCTCAGGTTCCTGGAAACTTGGTGATTCACACTTCTGGCCTGGCGTAATGGCAACGAAGACAATTTTTTTTCCATATGTCTCTTTTTCCATTAAATATGGTGCACAGATAAGGTTCTGGGAGGATAGTTGGTTAGGTGATACCACTCTCCGGGAGCAATATCCAACTTTATACAATATAGTTCTTGGACGGCCCAAGAGTGATACTATTGCTACGGTGTTGGAATCTTTTCCACCGCAAGTGTCGTTTAGGAGAGACCTTGTTGGTCCCCGTCTCTCATCTTGGAATGAATTACTCCACCGTTTCGAGGACATTAATATACCTGAGGGATGGGTTCGATGGAATTTATACTCAAATGGTAAATTTTAGGTTAACTCTATTTATGAACCAATGCTGCAACCATCGGTGCCTATAGATAATAATAAGAAAATTTGGAAGATGAAGATTTCACTCAAAAATAAGGTTTTTGCGTGGTATCTTCGTCGTGGTGTTATTTTAACTAAAGATAACCTTGCAAAACGCAATTGGCATGACAATAAACAGTGTGTCTTCTGTCAGCAAGACGAGATCATCAAACACTTGTTCTTTGATTGCAATATTGCTTCTTCCATATGGTCAATCATTCAAATAGGTTCTACCTTATTTCCTCCAACAAGCATCCCCAATATTTTTGGCCATTAGCTAAATGGGGTGGACAAAAGGTTTACAAGACTTATTAGGGTGGCAACGTTAACGTAATTTGGTCGTTGTGGCTGTGTAGAAATGACAAGGTTTTTAATGGTATAAATTGTTCTCTTATGCAGATTATCATTAGGACTACAGCTACACTCCGTATTTGGGTACCGCTGCAGCGTGTGGAGCACCAAGACCTTTTTATGGAGGTGTGTGCCAGACTGGCGGTTACAGCCAGATACTTTTTATCCTAGCATGGATGACACCATACTTTGCGGATCGGACCTCCACATTTATAGGCATTTATACTTGCTTTGTAATTCGCCTTCTTTTTGCTCGTTTTGTTGGCAGTTGTGTGCATCTTCGATATACAGAGGCTGGGTGTAAAACATTACTATAAGTAATACAAACTATACATTTTGACATGATCAGGTGGTACTAATTTAGTATCATAAATGTTGCTGTTTTTTCATAAAAGGTTAATTAATACTATAAAAGTTTGATTTTGTTCAAAAGTTAAAAATACATTCAATCGTGGATACCCATAGAATACCCACGGAATAGATCACCTTGGAGGATTGGATGGACACGATTGGTGGTGCGCTCGCAAATAACTTTTGTAATAGGATGTTTCGTCCTATGATTTTAGTTTGTTTTATGATTGTCGTTTTGTTTTGGTTACCGTTTTGTCATAGACACTTTTTGAAGAAAAAAATCCCATTATTTATTATGTAGACACATCAGAGGATGTTTCTATTTCTCTAAAGTCTCCTTTTTGTCCTTTATATTGATATAGGAGAAGCAAACATGAAACTGCCGAGGCCAGGGGCAGACCTACATATATCTTAAGGGTGTCACACGACACCGGGTACATTTTAGTTTTCTTTTGGCATGATCTATACATGCATATGTGTGACACCCGGAGAACAAGCTCAGCTAGAAACAATGTGTAGTGGTGCATCTCTATAATATTTGTTCTCGGTCCGCCACAGGCCGAGGCCAAAGAAAAAAATCGACTAGAAATCTAGCGTCCACAATGTTGTAATTCAACCTACTCCGTCCAACCTATCTTCATTCTCCAAAATAGACACATGCCATTATGAAACTTTAAATATCGTTGATGTGAAGGCTAGTTGAGAGAAACATGCACGACTAGTGGTCAGCCGGAGGCCTGGAGCACACTAACAATGTCTACATCACCGATGAGCTCGTACATATACTATGAGGTAAATTCTCCATCTCTCTCCAGTTTGTTGATCAGAGATAAACTAATCCTCTCCCCCATGCGGGTACAATGAGGCAGGAATCTAAAAACATAGAAATATGTTAGGTTTGTCTATACAAAACAGAGGATTGTAAAACACAGGAAAATCACAGAAATAGTCATTTATATAAATGCAGGAAAAACAAAGAAAATGTGTCTCGATCCTATGCGCTTGAGTCTAAAAAAGAGGGTGAAGTGGATGTTCACATTCCAATGAAATTGTGGCATATGAATCAATTCCATAGGAATTTTATTAGCACTATTCATTTAATCCAAAGGCAAATCAGAATCCTACAAAATTCTTAAGATCCAAAGATGTCGTAAATGGAGTGGTCAATCCATTGTGGTGGAAGTGGTAGGGACACTTCTTTTAGGGCTGTGGGATGGTTTCTAGGTTCTTAACCGCATAAGAAGAAAAGAAGTCTCCTGCTGTTCCCCACCGAGAAACCCCGTAGAAGTTGACGTACGTGCAAAATTCGCGGTTCAGAAAAACATCTCGAGGGTGGTTTCCGGAGCTTTTGCCCTCTGCAATTGAAACATTTTATGAAATCGGATATATTGTTGAGCTTATTGACGGCAGAATACCACCACTCAACCCAACCGTTTTGCTCCTCCGCAGATGTGGTGCTCGATGGAACGTACTACTCAATATACGAGCAATGAAATCAAAACTGGATGGACCAATGGACCCAGTCTGTTGTTGAGTCAGGTACGTACAAGTACACGCGTCAGGTTATCACGAGGTGTGTTTCTATTTTTTTTCCTTGCAATCACGTACCTAGTAGTCAGTAATCAATCCAACCAATGTTTTAATTTCAGGGCACTCAATACAATAGATTAGTTAAAACTCTAGAAACTCAAAAGAAATTTCCAAATAGTTTCTAGGAGTTTCTCTCCAAAATAGTTTTCCCCACTGAAATCCATAAGCTTACTTATGTATAAGCATAAGCCTAAAACAAAGTATACCCTAGCCATGGTGACGGGTGGTGTACTCATTCGGCGGCCATGTCTGCAGTGGCGGGAAGGACGCCGCATATCATTCACCGTGTACTATTTTATTCTTTAAGAGCATGTACATCGCAGGCCGTTTACATAGGCGCTTAAGTGCAAAAATAAAAATACCAGAAATCCTGATTATCTGCTAAGCGCCGTACCTTGCAACGCTGAGCGCTTGATTGATCGCTATAACGGAAAAAAAATGAAAAGCAACGCTAGCGTTTGAAACACTGCAACGCGAGGCGCTTCACCGCCCAACCAGAACTTTCCTCTGACTACTTCCCTTGCCCTGTCCAAAATAGCCGGGCCATGGCAGCTCGCACCCGCCGCCCGCACAGCTCCTCGTCGAGCCCACCGAGCCAGGTTCCTTGGCTACCAGGACAGTGGCGCTCGAAGCGGCAGAGGACGAATCGGCCGGCTATGAATGCTTCCCCTCTGGTTTCTGCATCTTGAATCTTTATTTCTTCATGCCGGAGCAGCGGAGCTGCAGGAGCTTCAAACCATTCCACCGACAGTGTAGCGTCATGCTTCTAGCTTCGTACGAATCCACCAGCGCCATAGCAAGCCCACGTACCAATCGATTGCAAATCCGTTGGGGGTATGTACTGGATGAAATTATTTGTATGTGTGCGTGATTTTTTGGGATCGATTTCTACGATTCGGCTGAAACCTAAAGCTCTCCCAACTTTTTTCTAGCGCCTAGGACTAGCGCCCGGCGCTGGTCAATCTGGTCTGTGCGTGAAAAAAAAAGTTCAAGCGCCCAACGGAATTGGTAGCGGCGACGCAAGGCGAAATCCCGGTCTTGACCGGGAAACGGACGTAACAGCCGGGATTATATTTCATAGCGCCTCCGTAAGAGGCCGCGTTGTACGTGCCCTAATCGTGTGCGATAGTCGGAACAATCACCTCCAGCAGGAGGATGGGACACTAGTAGGAAACTGCCTTTCTATGGAAGACTTTCTGTGGCGCACCATAGAATTTAAATTTTGTGGCGCACGCCAAAACATGCGCCACAGAAATGTTGGATTCTGTGGCGCACAGGAGAAGGGTGCGCCATAGAAACTGGGTGGGGCCGGCCCAATCATTGCAGGTAAACAATTCGGTGGCGCATGTGATCTGGTGCGCCACAGAAATGTTGTATTCTGTGACGCATATGCATGGGTGCGCCACAGAATATGACATTTCTGTGGCGCACCAACCACACATGCACCACAATTTTTTTTTTCTCTACACACCCGCCGGAACGCCTTTTATAGTTTTTGACGGGAGAGTTGCCTGTCTAAAAAGTATCAAAAAATAAATCCCTTATAGATGGACGGAGAGTTTAAGGTCTACTTTTTTTTTATCAAATTTTGAAATATGAATTTCGACCTTCTGAGCAAAAGTTCGTTAAAAAAAGTAAAATGGGCATAACTTTTGCATACGATGTCGGAAAAAAAATGATCAAGATATAAAAAAAAGTAGAGAGAGAAAAGCAACCCAACCACACTCGCCTTCGGCCTGTGAGCTTTTTTTAGAATCGCCAAATTCCAAAATAAAAACAAGTTACGGCCGTTTGAAGATTTTTTCCTACAATAAAAAAAAATCGGAAAACAAATTCTATGGCGCACCCCTACTTGGTGCGCCACATAATTGTTGGGCAGGATTCAAAATTTGAATCCTGCCCACCAACACCTCCCCTTCTCCCTCTTCTTTCTCCTTCTCTCGTTTCTCTCATTTCACTTCTCCACCTCTCCTCCACTTCTCATCTCCACCTCCTACTTCTCCCCTCTACCTCTCCACTTCTCTCCTCTACATCCTACTCCACCACCACCTCTCCTTCTCCTCCTCCACCACCACCACCTCTTCTCCTCCTCCTCCTCCTCCTCCACCACCACCTCCGGCGAGCTCCTCCTCCTCCTCCACCACAACCTCCATCGAGCTTCTCCTCCTCCATCAACTCTGGTGACCTCTCCCACCACCACCTCCGGCGAGCTCCTCCTCCTCCACCACCACCTCCGGCGAGCTTCTCCTCCTCCACTAACTCCGGTGACCTCCCCCACCACCACCTCCGGCGAGCTCCTCCTCCTCATCCACCACCTCCGGCGAGCTTCTACTCCTCCACCAACTCCGGTGACCCCATCCTCCACCCACCATCGGCCAAGCCACCTAAGGCCACAATTACAACGACATCCGACGAGTTCCGGCGAAATTTCGAAATTTCACCAAAATTCCGGCGGCCGCATTTTTTTTAAAATTAAAAATAAAATTCTATGGCGCACCCCTACTTGGTGCGCCACAGAATTGCAAATTTCTGTGGCGCACCTCAGCCGTGCGCCATAGAATTGACATTTCTGTGGCGCACGGCCAGGATGCGCCACAGAAAAAATTATGTGGCGTGATTTCTGTGGCTCACCCCTCTGGCCCTTAGGTGCGCCACAGAATTCAAATTTGGTGCGCCACAGATGACCCTTTCTGTACTTGTGGGACCAAGTCTCCTATTTCTTACAAAAATGGGAAAATCACCTCTGCTTTTTTTTTTGCGAACCGTGAGTCAGACAGTTTCTTCATCATCACTAATATGACCACTATTTTCTGCTGCTTGGATCACCAAAGAAACTGAGACCCCGTCCAAACTGAAACATGGAGAGCAGGCCAAGATCGACCGCCAGCTCCAATGGCAGCCAGGGTGCGCACGTCCTGCTTCTCCCCTTCCCGGGGTTGCAGGGCCACACCAATCCTATGCTCGAGTTTGGCCGCCGCCTCGCGTACCACGGCATCCGCCCCACCCTCGTCTCCACCCGGTACGTGATCTCCACCACCCGGCCACCCGGCGACCCCTTCCGCGTGGCCGCCTTCTCCGACGGCGATGACGCCGGCGTATCGGCGGACTTCGGGGAGTACGTGCACCGCATGGCGGCGGTGGGGTCGGAGACACTGCGGGAGCTCCTCATGTCGGAGGCGAACGCGGGGAGGCCGGTTCGCGTGCTCGTCTACGACGCTCACCTGACGTGGGCGATGCGTGTGGCCAAGCAGGCCGGCGTGGCGGCTGCGGCCTTCTTCACGACGCCGTGCTCGGTGCTCACTGTCTATGGGGAGCTGTGGGCAGGGAGGCAGACGCTGCCGCTTAAAGACGGGCGCGAGCTGTTTGCGACAGGAACCCTGGGAGTGGAGCTGGGGCCGGAGGACGTGCCACCGTTCGCGGCAGTGCCGGAGTCGCAGCCGGTGTTACTTAAGTTGGCGATGGAGCAGTTCGATGGGCTGGAGGACGCCGACCATGTGCTCGTCAACTCATTCCGTGACATGGAGCCAAAGGTACGTATTGTCTCCATTTAGTTTAAGTTAGTATCACTTGAATGCACAACATTAATCGATCCTACAAGAACTCGATCTACCATACACACGACGTTTTTTTTTCTCAAATGGGGAACGAAGCCTCGCCCTCTACCACATCATGTCATATTCTACTCCTACAATACACAACTAGAAATATGTTTTCCTTGTATAGCATCAGTTCTTTCGCTGTCCTTATTTGTTGGAGGAAATTAGATCATTAACATTACACTTCACTGATCGAGCAGGAGGCGGAGTACATGGAGTCGAGGTGGAGGGCAAAGATGATAGGCCCGACCTTGCCATCATTCTACCTCGATGACAATCGTTTGCCGTCCAACAAGGCATACGGTTACAACTTCTTCAGTAGTGATGTATCATGCTTGGAGTGGATTGAGAAGCAGGGTATAAGCTCTGTTGTCCTTGTATCTTATGGAACACTAGCCGAGTACAATGCTCCCCAGCTGGAGGAGCTTGGGAACGGTCTATGCGATTCCGGCAAGCCTTTCCTATGGGTCGTCAGATCCAACGAGGCACAAAAGTTATCAGGAGAACTCAAGGAAAGATGCAACAAGAACGGACTAATTGTTTCTTGGTGTCCGCAGCTTGCTATTCTGTCAGACAAGTCCATCGGTATGAGACTACAAATTTTAGTTTTATTTCCCTCTTTTTATAGACACGTTATTTGACAATACGTTGATGAAATCAAACAATTCATTTAATATAGGTTGTTTTGTTACGCATTGTGGATGGAACTCAACACTGGAAGCAGTTGTCACTGGCGTCCCTCTAGTTGGAATTCCATATTGGGCAGACCAGCCCACTATTGCAAAGTATGTGCAAAGTGTGTGGGGCATGGGCGTGAGAGCGCAACAGAATGACAATGGATCCATAACGAGGGAGGAGATCAGTAGGTGCATCAAGGAAGTGATGGATGGGGAAAACAAAGATGAATATAAATCAAATGCTCTGAAGTGGATGCAAAAAGCCAAGCAGGCAATGCAGGACGGAGGAAGTTCAGACAATAATATTCTCGAATTTGCTGCAAAGTATTCGTCCATTTGAAGGTGCCACTTTTCAATATTTATTTACTTCAAGATTTTAAAAAGTATAACATTCAACCTAGAAATATTTCGATAGGACAGCATGCCATGTGTACTTACAAAATAATATTTTGTAACACATGGTGAAAAATATTTTACATGACATATTGAAATTAATTAAATAGAATAATTTCGTATTTTACATGCCATATGGAAATTAATTGAATAGAATAATTTCATATTTTCATGCCATATGGAAATTAATTAAGTAGAATAATTTCGTATGAGAACCGTAAATACTACTCCCTCTGTTTAATATACGATGTTTTAGACATTTTCCACTATGCACATATATACACATGTGTCTAGACAGGTTTTAGTGTATATGCCACTCATTTTAGTCTCAATCAAGACAACATGTGGAACAACTAAAACATCTTATATTATGGAACAGAGGAAGTACAACCTATTTTTATGTAGATAAAGTCTATGGTGTATATTTCATCCGTTCACATTTTGAAACAATTAACCATGGGCAAGCACATATATTTTTTCTCCGAATTGGAGATCTTTTGATCTGCAAATTAAAGAATGGTAGAGAGTCAAGGACTTCTGTGAGAAAAACGTAGAAATTGGAAAGGCTAGTTTACTTTCCCACTAAGGTTGGGTTGTGGTGGTTAATATGATTCCCACTAGTTTATGTTGTCATTATTCGAGAAACATAACGGGGTTATAGTACTAAAAAGAATGGAATATTATGTATACACATTTTCTTTTTGTAAAGAGCTTAACATGAAGGGATCATATCTAGGCCCGAACTCCTAAATGGTTTAGGGATGGAGAACGTTGGAGTTAAAAACAATGTTATTCTTTCTCTTCCGGGTTCAAAGTAAGTGCCTACCAAGCAAATCCTCATTTAATATGATAGTTGTGTGTGGGGTACAGAAAGAGTGTCTCCCTCCTTCTGCTTTGTGCCTGTTGCTACGGTGTTGTATCACACCTGATGGTAGAGCAGGAAGGATTTGTCGTCTAGGAGTAAGTACATGTCCACGATTGTCTGCACCGGTGATAGATGGTGCATCATGTGTTGGGTTTGTGTTTGGAGACGGGCAGTTATGGTTCCTCCTCTGACGTTGTAGTCGTGGGTGGGTGTCAGTTCTAGAGTTCGATGCGTGTCTGGGAACATGTTGCCCCGATCTGGTTGTTTGAGCTATAATGATTTGTATCCCGCAAACTATTTTGGAGTCCCGTAAAGCTACAGATCCGCGGTGGAGCGGCGTTGACCTTGGGTGAGAAGGTGATTTATCTTGTTTCCCTTGGTGGTCGCTTCAGTAGTGTTGAAGGAGAGAGACAGACGCTTAGTTGTCGCATAGAATTATCCTATCTTTTTAGTACTATAATGTCGGTGTTTACATGCCTTGTAAATGTATCCTTATTTTCAAATCAAACACCTATTAACTTGGTTTCAAAAATTAATATGAAAACAATGCCTTGAGTCACAATCAAACCCATAGACTCGCGTATTTGGAGAAGACTAATGATTTTAAAATTGCTGTATTTATAGAGGTGCTTGCATAGTTGCTTGGCCATAACCCTTGGTTTGAGAATATACATTCCTTGTAAAATATAGTTCAAACAAATTTCTTGGTGGCAGACACGTTATCTAATATTTTGTTGAATATTATTTTTTGCCACCTGCTTAGCGAGATAAGTTGTCTCCTTGGCTTCATCTAGGGAAACATCTCATTTTTGTCACTTTGACGCATGTGTCCATTCTGTTCTGACGAAATTTACATGTGTCTTAGGTATATTCTTGGTGAAAACAATATGCATACACACATGATATTATATGGAGGAATATAATAAGCATATCTTATGTAGGAATTATATTTGGAAACTCTAAGTGCTCTACAATCCAACTCTTACTCTTAACATGCCCCTTCATATACCTATGCGACACCAAACATTATGGTTTTCAATCTCCTTCAGCCCACCTCTATCCCGAAGATGTCTAATAATTAGTTTAACAAGAGTAAATAGAAAAATCAAATCTTGCATCCTGGTGGGAGTATTTTCTTTATACTGGGCAACGTGAAACTCCTCCAATGATTTTACTTTTAACAAATAAAAGTTCTAAATACTTGCAGGTTATCTTCATGGCTATACCTAGTATCCAAATGTTGTGATCACTGCATCATGTGGTGGCATGGGATTATTTAGTGTTTGCGCACAGCCTCTTGGAGATTATAAATAGGGTTTTCTTCAACCAATATGTTTGGCACCTCATTATAAGGATTGGTGTGACATCACTTATAAAATTAGTCATGTTACCTGTTTTTGTTGCATCGTGTCTTCTTTTTTATATTTGTCATTTAGTTTCTATGAATAAATCGTTACAATTATGCTCCTTTTCAAATATATGTGATGCTAATATGACAAGTCGAGAGTTGTAATTATGGAAAGATACCACCAATGTCTCGGGGTATCCAGTGTGGAGAGTTAATTCATATTTTGGATATCCTCGTGGATTTAATTTCCACTAGTTGATTGCCCGCGAGTCTACGAAACTTCTTTGCAGCATCCTCAATTAGGCAGCGCATATGGTTTTCAAGGTTTAAGTTTGACAATCAATTTGTCAAGTAAATATGGATTACATGCCGTCAAAATTAATACTAATGAATTCATATTAAAATACAGTTTTCCTTGGTATAATTTTTGGAACAAATGACGCATAAATTACTGGTGAAAGCGGTGATCAAATTTGAAGATAAAAAACAAGGACCCCACATGCATTACTGAGTCTAACTTCATGATCCACTTTGTGAAACATATAGTTACAAACTCCACCTTTTCGTTCTCCTCCTCCGTGAATTCAGCAGAACTCATGTGTGGTCGTCGGCTCGTTGGAAGATTTCATGTTTTTATTGCTTGCACGGAAGTAAGAGCATCTCCCATCGTGCTACAGTATCACTGCCAGTAGCATTTTGGGTTCTTCCGGGCGTAAAACCACGCCCAGTCCTGGCCCCAATAGTATTTTTACATCTGGCACAGCCCAACCGATAATACCAGCCCGACCACGTCCAGTTTGGGGCTCCTGGTTGTGTGCGCCGCCACATCGGATACCGAGCGAGAGGACGGCTAGCCAGGCTGACTAAGGTCCGTCCCAATGCATCGTTTCTTAGCACATTATCATAGGTGCATTAATAATTTAAGAGACTACTAGTCCAATGCATTGTTTCTTAGAGGTTGTCTCTAAACTTAATTATCTGGTGCTCATGCATGGATTTGATTGGGCTATTAACCATTTTTTACCTATGATAGTGTGCCAATGTTGTATCTTAGCTAAGATACAACCTCACTCTCTCTCTCTCTCTCTCATCATTAAGTAGTGTGCCACAGAAGCAAAACGTTTATGAAACTACGCTAAGAAACCCCATTGGGACAGGCCTAAATGTGGATACCAGACAGTTAAGCTACATTCATGGAGGGTCTCAATTTTCTAGATCGGTGAAGTAATCCATCACACTGTTCTTTTGTGAGCTCATGTGTTTATGCGAGGCGGCAATAAACTGTTGGCCGGAACTAATAGGCGCCTACCCACCACTCATCCCACGGGTATAAAATGTGATGGCCGTGTCTTTCCACTGAGACTTGATGCTCTCAGACATAATCACACGCTCGTTGGCTTACCCCAAGAGGAAGATATGATGTAGTCTAGCGGAAATTTTCCCTAATTGTGGAACGAGAGTTTATTGACCTGTAGGAATTCGAAGAATTGGAGAAGGTTGCTTGTTATCTGACGCGTCAATAAGCTTGGAACCTGCACACAACACACAAACTCTTCTTGTCTCCAACTTTCCGAGAAGGTTGTCAGTCTTCTCGTCTAGCTGAAAACTAGAGAATTAAGCGTATAGAGTAATGAAAAGTAATAAAAGTAAAAACGGTGCTGCAAAGAAACAATGACGAAAGTGCTTGAAAGAAGGTTGCAATAATGAGTAAAATAGGAATGTGGACCATAGTTTCACTAGTGGTGTCTCTATAAAGAAAACAAACATGTTGGGTGAACAAATTACAGCTGGGCAATTGACAAATCATGAACGTATAACAATACTATTATGACGAGATATAGTTCACGGGTTCTAACATCGTTGGAATTACGTCAAGCCATATGGACCGCTATATTGCGTGCATCCATATCTAATAGTCCATCTCAAGTAAGATATCCAGCAAATCTATCTGGTATTAAGTTACAGCAACAAAGTGATTGCTTTGTGTTCAAGAGACAATTGAATTAAGTAAAATACGTAATATAAGAAATGGTTCTCGTTCGTAGACAAGGGCGCCACTATTTTTTCCCTAGTGGCAACATCACACCCCCCACTGTCGCATTTCTGTCATTCGAGCACATATGTAACGGGGGCATGAACCCACTATGTAGCATGTGAACCCTCTCTTGGAGGTCAAAACAACTACATGACCAAGGTAATCGTAAAAACCGGAGAGCATTGCACGACAACATTAAAACTCGCTAAATATATAAGTGAAGCAACTCAGTTTGACATGAAGAAAATAATCATAATCTCATGGTTCACTGGATCCCATCAAACACAACATCCACAATTACATAACGTTGGTCTCGATCCCATCATTGGATCTCATGGTTCATTGGATCCTCCATAATTAGAGTAATTGTGGATGTTGTGTTTGATGGGATCCAATGAACGACGAGACTCTAAGTATGGAGAGATAATGGAGATAACTACCAACTAGCTACTCATATGGACCTATAGTACCGAGATGAACTACTCACGCATCATCGTGGAGGTAATCATGGCGATGAAGAGGCCTCCGGTGACGATTCCCCCCTTCGGGAGGGTGCCGGAATAGGGCCAAAGAAGCCCTAGATTGGATTTTTGAGGTAACGGCGCCTCTCTATACGTTTTATGAAAAATATCTCCGCCCTCGAACTTTTTAGGGTTAAGGGCAATTTAAAGGTGCAGAGGCAACAAGAAGTGGTGGCCAGGGCGCCCAGGGTCCCACCAAGCGTGGCCTAGGTTGGGTCCGCACCTGGCACCCCATGGGGGCCTCCTGGCTCCCCTCCGGCTCTCCTTTGTACCCCCTCTTCGTTTCGGGTAAAAATTGATTTCCGTGGATTTTCAGCCCATTTCGAGAATATTTCTTTAAGAACTTTTCTGAAATACAAAAACAGCAGAAAACAACAACTGGCCTAGGGCATCTCGTTAGTAGGTTAGTGTATGAAAACATCCGTAAAACGAAGGAAAACATGTGGAAAACATAAAGGCATTGGATATAAAACAAGCATGGAGCATTAAAAAATATAGATACGTTTGTGACGTATCAACATCCCCAAGCTTAACTCATTCTCGTCCTCGAGTAGGTAAGTGATAACAAAATAATTTTTGAGATGACATGAATCCAACACAATCTTGATCAACGTTATGTAAAATAATTGTAATCTTAGATCAAAATATTTAACAAAGGCATGATGAATATTATTTGATTTAACGTAAACTTAGCAACTAGGTTACACATGAAAACTAACAGAAATAATTCACAATGAGCAATAATGCATTAAAAGTGATACGTTTGTTTCAATCATAGAGAAAAACATAATAATGTGGTATCCAGTCTGTCTTTCGTGGAGTAGGAAAACATAAATGCTAGAACACCTTCAAAGGTTAAATGGGGACTAGATACAAATAATTTGAGAGCAATCAATACCATAATCATGAATCAATCAATAATAAATGTTGATACTATGCACATTATACTCAGAATCACAACTATGCACTTTTAACTAGTGCATAAATAAGAAGGTGAAAACTCAACACAAAAGTAAAAGAAATGCCCTTCACAGAGGGAAGCACGGATTACTCATGTGTTAGGGATTTTATTTAATAAAACAAATGTATTGAAAATATAACTTTGAGAGAGGTGTATGTCTATGTCAACGAATAGTAATAAAAAACTTATCATAACCCATGTCAAGGAAAGTGTTTAGACTTTTGAGAGCGGTTTCCATTAGCACCTTTTCCTTTTTTTTCCTTATGGTTGGCACTTCCCCACACCTTGTGTTACACAAATCATGGCTAGCCGTATTCACGGGTGCCCACCAACAATAATCAATCCATGGGGAAGTGCATTTTATATTATTGAGTTCATATTATTTGGCACCAACTCTCGGCAAATTCGGATGAGCACATAATACATACTCATCTGGTGAAATAAGGGAGAAAACCTTGCTTGACATAAGACATGATAAAATTTAAACTACTTCCTCATGAGCTAAAAAAAGGACACAAAACAGGTTTAATAATTTGAAGGTTTAAAGGTAGCACACAAGAAATTTACTTGGAGTGGTGGTGAAATACCACAAATCGGTAGGTATAGGGGAACATTGGAAAACTTTGGTTTTTTGGGAGTTGGATGCACGAGTAGATCTAATACTCAATACAGGGTGAAGGCTAGCAAGAGACTGGGAGCGACCAACTAAAAGAGCTATAACGGCCATAATGATGCATAGCGACAAAATATTATTAATCAAAGCATGAAGTGATATTACAAGTAAAAATCTAAATTATCATCAAGTTTAAAGGTGACTAGTTTATAGTCATAACATGGTGTAAGGATGCACCAAGTCAACCCAAACAAATCATCAAAGGAGCACAATATCATGCTTCAATAGGAGGAAACATCACATGATTTAATTTCAATGGCACATTCATCACTCTCAGCTATGTGAGACTAGTCAAGAACATGATACATCATCTACTACTAAATACACAACTAAAATAACATCTAATATGACATGCCAAAGTCCAAGCCAGTCAAAACAAGCTTCCTATTGCACCATTATAAGCATGAAATATTTTTCTCTTCTCCAACACCAATCAACTTATTTGAAACAAATCTCAAAGAAAATAATAAATAAAGACCAGAGAGCTAATCATATATAACTAAAGCAAACTAACAAGATCTGAACACAATTCGAGTAAAAAACAAGAGCTAAACGCAGTACTAGCATAAACTGAACAGTCACAAAACAGTAAGAGTGAAAACTAGAGTGTTCTAGACGATGAAACCGGAGCGTGTCTATCTCCAAACTAAAAGTGCTAGGATCGAACCATTTTTTAGAGCAAGAAAACGAAAAAAACTCAAAGCAAAATAAAATGATGCTCCAAGAATAACACATATCATATGAAGGAATAAAAAATATAGTGTCTTCAAAGAAACAACATATTTTTGTTGATGAAGAAGGGGATGCCCAAGCTTTGACGCTTGTACTTCTTGGATATTTCTTTGGGTGACATGGGCATTCCCAAGCTTTAGCTTCATCTTCTCATATCATCCTTCTCTCCCCACACTTGAAAACTTCCTCCACCTAAAAATTCTCACAATCTTCATTACCAACGTTAGTGCATCAAAATAATAAACCCACTTGGTTCAGTTTCAACCCAAGTCAAACACCCATTTAAAATATTAGTTATTGTCACAACTTTTTTAAGGCTATTCCCCCCCCCCCCAAAACACAAAAAAGAAGATTAAGAGGCAAATGCAAATATTGGCAGAAATCTGTGAAAACAGAACAAAATGTAAAGATGACTTTTTTTCGAAAATCTTCAGTTTCTCTAATCAAAACGTGCAAAACTAATGAAACTTAGTAACAACCTGGGGTATGCATCTATGTTTTTTTCAAAACAATCTGACGTTCTGGCTAGATTTTTTTGTGTGGTAGCACAGAAATCTGTTTGAGGACAGCAACTTCCCCAAATCACACTTACCTCTCTATTAGAGGTTACCCTTGGCATAAAAACAAAATAAAAATGATAAGGAGCGATTGTTACAGAGGTAACAACTTCCAAGACTCAAAGAAAAAAACTTGAAAGAAAACAAAGGGAAAACATAAGGAAAACAAAGTGGGTTGCCTCCCACAAGCACTTTTCTTTAATGCCCTTTATCTAGGCATGAAGAAGGAAGCATTATAATTAGAATCGTTCAATTTGAGGAACTAGAACTCATCATAGAGGCATTGTAATTTCCACACACAAGATTCAGAATCTCCTTTCTCTTTTCTTCTTGTTTTAATATTTTCATCAAAAGGATGCTCCAGAACAATTCAACCAAAATTTTCCTCTAATGCCTCACAAATTGCTAAAAGTTTGAATTGTATAGGGATATTAATTTCTTTTTCACATTTTGTTTTACCCTCATATTTCATTCTATCAATATCTAAAGTCTTTAAAGTATGATTAATGGAAAGACCACAGCCAAGCAAATTATGGTGAGCAAAAACTTTCCTCGCTTCTATGGCAATGTCATTAAATTCCAAGAGTAAAGCATTCAACACAAAATCATTATCATTTCCTTTCTCCATGTTATCAAGTTTTAATTTTTTGTTGTTGTAATATAATACTTAGGTTCACGAACATAGCTTCTATCATGGCAACCAAAGAGGCTATAGCGGATTCGTAGCTATGGGTAAGTTTAACTATAGGTTTATCATTAAAATCATGAAGCCAATTAACATGGTTAAATAATTTGTTCAATATTATGTCTTCCAATAATGAAACCTCTTCCTACTTTCAGATCTTTCATAGAAGATTTAGGGGTCGACATCTTAGCAAAACAACAACAGAAACTAACACGGAAACGAAAGCTAAATAACAAAAAAAAGACTAAAGACTAGAGAAATAATTTTTTGGATTTGTCATAAAGAGAAAACAAGAATGAACAAAAGTAAATTAAGCAACAAAAAAACGAGAGAAAACAAGACTCCCATTGCTGCAAGCTTGAAGTCCCCGGCAACGGCGCCGGAAATTTTTGATGCTCTCATACGTGATCACACGCTCGTTGGGTTACCCCAAGAGGAAGGTATGAAGTAGGATTGCGTAAATTTCCCCCAATTGTGGAACGAGGGTTTATGGACCAGTAGTACTTTGAAGACTTGGAGAAGGTTGCTTGTTATCTCGAGCGTCAACAAGCGTGGAACCTGCGAAAAACACGCAAACTCTCTCTTGTCCCCAACTTTCCGAGAAAGTTGTAAGTCTTCTCATCTTGCTGAAAATTAGAGAATTAAAGATATCGATTAATGAAAAGTAATAGAAGTAAAAACGGTGTTGCAAGACAAAAAATGATGGAAGTGCTTGAAAGAAGGTTGCAATAATGTTGAAAATAGGACCGGAGGCCATAGTTTTACTAGTGGTGTCTCTCCAAAGAAAACAAACATGTTGGGCGATCAAAGTACAGCTGGATGTGACGCCCCGAGATCGGGCACTATGCAGATTTCAGCATTCCCGCCAAATCCGCATAATAACCGATTCCAGGTTGCCATTTATGATAACATTACAATAGTTCACGAATAATCCACAATTACAACAGCATCAGAAAGATACAAGATGACTCAACGAGCCAGGGATTACAACCGATACAATACAAAGATCCAAATAACAGCGGAAGAAACAAACGTCCGTCTACGGACAAGATCCGAATTGGACTAAGAGTCCTGAAGATAACCGAAGGCGTCCAATCCCTGCCCAGGCCAAGCCGGAGGGATTCCCAAACTAACGTCGTCAGACTTCAAACCTGTTGACTGCAAGGTGGAATTTGCAGCCACGAAAAAGATTCGTGGGTCAGTACGGTTAAGTACTGGCAAGTGGGAGAAAGCCCATACTCACAAGTTACCGGCGTAGCCAGTCATCACAAGATACAAATACTTTAGGATCAACGGAAAGGAAGGGGTTATGGCAAATAAGCGACAGCAGGCTGCACTAACCAACTACAGAGATTCTATTACTTCCAACTATCAGAAAGGGGATAAGATCGAGTGATAGTAACCAACTGAAAGATAACGTCAAACAAACCCATCCTGGATCTCGCCCCTTATCCGAAGAAGCAATCCGAGGATAACTCACACCGTGGTATTAAAGATGGGTCAAGTTATTGTGAGAATAACCTATTACTAGTCAAATTATTAACCATTGGGTGAAACATGATTGATCATTATGTTGAAGTTGTCCTGAGTACTTGTTAGCCAGTACTTTCACCAAGTAATCCATAACCGCGGAAAACACGGCTTCTCGAGAAGATTTACCCTGCAGGGATGCACCAAAGTAACCACACTCATGAATATCCCGCCAGATGGAATGCCTCCCACCAAGCGGGGCACTCAACACAATCCAACCCTTCTTCGCATCAAGCCCAAAGAACCTTGGGCGCACGGCTAATCGAGCCCAGAAGAAAATGGACCCTCATAGCACTCTAAGAACGTGTCCCCCTATATGCCGACTACGAAAGTTCCACCCGGGATCCAAGGGCTCGCAAAATCATGCATGCAGCAAATGGAAAACCCGAACTAAATGAGGCGATTTGGACGAGATGCGAATCGGGTCAAACTGAGGGGGAGCCCATACTCCCCAAATGCGGGTAGTGCGCTCATCATGGATCAGTAGACAAGACCCTTTTCCTATTAGGGTCGACACTAGCAGGCCTCAAAACCTCAAAGGCCTCCTGCCGGTGCCTTATCATCAAATTTATTATTAATAGTAACATTAGCATGATTGATTGATTGATTGATTAAACATCGAGCCCCCAGAACATAATTAAGTAATAACAGAAAGTAACGGGTAACAGACTCGAGCAAAACAACCTAAGCAAGATAGTAGGACACAGGCTCAAGCAAAGGTTATAGGAGTGGAGGTGAGGCAATATCAGGGTTAAAGGATTCATGTGATAGGTTCGTAACAGAAACATCTACCACTAAGGCTAGCAGAAAAGAATCAACGGAAAGAATCGGTAACAAGTGATGAAAGGCAGCCATATGGCATGCAAGTGAGTATACTTGCCTGAGATCCCGCAAGGTAGCAGAACTTGTCGTTGCTCACATCATCTCAACGTCCTATCCGGAAAGAAGCAACGAACCTCGAACAAACACCGGGATGCAACAATTACTACTACGGCAAAAGATCCAGCATGATCAAGATATGGATGCATGACAAGGTTAATAGATGCACCAAAGTAAACTAGTGGATAAGATACACAAGTTTAAATGGATTCCATATGCAAAGATTGCATATGGCAAACCCATGCCTTATAGTTGAATTATTTGTTATAACACTAAGCATCATGTGTAAGTGAGTTAGAATGATGCATGCAAAAGGGAAACAGCAAAATAACAACATTAGAAACAATTTAAGATAGGGTGTAGCAATTAGAATTTTATTATTAACTTAGGGAATTTTGGGTGCCTTAAAGGGAACACACAAGTAGTTGTTGTTTTCAACCATTTAAAATGTTCAAAACAAATAACAAAGTTGATATTTGAAAAGAACATCAAATTTTAGGTGGATTACATGTTTCACAATTTGAAATTGGACTTTGGATTAATTAATTATGAATTAAACAATATTAAACAATTTTTAATTGAATTAAACAAGAATTAAATGGTTTAGGCAATTTAAATTATTCAAACCAGAAAACAAAGTTTATATTTGAATAGGGTATTCAAAATGGTATGAAAAACATATTTTATTTGGATTATTTGGACTTAGGAATAATTAGTTATGAATTATTACAAATTGCATTTGAAACATTTGAATTTGAATTTTAAATGCATTTGAAGTTTCCAAAACAGAATACAAATTGGATATTTGGATAGATTAGGAAATTTGGATCAAGTTTCATATAAAGTTTGTATTCATTGGATTTATAAAACAAAAGATATTTAATTTCAAAGTTTTGGTTTTAATTCTGTTTATTAAAAGGAATTTGTTATTTACAGAAATTTGCGCAGAAACAAAGGCTACACACTGGCTTTCTACCCCTAGCCACTAATCAGTGGGCCACATGCCACTGTGGCACCGCGCGCAAGCGTGCATGGCAGGGAGAGGCACTGACTGGTGGCCCCCGCCTGTCAGCCACGCGGAAGGAAAAAAAGGTGGGTTTTTTACTCGCCCCCGCGAGGAGTCGAACCCGCGCCTGCGCGCAAGGTTCAGAGAGAGCGTTACCGCTGCGGTGGAATCGGCTTTGTTAACAGGTACAGCGACGCGGGGGGTATAACGAATCAGAGCCAAGTTAACTGAAGTTAACTGACGAACAATTTCTTCCTCGACATGACAGAGGGAACTCGCCGTCGACGATCTGCAGTGAGCGATGCCGTGCGTGCTCGACGTGAGGTGCTGAGGTGATGGTGTGGATGCACGCGTTCGGAGGAGAAGGGAAACGGAGGGGAACAGCTGCTGCTCACCGGAGATTCGTCGTGGAAGCAGAAGGGCTCGGTGACGCTCCCGCGGTGGCGACGGCGGGGTTGTGCACGGCGGCTTCGATCCAGGGGGTAGATGACGCCGGGGAGACGTCCACCAGCTCGGGGAAGGGGTGGCGAGTTGATTCCCGCGAGTGGCTCGCGACGATTGGCTCTGTGGTGACGACGGCGTGCCCAGGTTCAGCGTAGCACGCCACGGTGGCCGGCGGCGTGTTGAAGATGGCGGCGACGACACCGGGTAGCTCTGAGGTGGCTCGGGTGTCTAAACGATAGAGGGATGACGGCGCGTCGGTCCCATATCTTGGGTGGCTAGGTGGGTGGCCGAGGCGGTGGACATCGACGGCGATTCAGAGGCTCGCCGGAGGGAGCTACAGAGGGATTCAGAGGCGATCGGCGACGGAAGAGAGGCTCTCGGCGGCGGTGCGAGGGGGAAGACAAGAGCCTAGGGGTTAGGGCAGCCCAGGGAGGGCCCTAGGGCTATTTGTAGGGGGGTAGGAGTGGCGGATCGCCGTCGAGCATGCTGCCGCGCTGCCGTGGAGGCACGGATGGCGCGCCGTACAGCTGAAGACGACGGGGGCGGCTCTGAAAGGGTACCGGGCTGGCTGCGCGCTAGATAGAACTTAGATGGGCTGGGCCAGAGTCTAGGCTTAGCTGCTGCGCGCTTTTCCCTTTATTTATTTTTCCTGTTTTATATTTTTTTTTGCTGAAACAGTTTTTGGAATAAGTTGTTAAGGTTTTGATTAAGAAAAATTCCAAGAAAATTTAGTTAAGCTTTTTAAGTAATTAGAAACCACATTGTAAGCTTGGATTTCAAAAATTAAATTTTAAAATATTAGTTTGTGTTTGAAATCAAAATAGAGGGATTTTTGATATTAATAAAACCTTAATAAAAACATGTATAGGAATAGGGTTATCCCCTAGGGTTTTGGGATGAATTAGAGAGGAAGAAAGTTTGATGAGTTGTTATTGTTTACAAAGGTATTGATTTGAAACTTGGAAAAGATTTGAATTTAATTGGTTGAATTAATGGTTTGAAGTTGAAATTTTGAGCAAGGGTGAAAGGTTAAATTGCTCTGAAATTTTCAGTTGATGCAAACATGGTGCAATGCAAAATGATGCATATGATGCAAGCAAACACACAGGTAACACCCCAGGTGTTACAGACGACACCACTAACAAGGGATTGCGCCCTCGCAATCCACCTGCTAACCCGGGGGGGAAAGAAGTTCGACTATCGAGTCTTCGTGCTTCCAGTTGATCTCCTCGACACCACTAACAAGGGTTTCTCGACACCACTAACAAGGGATTCTTGCTCGGAGTGACGACGATGATCTTCCACCAGGAATCTTCCGATGATCGAACCTATTAGGTTAAGGGCTCAGAAAACGTCCACCCACGTAGGATCCTGACACTTTGAAAGCTTGAGTACGAGAGCAGACTACAAAACAAATAAGATGGGAGGGGAGATAGAATAGGGATAAGGAGAAAACAAGAATCCTATTGAGATGTTCTTCTTAAATAGTTTAGCAGAAATAGTTTTTGACACTCTAGAAACAACGACCGTTAGCGAGGTTATCCTACAGGCTTTGCGGACCCGTTGCTTCGATAACCATTCGTATCGAAACAATCTCGGGAATCGGAACCAAGGCTCTGATACCATTTTGTGACGCCCCGAGATCGGGCACTATGCAGATTTCAGCATTCCCGCCAAATCCGCATAATAACCGATTCCAGGTTGCCATTTATGATAACATTACAATAGTTCACGAATAATCCACAATTACAACAGCATCAGAAAGATACAAGATGACTCAACGAGCCAGGGATTACAACCGATACAATACAAAGATCCAAATAACAGCGGAAGAAACAAACGTCCGTCTACGGACAAGATCCGAATTGGACTAAGAGTCCTGAAGATAACCGAAGGCGTCCAATCCCTGCCCAGGCCAAGCCGGAGGGATTCCCAAACTAACGTCGTCAGACTTCAAACCTGTTGACTGCAAGGTGGAATTTGCAGCCACGAAAAAGATTCGTGGGTCAGTACGGTTAAGTACTGGCAAGTGGGAGAAAGCCCATACTCACAAGTTACCGGCGTAGCCAGTCATCACAAGATACAAATACTTTAGGATCAACGGAAAGGAAGGGGTTATGGCAAATAAGCGACAGCAGGCTGCACTAACCAACTACAGAGATTCTATTACTTCCAACTATCAGAAAGGGGATAAGATCGAGTGATAGTAACCAACTGAAAGATAACGTCAAACAAACCCATCCTGGATCTCGCCCCTTATCCGAAGAAGCAATCCGAGGATAACTCACACCGTGGTATTAAAGATGGGTCAAGTTATTGTGAGAATAACCTATTACTAGTCAAGTTATTAACCATTGGGTGAAACATGATTGATCATTATGTTGAAGTTGTCCTGAGTACTTGTTAGCCAGTACTTTCACCAAGTAATCCATAACCGCGGAAAACACGGCTTCTCGAGAAGATTTACCCTGCAGGGATGCACCAAAGTAACCACACTCATGAATATCCCGCCAGATGGAATGCCTCCCACCAAGCGGGGCACTCAACACAATCCAACCCTTCTTCGCATCAAGCCCAAAGAACCTTGGGCGCACGGCTAATCGAGCCCAGAAGAAAATGGACCCTCATAGCACTCTAAGAACGTGTCCCCCTATATGCCGACTACGAAAGTTCCACCCGGGATCCAAGGGCTCGCAAAATCATGCATGCAGCAAATGGAAAACCCGAACTAAATGAGGCGATTTGGACGAGATGCGAATCGGGTCAAACTGAGGGGGAGCCCATACTCCCCAAATGCGGGTAGTGCGCTCATCATGGATCAGTAGACAAGACCCTTTTCCTATTAGGGTCGACACTAGCAGGCCTCAAAACCTCAAAGGCCTCCTGCCGGTGCCTTATCATCAAATTTATTATTAATAGTAACATTAGCATGATTGATTGATTGATTGATTAAACATCGAGCCCCCAGAACATAATTAAGTAATAACAGAAAGTAACGGGTAACAGACTCGAGCAAAACAACCTAAGCAAGATAGTAGGACACAGGCTCAAGCAAAGGTTATAGGAGTGGAGGTGAGGCAATATCAGGGTTAAAGGATTCATGTGATAGGTTCGTAACAGAAACATCTACCACTAAGGCTAGCAGAAAAGAATCAACGGAAAGAATCGGTAACAAGTGATGAAAGGCAGCCATATGGCATGCAAGTGAGTATACTTGCCTGAGATCCCGCAAGGTAGCAGAACTTGTCGTTGCTCACATCATCTCAACGTCCTATCCGGAAAGAAGCAACGAACCTCGAACAAACACCGGGATGCAACAATTACTACTACGGCAAAAGATCCAGCATGATCAAGATATGGATGCATGACAAGGTTAATAGATGCACCAAAGTAAACTAGTGGATAAGATACACAAGTTTAAATGGATTCCATATGCAAAGATTGCATATGGCAAACCCATGCCTTATAGTTGAATTATTTGTTATAACACTAAGCATCATGTGTAAGTGAGTTAGAATGATGCATGCAAAAGGGAAACAGCAAAATAACAACATTAGAAACAATTTAAGATAGGGTGTAGCAATTAGAATTTTATTATTAACTTAGGGAATTTTGGGTGCCTTAAAGGGAACACACAAGTAGTTGTTGTTTTCAACCATTTAAAATGTTCAAAACAAATAACAAAGTTGATATTTGAAAAGAACATCAAATTTTAGGTGGATTGCATGTTTCACAATTTGAAATTGGACTTTGGATTATTTAATTATGAATTAAACAATTTTAAACAATTTTTAATTGAATTAAACAAGATTTATATTGTTTAGGCAATTTAAATTATTCAAACCAGGAAACAAAATTTATATTTGAATAGGGTATTCAAAATGGTATGGAAAACATATTTTAGTTGACTTATTTGGAAAAGGTATGAATTAGTTATGAATTATTACAAATGGCATTTGAATTATTTGAAATTGAATTTAAATTGCATTTGAGGTTTCCAAAACAGAATACAAATTGGATATTTGGATAGATTAGGAAATTTGGATCAAGTTTCATATAAAGTTTGTATTCATTGGATTTATAAAACAAAAGATATTTAATTTCAAAGTTTTGGTTTTAATTCTGTTTATTAAAATGAATTTGTTATTTACAGAAATTTGCGCAGAAACAAAGGCTACACACTGGCTTTCTACCCCTAGCCACTAATCAGTGGGCCACATGCCACTGTGGCACCGCGCGCAAGCGTGCGTGGCAGGGAGAGCCACTGACTGGTGGCCCCCGCCTGTCAGCCACGCGGAAGGAAAAAAAAGGTGGGTTTTTTACTCGCCCCCGCGAGGAGTCGAACCCGCGCCTGCGCGCAAGGTTCAGAGAGAGCGTTACCGCTGCGGTGGAATCGGCTTTTGTTAACAGGTACAGCGACGCGGGGGGGGTATAACGAATCAGAGCCAAGTTAACTGAAGTTAACTGACGAACAAGTTCTTCCTCGACATGACAGAGGGAACTCGCCGTCGACGATCTGCAGTGAGCGATGCCGTGCGTGCTCGACGTGAGGTGCTGAGGTGATGGTGTGGATGCACGCGTTCGGAGGAGAAGGGAAACGGAGGGGAACAGCTGCTGCTCACCGGAGATTCGTCGTGGAAGCAGAAGGGCTCGGTGACGCTCCCGCGGTGGCGACGGCGGGGGTTGTGCACGGCGGCTTCGATCCAGGGGGGTAGATGACGCCGGGGAGACGTCCACCAGCTCGGGGAAGGGGTGGCGAGTTGATTCCCGCGAGTGGCTCGCGACGATTGGCTCTGTGGTGACGACGGCGTGCCCAGGTTCAGCGTAGCACGCCACGGTGGCCGGCGGCGTGTTGAAGATGGCGGCGACGACACCGGGTAGCTCTGAGGTGGCTCGGGTGTCTAAACGATAGAGGGGATGATGGCGCGTCGGTCCCATATCTTGGGTGGCTAGGTGGGTGGCCGAGGCGGTGGACATCGACGGCGATTCAGAGGCTCGCCGGAGGGAGCTACAGAGGGATTCAGAGGCGATCGGCGACGGAAGAGAGGCTCTCGGCGGCGGTGCGAGGGGGAAGACAAGAGCCTAGGGGTTAGGGCAGCCCAGGGAGGGCCCTAGGGCTATTTGTAGGGGGGTAGGAGTGGCGGATCGCCGTCGAGCATGCTGCCGCGCTGCCGTGGAGGCACGGATGGCGCGCCGTACAGCTGAAGACGACGGGGGCGGCTCTGAAAGGGTACCGGGCTGGCTGCGCGCTAGATAGAACTTAGATGGGCTGGGCCAGAGTCTAGGCTTAGCTGCTGCGCGCTTTTCCCTTTATTTATTTTTCCTGTTTTATATTTTTTTTTTTGCTGAAACAGTTTTTGGAATAAGTTGTTAAGGTTTTGATTAAGAAAAATTCCAAGAAAATTTAGTTAAGCTTTTTAAGTAATTAGAAACCACATTGTAAGCTTGGATTTCAAAAATTAAATTTTAAAATATTAGTTTGTGTTTGAAATCAAAATAGAGGGATTTTTGATATTAATAAAACCTTAATAAAAACATGTATAGGAATAGGGTTATCCCCTAGGGTTTTGGGATGAATTAGAGAGGAAGAAAGTTTGATGAGTTGTTATTGTTTACAAAGGTATTGATTTGAAACTTGGAAAAGATTTGAATTTAATTGGTTGAATTAATGGTTTGAAGTTGAAATTTTGAGCAAGGGTGAAAGGTTAAATTGCTCTGAAATTTTCAGTTGATGCAAACATGGTGCAATGCAAAATGATGCATATGATGCAAGCAAACACACAGGTAACACCCCAGGTGTTACACTGGACAACTAACAAATCATGAACGTATAACAATACTATTATAATGAGGTATAGTTCACGGGTTCTAACATCGTTGACATTACTTCAAGGCATATGGACCGCTATCTAGCATGCATCAATATCTAATAGTACTCCTCTAGAAGTAAGCTATCCAGCAAATCTAGCTATCTGGTATTAAATTACAGCAACAAAGTGATTTCTTTGTGTGTGACCGACAATTGCATTAAGTAAAGTACATAATGTAAGCAATCGTTCTCGTCCATGGACAAGATCACCTTAGTTTTCTCCCTAGTTGAAACAACACATCCCCCACCCGTCACATTTACTCGAGCACAGATGTAAGGGAGGCATGAACCCACTATCTAGCATATAAACCCTCTCTTGGAGGTGAAAACAATTACGTGGACAAAGTAATCATAAAAACCGGAGAGCATTGCAAAATATCATGGTTCATCGGATCCCAGCAAAGTAGACATGCACAATTACATAACGGTGGTCTCGATCATGTGAGGCAGGTCACGAGACACTAAACATGGAAGTATGATGGATATAACTACCAAATACCTACTGTTATGAACTTGTAGTCGTGAGATGAACTACTCATGCATCATCATGGAGGCAATCATGGCGATGAATAGGCCTCCGGTGACGATTCCACCCTATGGAAGGGTTCCGAAACAAGGATATTGAAGAGTGCAGCGGCAAGTTTTCCCTTAGAAAAGAAACCAAGATTGAATCGACCAGTAGGAGGACAAGCAATCTTTGAAGGTTTATGCAGCTGAGGGCAGGGTGCACTAGCGGTTCAGCAGCAACGTGGAACCTACACAACACAATCAAATCACTTTACCCCAACGAACAGTGAGGTTGTCAATCTCACCGGTTTTGCTGAACATAAAGAGGTTAAATGTATGGTGTGGAAAATAGTAGGAACAATATGAAAGCAGTAGGTGTTTTATCAGTATGAGGAAAATGGACCGGGGTCCACAGTTCACTAGTGGTGTCTCTCCATGAAAGATAAATAACATGTGTGGTGAACAAATTACAGCTGGGCAATTGACAGAAATGAAGGCTGCACTGTAGTGCATATGCAAGACATAAAGATTACTATGTGATTCATGCGGGCATTATAACAAAATACATAGACCATCGTCCAACTGCATCTATGTCTAATAATCCACCCTCCGAATATCATCCGAACAAATATTGGGTATTAAGTTGCTAGCAACAGATTATCACAGTAAGCAAAGTGTGTAATGTAAACAATGTAAACTACGTAAACACCGTTGTTTCTCCCTAATGGAAACAACACATCCTCCATCTTTCACGTTTCTGTCACTCGAGCACAGATGCAAAGGAGGCATGAACCCACTATCAAGCATAAATACTCCCTCTTGGAGTTACTGGCATCTACTTGTCCAGAGCATCTACTAATAACAAAGATCATGCAAGATCATAAATAACATATGCATGAAGATAACATGATATATTGATAATCAGAAGACATAGCATTCAACATTCATCAGATCCCAGCAAACACAACATGTAGCATTACATAAAGATGATCTCGATCATGTGAGGCAGCTCAAGAGATCTAAACACGAGGTACAAAGTGGAGAGAACAACCATCTAGCTACTTCTATGGACCCGTAGTCTAGGGATGAACTACTCACGCATCACTTCGGAGGAGGGCATGGTGGTGTAGACCCCTCCGGTGACGAATTCCCCTCCGGGCAGGGTGCCGGGGAGAGCTCCAGAACCCTCCCGATCTCAAGATGACGATGATGGCGGCCTCGGGAGTTTTTCGGGACGAAGTGGTATATATTTTAGGTTTTACCTCTTGGGGGGTATAAATAGGCGAAAGGGCAAAGGCGGTGGAGGCCAGGGGCGACCACACCACCTGGTGGGCGGCCAGGGGGTAGGCCGAAGCACCCTATGGTGTGGCCACCCTGTGGCCCCCCCTCCGGGTCTCTTCGGAAATCCGTGGACCCTCCAAGAATTCTAAGATTTCTGGCTTTTGAATTGTTAAATTCCGAGAATATTTCCATAACAACTTTTATGAAACTAAAAACAGCAGAAAACAGAAACTGGCTTTGTGGCATCTTGTCAATAGATTAGTCCCAGGAGATCGATAAAAATGACATAAATTGTAAGGAAAACATGTAGCATATGGCATGAAAAGAACATGGAACATCAGAAATTAATGATACGTTTATGACGTATCAACATCCCCAAGCTTAGTTCCTACTCGTCCTCGAGTAGGTAAACGATAAACACACATAATTTCTGAGGCGACATGCTACCAACATAAACTTGATCATCATAGTAATGTAAAGCATGTAAACTAGGATCAAATGAATAAAGGTTGTGGTTTGTAATTGACATCAAAGAGTAATATATAAACCATTAGGAATAACAAAGTAAAACTTTTTAATGAATCAATACTAAAAGACAATCCACTGTGCAAAGTATATTAGAGATGATTTAAGCTTCAAGAACAACAATATAATCATCCAAGGCATCAAACTCTCACAACAACTCCTGTTAGGATCAAGTAAAGTGAAAACAATATGCACATAGGAAAATCATTCAAATAATTGTGCACTCAAAAACAAGCAAGTGTTCTGTATTGGTTCCTTGCACCAGGATGGTATGGCTAAAAGAACATTATGGGGGGGGGGTTGGATGGTCAATGGAAGAAAGTCTCACACAACTGTAAGTGATGCAAGAAGTAGTGATTGCCACACAACGGATGCACATAGAGCTATAAGTGTATGAGAAGCTCTCCAATGGAACTAGTGGGGGTGCATCCAACCTGCTTGCTCACGAAGACCTAGATCTCTTTTGAGGAGGCTCATCATTGGAATATACAAGCCAAGTTCTATAATGTAAGTTCCCCACCTAGTTATGCAACTCATAATATGAAAATTCTCTCCAAACTGAAGTAGTGATGCTAGACAAAGCACAAGTGTGGAATAAATGATAGTTATGATGCCCCCTCTCTCTTTATTTTCTCTCTTTTGCCTCTTGCTTTCTCACTTTTTTTTTAGTTTTTTTCTCTTTTTTTATATATAACCTCACTTGTAGGGGCAACACTCTATTTTACAATGAATCAACACACTTTTAGTACTCATAACTCAAATTGACATATCTCTAATGTATAAAACTAAATGCTCCTGCCAGTGTAGCAGTATGCAAAATAACAATGAAGCATGACAAGTAACATAATGATGATGGATGTTGTATGGCAATATATCTCGGAATGGCTATGGAAATGCCATGGTAGGTAGGTATGGTGGCTGTTTTGAGGAAGATAAATTTTGGCTTATGTGTAGAAGAACAAAGTTCTCCCACGGGGTTTGGATGTACTGGTGAAGTTTGCACCAACTCTCAATGTGAGAATGAGCAATGCAAAGTACAGAAGAGGCTAGCAAATATGGATGATGGAAGTGCCAGAAAACCACAACATAGAACTCACAAGTTAAAAGATTCCAAATAAAATCATGATATCATAAGGCATAATGAAAATCACTCCAAGAGGGTATGTGGCAGTGACAAGTCACTGTTAGCTACCCCGACCATAGCGTGTAACAAAAATCCATTACGATTGCTATTAGCAAAGAAAGTCATATACCGTTATTCTATCAACTGGTTATTTGAGTGTGGCACAGTTTCAAGCTTCTAGACCAACCATTAATTGTTTTTACTGTACTAACCAGCAAGTTTACCATTAAGAAAAAATTAATATCTAAAAACAACAGCAAATAATCAAGTGAACCAGTTTAATGATCTACAAGAATATGCAAGCTTTTTTCGTTATACAATCTATAATACGTAGCATTTCTATTTCCATCAAACACCAAACAACAAAAACTCTCCAAGAGATAAAGCAATGAAACAAGAGAGTAATAAAATAATTCTACTAAAACTAACAGCTCTGAATAAGAGATGCATGAAAAACAGGAGCTAAAGGCAGTACTAGCAAAAAGTGAACACTCGCAGAACAAATAGAGTGAGAACTAGAGTGTTCTAAGCAATGAAAATGGAGCGTGTCTCTCTCCCACACAAGTATGATAGGGTCCAACTATATTATTGCAGCAAGGAAAACAAAATAAAATAGAGGAAAACAAAAGAAACGCTCCAAGTAAACTTCATATGATGTGACGGAATAAAAATATAGTTTCACTAGAAGTGACCTGATAAATTGTTGATGAAGAAGGGGATGCCTTGGGGATCCCCAAGCTTAGATGCTTGAGTCTTCTTAGAATTTTCTAGGATGAACCACGGGGCCATCCCCAAGCTTGGACCTTGCACTCTTCTTGATCACATATATCACCCTCTTCTCTTGACCCTTGAAAACTTCCTTCACACCACACTCAAAGAGTAATTCACATTAGAGGGTTAGTGAAACAATCAAAAATCCATGGGTTCTGTATGGAAATAAGATCTATCGATACTTATAAACATCAGCTATAGCCACTGATGTTTCGTGAAGCAAATAAATCCACTTGACATCGTAAAAGAGCAAATGCAAGAAAATGGCAGAATCTGTCAAAACCAGAACAGTCTGTAAAGACTAATTTTTGCGGGACACTTATGTTGCTCAGATAAAAAAACGTAAAGAATAAAAACGTTGCGGAATTAGTTGAGGAATAAGCACAAGAAATTTCAGGTCATTCTGATTTTTCTGTGAATTATACGATTTGTTACGGTGGACAGCAGAAATATGTTTCCCGCGCAGAAATCCAAAACCAACTCCAACTCTCGTCAGAAACTTTACTTGGCACAACTAAAACATGAAAATAAATATATAAAGGAGTTGCTACAGAAGTAAACACCACCTTGAATCAAATAAAACAGAAGAAGACAAAGCAAAAATAAAACCATGGGTTATCTCCCAAGAAGTGTTTTTCTTTAAAGCCTTTTAGCTACGCGTGATAATTCGAGAAGATGCTCACATGAGAAATATGAATTGAAGCAAAAGAGAGCATAAAGAAGCAAATTTAAAACAAATTTAAGTATAACCCACTTCCTATGAAAAATAATCTTGTAGAAAAACAAGTCAATGAAGCACAAAGCAACAAGCATAAAGTAAAACAAGTGCAACTTCAGAATTTTCAACATAAAGGGGGAAAACTTGATATTGTTGAGATGCATAAAATTATGTTTCCCTCTCTCATAATAACTTTCAATAGCATCATGAATAAAATTAACAATATAACTATCAGATAAAACATTCTTATCATGAGCCACATGCATAAAAGAATTAATACTCTCCACATAACCATAGTCATTCTCATTAATAATAGTGGGAGCAAATTCAACAAAATATCTATCATTATTATTCTCATCACCATAATCATCAAATATAGGAGGCATATTGCAATAATAATTAATTTTCTCCTCAATATTAGGTGGACTGAAAACATCATATTTATCATTGTAATCATCATAAAGAATGCCAACATCATAGACAAGTTGTATATTAGGGAGATGGTTTTGGGTAATCCCTCCTTAACTATGAAAAGTTTCATAAGGATAATTGTAATCATAGCCTATGTTATAGCATCTTTTATAATAGTTATCAAAGACTGGAGGCATAGTATCATCATAGGCAATAGGACAGTTATCTTCCAAAGTGCATTCATTTGTAAACATATCATCATTTTTACTCGAAAGAGATGTATCAAGCATATAATCATCAGTGAAAAAAGGATTTTCAAACACATTATCCACAAGCGCAGAGTTTTCTATATCATCATTGGAAGGAACATGGATGGTACTAATAGTAAAGTAATTATTATCATTTTCAGAATTGGTACCAAAGATAGTTTCAAGAATATAAGTAGTATCATCATTGTCCCACTCATGATCATCAAATTCAGTAGTAGGCATAAAATAATCATCTTCAATAGTTTCTACAGACTTAACATCACAATAATAACCAATATAACAATCATGTATATCATCTTCAATATTAATTTTAGAATCATACTCACTAGAAAATACCATGAGAGGAGCAACATCCTTAGGGGAGATACCATTACCTCTCTCCTTTTACTCCTCTTATTCTTCATCATCTTCGTCTCTATAGGAGGGAGAGGCTTGAAAGGAAGCTCCTCCACATACCCTGGTTTCTTGTCACAAACAATAGAAAAAACCTTGGAGGATTTCTCCTCTTCATTAATAAGATGAAAACAAATATTAGCCCTATCATATTTTGGTAAAGTATCCTCTTTTATAATATTTTGTATGTAAGTATTTGTGTGGCAATTATTTACACAGTAAAGATGACAACCATGCAAGACACTATTCATATCAAGAGCACTCATATCTACCAAAGAAGTTTTTCTTGATAACTCTTCACACCCCAAAAAATAATGTAAGTTCATTATGCTGATTAGGAGTGATCATGTCATCACAATACAAACTTGCAGTATTCGAATAGCTATAACATGCTGAGCATTGAAAATTGAAATGACCCACTTTAAAGCTAAGTTCACAAATAAAAGGATAGAGGGCACACACTTTTTTACCAAGATCATCTAAAGCCCTTTCCCACTTTCTAGTTTTTTCATTCCTATGATGGATGCAATATTCTTCTTCGATTTGATTCTTTTTACAAGGTCTAAGTGCTCCAAAAAAATTAACATGCTTATACGAAATAGTACTTTCAGAAGTTTGAGCATGTTCATTGCAATCGTTAATAACAATTTCATTTTTCATGCAAGTGTCTTCAAAAGGTTCATGATATGTGTCCATATTTGCTTTAGGGACATTAATATAAGAAGCAAATGATCTATACCATACAACAACCATTAGAGGATCAAGACCATATTTAGCACAAACCTCTTGAAAATCAACAGTTTCAGCGAAAGACTTAATGCAATCATACTCGTAGTTTATATCTGATTCTTTACCTTTGTCGTTATTCCAACCTTCATTATTGGTTTGAATTAATGCAAGAAGATCCCATTTATCTTCAACGTTCTTACTTGAGAAAGAACCCTCTGAACAGGCATCTAGATAATCCTTGTAATGTCCTGAAAGCCTTGCATAAAAATGTGTAACAATTATTTCCTTAGGAAGCTCATGGTTAGGACATTTAAGTATTAATGTTTTCAGTCTTCCCGAAGCTTGATCAATGCTTTCTCCATCACGAGGCCAAAACTTATAAATTTAATTCCTACCTAAATAGAGTTCATGAGAAGAAAAAATTTAGAATAAAATATAGATTCAAGCTCCTTCCACTCCAAATGATGAGGATCATCTAGTAGCTCATACCACTCCCTTGATGTGTCCTTGAGTTACAAAGAGAATAGCCTCCTTTTAACTTTGTCCATTGAAATACCTGCACACCTGAACAACCCGCATAATTCATGTATAAAGAGTAAATGATCACGAGGATGGATAGTTCAATCTCCAAAATAGTAGTTATTCATGACACGTTCAACAATTTTCATAGGTATTTTAAAAGGAACACTTTCAGCAGGAGGATTCAAAATATCACAAGAATCATTAGATTTATCACATATGGGAGATAAAGTATCATCAGAGCAAATTTTCTCCTCTATAACTGGGGAACTAAAAATATTATAAAAACTAGCTTCCCCAAGCTTAGACTTTTCCATAGCATTAGAAATAATGGTATCCAAAGAATTAATGCTAATAACATTTTTTATTAGCATGCAAATAAAGATCTCATATTTTTTCCATTAAGACTAACTAGTAAAAATAAAAACAAGCAACAAGAAAAAAAAAGCCTAACCAGTCAAAAAAAGAAACAAAAAGATATAACTGTAGAATCTAAAGGAAATAACTTCGAGCACTCACACCCAAGGATGTGAGTACCTTTTATCTTACCTCCCCGGTAACGGCGCCAGAAAACTTGTTGGTGGCTGACGTTGGTAAACCCCAAGAGAAAGGTTGTGAAGAGTGCAGCAGCAAGTTTTCCCTCTGAAAAGAAACCAAGGTTGAATCGACAAGTAGGAGGACAAGCAATCTCTGAAGGTTGATGCAGCTGAGATGGCAGGGTGCAGTACCGGTTCAACAACAACGTGGAATCTACACAACACAATCAAATCACTTTACAAACAATGAAGCGGTGAGGTTGCCAATCTCACTGGTTTTGCTAAACATAAAGAGGTTAAACGTATGGTGTGGAAAACAGTAGGAATAGTATGAAAACAGTATGAAAGCAGTAGGTGTTTTATCAGTATGAGGAAAATGGACCGGGTCCACAGTTCACTAGTTGTGTCTCTTCGTGAAAGATAAATAACATGTGTGGTGAACAAATTACAGCTGGGCAATTGACAGAAATGAAAGCTGCACAGTAGTGCATATGCAAGACATAAAGATTACTATGTGATTCATGCGGACATTAAAACAAAATACATAGACCGACATCCAACTGCATCTATGTCTAACAATCCACCCTCCGAATATCATCCAAATCAACGTTGGGTATTAAGTTGGTAGCAACAGATTATCGCATTAAGCAGAATGTGTAATGTAAACAATGTAAACTAGGTAAACACCATTGTTTCTCCCTAATGGCAACAGCTCATCCTCCATCCATCACGTTTCTGTCACTCGAGCACAGATGCAAAGGAGGCATGAACCCACTATCGAGCATAAATACTCCCTCTTGGAGTTACTAGCATCTACTTGGCCAGAGAATCTACTAATAACGGAGAGCATGCAAAATCATAAATAACATATGCATGAAGATAACATGATAGATTTATAATCAGAAGACCTAGCATTCAACATTCATCAGATCCCAACAAACACAACATGTAGCATTACATAAAGATGATCTCGATCATGTGAGGCAGCTCACGAGATCTTAACATGAGGTACAAAGTGGAGAGAACAACAATCTAGCTACTGCTATGGACCCATAGTCCAGGGATGAACTACTCATGCATCACTTCGGAGGAGGGCATGGTGGTGTTGACCCCTCCGATGATGAATACTCCTCTCGGCAGGGTGACGGGGAGAGCTCCAGAACCCTCCCGATCTTAGGATGACGATGACGGTGGCCTCGGGAGTTTTTCGGGACGAAGTGGTATATATTTTAGGGTTTACTTCTCAGGGGGTATAAATAGGCGAAAGGGAAAAGGCGGTAGAGGTCGGGGGACCACACCACCTGGTGGGGAGGCCAGGGGATAGGCCGCGCCACCCTATGGCGTGGGCACCCCATAGCGCCCCTCCGGGTCTCTTCGGGACTCCATGGACCCTTCGGGAATTTTAAGATTTCTGGCTTTTGAATCGTCAAATTCCGAGAATAATTCCAGAACATCTTTTCTGAAACTAAAAACAGCAGAAAACATGAACTGGCTCTGTGGCATCTTGTCAATAGGTTAGTCCAGGGAAATCGATAAAAATGACATAAAGTGTAAGAAAAAAAAGCATATGGCATGAAAACAACATGGAACATCAGAAATTAAGGATACATTTATGACGTATCAGATACAGAAGTCGTAGATTGGACTTTCGAGGTGACGGCGCCACTCTGTATGTTTCATGGACAATATCTCCGTCGCATAACTTTTTAGGGTTAAGGGAAATTTATAGGCGCAGAGGCAACGAGAGGCGGTAGCCAGGGTGCCAAGGGCCCAACAGGCGCAGCCTAGGGTGGGGTCGTGCCTGGCACCCAATTGGGGGCCTCCTGGCTCCCCTCCGACTCTCATTTGGACTCTCTTCATTCCGGGTAAAAATTGATCTCCGTGGATTTTCAGCCCATTCTGAGAATATTTCTTTAAGAACATTTCGGAAATACAAAAACAGCAGAAAACGACAACTGGCATAGGGCATCTTGTTAATAGGTTAGTGTATGAAAACATCTGGAAAACATGTAAAAACATGTGGAAAATATAAAGACAATGGACAGTAACAAGCATGGAGGATAAAAAATTATAGATACATTTGTAACGTGTAAAGCATAACCGTCGCCGAGCTTGAATAAATTAGGTTTTTAAGTCTAGTTCTATCCAAATTTTGTAAAGAATATGTAGATTTTTCTAAAAACATGAAAAAAAATCCTTTTATTTTCGTGTCCAAATTTGGTTTCACAAAATTTATTGGTGACAACTAGGAAGAGGCACCGACAATAGACGGCAACATACGCGTGTGCTCCTTATAGCACTTATCTGGCGCGGTTGTATTACATACGCGATTGAAGATGCTATAATAAATCTAGCAGATCCGCCAACCGGAAAGTGTTTTGTGCTCTCGATCACCAGTGCTCCTGTCCTTTTAATTTTTTTTTTAAAAACCGTATATAGTAAATGGTGCATCCTACAAATGTGCAAAATTTTAATTTGAAATTCGAAGTAGTATGGGATGAACAAAAATGACAAAATATGATATAATTTAGAGATTTGAAATGAGCATATTCAGATCCACACTTTTGTCATTTTTGTGTAGTTGAAAATACAAAATAGTTAGAATAGATTTTTTATGCGTTTGTGGAATACACCCTTAGCTACGTCTGTATTATTTTTCAAATTTATGTAAAACTCATAAATGTATTTTTGAATTTTTTTTTAAATAGTAGGAGCACTGGTGACTAGGTGCACCAAATCTCCATTCATTCGACGACTAGTGTTAACCATAACCATCTAAATACATGTGGCCTAGTCGCCATGTACAAGCATGGATGCATGGCCTAGCAGATATTTGGAGCCATCTACTCCCCAGTTCCTAAATATAAAATGTTCTAGCAATTTCTCATGTTGATTAGACAAGGGGTAATGTCAAGACATCGTAGTAGAGTTCATGGACGGGGTTGCCATAAGCCTACTGGTCGAACCGCGGGAGACGTAGAAACACTGCAAACGAGAACACCGATTTTTCCCAGGTTCGGTAGGACACAACTAGGCGGTGTTCCTACTCCTGCGATCTCACTAAATCAGGGCTGAAACCTAAAGTATACGAAGTACAATGATGAGTATGATTTCGCTAACTCAGCGAGGATCCACTTCTCGGCGAGTTCGCTTCTAGCTAATTGTATGTCTGTTTTTGCTCCCGTCCGGCTTTATATAGATAGCCGGATTAGGACTTACAGAAAGAAACCTAGAAGACTACGAAAAGTATCTAATTTGGATAGTAAGGAATCCGTCTTCTCCTCCAAACCGCACCACTTTAGGCCGTGATCCGGGTTCTTCTAGAATCCGGCTTCCTGCGCGTCAGCTTACTGGGCCGCCCAATGGACCATGTTCCATTGCATGTGGGTCACCCTGGTAATCCAGCCTTTAGGCCAATGCCGGACATACACCTAATTGGCATATATCCGACAGTAGCACCGAAGAAGGATTAAGACTTCATTCTGCCGCTCTCTGTGGATTTGTATTCTTCCCTAGAAATGTCGGTGTTTTTGTATTACGTCACGGTAATCAAAGGTCAGTCAAACAGTCTTAACCCTTATCTCTGACAGATTCTTGCGCGAGAAACCAGGAGATAGTAATAATCACCCCGCCCCCTCATTTCTTGGATTTTCGGGCGTAACACGCGTCGACCATCCAACGGCTAAAAGAGATCGGGGCCTCCTCGGGGCTATAAATTGCCACCTCGGGGCCTCCGGTTACCCTTCCAATTCCTTCTTCCTCCTCGAGCCATTTGAGCACAGAGCACTCTAGCTCGCAAATTTCTTGAGCCCGAGCTCCAGAGACAGCGAAAACCTGAGCCCCCGAGCCCTTCACCGGAGGAATCATCAGAGGATCAAACTCCCGGCCGCCCCGCCCACAAATGGCCATCGGACACTCTCCTCGCGCGACCGAGACTTCGAGCGTCAACGTCATCCTCGAGGATCTCATCAACGACCTCGACCCCATCGTCAGAACTCCTCCGCACGCTTCCGCGAGCGCGCCGGAAGGATTTGCTAGCGAGCCGGCGGTCGGGGATCTGCATCCGGCCACCGGAGCCATGCCGCCGCCCTCCGCCGCGCCTCCTCCTCCTCCTTCCTTCCCCGACACTAAGGAGGAGGAAAAATCTGCTCGCGGCGGCGAAAACGTTGCCGCCGCCGCTGCCACTGCCGGAGGCGAGGAAGAAGAAGAGGAGAATGCCGGAAATTGGAGCCACTGCAACGTGGCTCCGAATCTTCTTTCGGCAATGGAGAGAGACGGATTTGTCGTCAAAGACAAATGGCGGGTGGGCGAGGAATACACCGAGCCGTCTCCACAAGCCGGAGAACGCGTAGTTCTGTCGTCTCATATCAATAGAGGTATGCAATTTCCGCCTTTCGTGTTTTTTCTCCAGGTTCTAGACCATTACATCATCCAGCCCCATAATCTTGCACCCAATTCTATTCTTTATTTAGCCGGGTTCCAGGCCCTGTTCGAGGATTACTTAGGGATAGAACCCCGCCTGGACTTTTTTCAATACTGTTTTAATGTAAAACGCAACACCATCGAGAGTGTCCTTCCGATTTGCGCAACCATTTGTTTCAACCTCCATAGGCATAGGGAGGATTGGTTCCCCAAAATCAAGACTTCCGAGTCCGTGAAATTTTGGACGGGCTAATTTTTCTATCACTCGGATGTTCCGTATCCTGGAAAGGATACGGGCATTCCGACTTTTGTCAATTCCGTGGCCACGCGCCAAGACAATCGGGCGTTGGACACGGTCCAGGTTCTATCTCTAGACCTGATGAGAATTAAGAGGCGAATCGCGAAACTCATCTCTTCCAGTCCTCCTCTGAATGTCATGGATACAATTCTATGCTGGTTCGGGAGGAGGCTTCAGCCTCTTTCTTTCTGCGGCAGCCGGCTCATGTGCGAATACACGGGATCGGACGACACGATGAGGGCGAAAAAGAGCGCTCTATCAAAGAAAGAATTCAAGAAGCGCGTGCACCAGCTCGTCTCTACTCATGATGAATACGAGGAGAGCTGACAAATGTATCATGCCGGAAACCCCGCTCCCAAGGTATGTTTTTGTCTTTTGGGGAATTTCTCAAATTCTGTCTTTTCTCGGATGTTTCAATACTAATCCGGCTTTTTATTTTCTTTCAAGGCTTCTTGATCTTCCTGAGGCAGAGCTTTCCACTGATGATGAGCTGGCTGCACTAAGAGGCAACTTTCAGTCAGTTGGAGGGCGGAAATGCAAGAAGGTATTTTTGAGCTAGGAAGTTATTGATCTTGACGGCGTCCCCGTCGCTACTTCGAGGTAAAACCCGGGATTTTTTACATTTGCATGCTTTTTCTTGCGTGTTTTTATTTCTTGGAATTTTAATCTTGGACTTTCTTCCTTTTCTCCTTTCTAGCCTTGCCCCTACCACACTTAAGGGAAAATGAAGGAAGAAGCTGAAAGCCGCCGCCCAGAGGGGAGCAAGGCCATCTCCCACTGCTGCCCCCGACACCACAATGGCGGCTAGAGGAGAAAACTCGGCTGCACGGGAGGAGTTTCCCCTGCAGTCCAGCCAGCCTGTTGCATCCAATACGGATGCGTGGGAAAGGGCGGAACCAGAGTAGGGCGGACCGTCAAACCCTCCCGAGGCGGAAACCATGCCGACCTTCGAGGAGAAGTTCAAGGTAAAACAAGAAGCATGTTTTGACGAACGCGGATACATCCATCCGTGGGCGAAACAATTATTTGCCCGATCCCCCTTGATTCGCCCTTGGCCAAAAGGGGAACTTATCATGCGGAATAATTATGTGGTCTCGCCTTACCAGGTTATGTAGGACGACCTTCACCACATGGGGATTACCTTCGCAGAATACGCCAAGGAATTCTCCGAAAATCTCGCGGGTTTGCAAAGAATGAGCCATGTAATATCTCTAGCCCCCAAGTATTCAGACATGACTATTTTTCTGTTTTTGCGTTAATACTTTTCTCCTTTGCCTGCTTATTTTTTGCCTAAGCAAACTTTTCCTTTGTCTACTTTTCAGAAAACCGCCAAAAATATAAATGTGGAAGTTTTTGAGACGCTCACCATTAAGAACCCGGAAGTAAAATCTCTTCTTGGTATCCTTAATGAGAAGGACTCAGAACTTTCCGAGGCTTAGAAGCAGCTGAAAGAAACAGCAGGTAAGAACTTTCCTTGATTTTGTCTCTGAATTTTTCTAAGTCTTTTTCTGAGTTATTAACTCTTCATCTCTCTTTTTCTTCTCAACTTCTTTGTCTAAGGCTAAACATATTGCTGAGGATGCTGGCAACGCAGAAACCCTCCGTAGAGAAAACTCGGAGCTTTACAAAATGATCGGAAAGTTCAAGAAGGATCTGGAGGAGTGCCAACTGGCCTTGGGATTGGCCGAGTCCCGAGCTTCTTCTCAAGCTGAGAAGGATCACAGGACTATCCGGGACCTCGAGAATGCCCTCAGCCAACACCTTGAAGAAGCCGTTGAAATGGATAAAATCCTTGGTAAGTTTTTTGTACTTTTACCAAGTTTTTTCTTATACTTTGGGAAATGTCTTATTTTCCTCCTTGTGTGTTTTTAACCTTTCTTGGTTTTCTTAACAGAAGGGAATCCTCTCCTCACCCGGATTGATATAATCCGGTCTTTCGGGCGATTCATCGCCGAGCTAAAGAATGTCGGGATGCTACTTATCAACAAGTGTATTCCGGACAAGGCTAGCGAATTCTAGTAAGTCAGCAAACTCCTAGAGGCCATTGCGGAGGTGGCGAACCAGAGGGTGTCTTGGCTCCAGTCTACCACTCGTGGTGGTGTGCGCATGGCCCTTTGGCTAATACGTATGCACTATACCACCGCCAAATCTTGGCGTGTCACCACCGGTATTCCCCAAGGATACACGGACACTCAGCGGGCGGAGATCTTCGACTCTATCAAGGGGCATGCCTCCAAGATACCTCAGATGGTGTCTACCTCAACGTTCTACCCGGAGGAATAAATTCCGAAAACTCCGGAGAACCCAAGCGACAGCGATGAGGACGACGAGGAAGACTTCGAAGACGCCGGCTAATTCCTGTATAAGCATGTAGCCAAATAGAAAGCATTATTGTTCTTTCAATTGAATATCAATTCTAAGGCATTCTATCTTTTGTATGAACAAGTATTTTATCCTTTGCAGTAAAATTTATATCTTTGCAAGTTTTTCGGAGTTTTGATTCCTTTCCTTCTAAGTTCTCTGGTTTTTATGCTTTAACTTAACTTAGTGTTGAAGTGGCTCGAAAGTATGCAATCTTCATGCCAAGTGACTGGGTTAAAGACCTATCAGTCAAGAACTCGGAATCATGGATTATACCTTGGCACTTTTACTAACTAAGTCCAAAAACCCAACACACAAATAATCCGATAATACTTAGGAAAAATAAGGAATTTGAAAATTATGAACCTCAGGCACACATGCACAATCTGGGGTTTTTAATCCTCCTTAGGCTAAAAAGCATTTAGTTTTATAACTCCGAGCATGCAGGCGCAATTCGGGTTAACATTGAAGCTAAATTGAAATATCATTGGGAAATAGATAATACGAAAACATGTTTGGAACAGTAAAAACAAAACAAAACAACGATGCATGAATTTCCGATAAATTTATTTCATGATCTCAATGATGTTTACATAGAATTTGAACTATGTGTAAAAGGGACGTAACAGCTGGATGCTCCAGGGCCTCTTTGTCTCTCCTAGTTCTACATCTATCTTTCTTTTCCTCTTACGATTTGGATTTTTTTGGATCATCTTGCATGTCTCGAATATCTACAAGGTAATATGATCCATTTTTTCATAGCTTGCTAATGACAAATGGCCCGTCCCAGATTGGGGCTAATTTGTGCTTCCTATCTTGTACCAATCTTAGCACGAAGTCACATTCTTTGAAACAACGGTGTTTGATTTTTCGACTATGATAACATAGTCCTTGATGATAAATGGCGGATCTTTGCAGCACAACCTCTCGTTTTTCTTCTAAGAGATCGACGACATCCTGTCGTGCGTTTTCGGCATCTGGGCCATCGTACGCCTGCACTCTTGGGCTATCATGGATCATGTCCGTAGGAAGCATTGCTTCTGCACCATAAACCAGGGAAAAAAGTGTTCCCCCTGTTGATCTATTTGGCGTCGTTCGAATACTCCAAAGCAAAGAAGGTAATTCTTCTACCCATGCTCCAGCTGCTGATCTATGAAGAGGAGATTCGAGTCTTGGGCGGATTCCTTGCAGTATCAAACTATTCATTCATTTGACCTGGCCATTGGATTGTGGGTGTGCCACAAATGCGAGATCTAGGCGAATTTCCGTTTGTCGGCAATATTTTTCCAACTCTCCGATGGAAAAATTTGTCCCGTTATCCGTGATTATGATGTGTGGAACGCCATATCGCATGACTACATCAATGACAAAATTTCTGCAGTCACACCGTCAAGTTTTTTGATGGGTTTTGCTTCCACTCACTTGGTATACTTATCTACTACAAAGAGTAGATGTGTGAGTCCGCCTCTGGCAGTTTTGAATGGTCCCATCATATCTAGCCCCCAGACCGCAAATGGCCATGTTATGGGGATAGTTTTAAGTGCTTGGGCTGGAATATTCGTCTGCTTGGCGTAATACTGGCATCCGGCACATGTATTCCTTATGTGCTCCGCATCTATTTTGGCTGTGAGAAAAGAAAAACCCTGCACGAAATACTTTTTAACTATGCTTTTTGATTGAGCATGATGTCCACAATCTCCTGCATGGATTTCCTGCAGTTTCTCGTCCTTCTTCTGGCGAAATACATCGCTGACAAATTCTGATAGTACTACGTTTATACAGGCAACCATTGATTACTATGTATCCTTTGCATCGGTGTTGTATCTGCCTTTGCAAGACTTCCTCTACTCCATTCGGGAACTTTTGACTAACTAGGAAGTTTAAGTATTGACTCGGAAACTAGAGGATAATCAACATCTCCGCCTTTTATTGATGGTTCATGCAAATGTTGGATGAACACACCAGATGGTAGAGTCTTTACTCTTTCTGAGACCATACGGGTAATGCATCCGCGTTCCAGTTTTTTCCCTTTTGATGTGAAGTACTTCAAATCCCAGGTAGCAAATGGCAAACTCGTCGACTATTCTTCGATATTCGGCCATGATGGGGCTTTTAGAATCCCATGTTTGATTCAGCTGGTGTTGTACCAAGTGTGAGTCTCCATAGCAAAGTATAAGTTTGACACCTATCTCCTTTTCTATATGCAATCCATGAAGCAATGCTTCGTATTTTGCCACATTGTTGCTGGCGTTCAAATGTATTCGTATTACATATTCCATTATGTCGCCTTTTGGAAATTTAAGCACTACACCAGCTCCATCGGCTTCTTTCATTTTGGATCCATCGAAATGCATGATCCAATATTCCGACTCCGGCATTGATGTGTTTTCCATTGCTTCTGTCCAATCCCCCACAAAATATGCAAACACCTGGGATTTAATTTCCGTCCGGGGTTGGTACTTAATGTCGAACGCAGCGAGTTTAATGCCCCATTTGGCTACTCTTCCTGTTGCGTCCGCATTGTTTATAATATCCCCTAGTGGTGCTTTGCTTACCAGTGTTATGGAATGCCCTTGGAAATAATGACGGAGTTTCCGGGATGCGAAAAATACGCCATACGCCAGTTTTTGATAATGTGGATACCTTTGTTTCGACTCGGAGAATACTTCACTGACGTAATACACCGGATGTTGATCCGGAATACTTTGCTCGCCTTTCTGTCTTTCCACGATTATCACTACGCTAATAACCCTGTTAGTTGTTGTAAGATACAGTAACATGGGTTTTTCATCTTTTGGGGATGCCAAAATCGGATCTTTTCATCAAGGTTTCCTTCAACTGAGTTAGTGCTTTATCCGCCTCTTCTGTCCATTCAAATTTGTCGGATTTCTTCAACAATTTGTATAATGGCAGAGCTTTGTCACCAAGCCGGCTTATAAACCTGCTAACGGCGGCTGCATAACATGTCAGTCTTTGGACATCTTTTCGACATGTAGGTTTACCTCTATTCCTCTGTGAGATACGATAAAACCCAGAAGGTTTCCCGAGGGAACCCCGAATATGCATTTTAATGGATTTAAATTCATTTTATAAGTGGGGAGGTTATCGAAGGTTTCTCGTAGATCTTCAAGGAGTGTATCCTTTTCCTTGGAAGCGATATCAATATCATCCACGTAAACATAGACGTTTTTACCGATTTGACTATGCAAGCATCTTTGCATGCAACGTTGGTATGTTGCACCGGCGTTCTTCGGGCCAAAAGGCATGGTTATGTAATAGTATGTTTCATAGGGAATGATGAAATATGTTTTTATTTCGTCTTCTTCTTTCATGCTTATTTGATGGTACCCGGAGTAAGCGTCCAAAAAGCATAAAATCTCAGAGCCGGCAGTGGCAACTAATATTTGATCGATTTGCGGTAACGCGAACCTATCTTTTGGACACAACTTGTTCAAGACAGTTTTATTTATACACATCCTAATAACAATACTATCATTCTTTGGGACTAATACTGGGTTCGCAGACCAATCAGTATGTATAACATCCCGGATAAAATCAGGTGCTAAAAGCCGGTTAATTTCCTTGCCTATAGCCTTCCGCCTTCTTCCATCAAAACGACGGAGACCTTGTTTGACGGGTTTTGATCCTGGAATTACTTTGAGTTGGTGCTCAGCAAGTTCCCTGGGAACACCTGGCATATCAGCAGGACACCAAGCAAAAATGCCGCAGTTCTCACGTAGGAACTTGATGAGCGCACTTTCCTATTTGTCAGTCATTCCTGTTCCCACTACGACAAATTTTGCCAGATCTTTGGGATCTAGGATGAAATGTCTTGTATTCTCCGAGGCTTTAAAACTATCTGCCGGCTTTCAGCTTTCTTTTCCTGCCGGCATTTCTGTCGGTGATACTTCCTTAGCCAGCTCCTTTAGTTCTTCCTTCCGAATCACTTGTTCGGCACAAAGGGCATTTCCTTTTTCCATCTTGTTCGCCAATTTGAAGTCACCAGATATGGTGATTACTCCTCCTCTTGGCTCTGGCATCTTTAGCTTGTTATAAATATAATATGATCTTGCCATGAATTTGGTGAAAGCCGGACGTCCGAGTATTCCCTGATATACACTTTCGAATGACACAACTTCGAATGAGATCTTTTCTTGACGGAAGTGTTCTCTCTTTCCAAATGTTACGTCTAGGGAAATTTCTCCTAGGGATTGTGCTTGCCTGCCAGGAACAATACCATGAAAATGTATGTTACTGTGATTGAGCTGGGTCTCGGAGATGTGTAGCTGCTTCAATGTACTTAAGTACATGATATTCATGCTAGATCTTCCATCCATCTACACTCTTTTGAGCCTAGTGTTTTGTACAATAGGGCTTACGACCAAAGCATGTGTGCCGGGTTCTGGGATGTTTCCGAGATGATCAGACTGATCTCAGGTAATTGGCGTATTTGAATACTTCAAATGTTTTGGGGTTGGAGACACAACCACATTGATTTCTCGAAGTGTTCTTTTTGCCTGTTTTGCTGAGGGAGTTGCCAGGAAAGTTAGGTTACATTCTCCTCCAACTCTCGGAATTTTTTGTTCGCCTTTCCACTACTGCTCCTAGATTTTATCATCAGTTTCTGACTCACTTTCTTCTTTTTCAGCTTCTGGCTTTTGCCTGTTGAACTTCCTTTTGGAATTATTTCCTTTATTCCCGGATCCTGCATTGCCTTTCATGTGCTTGTTAAGGCGGCTTTGCGCGTTGGTGTGGGTAGGATTCCCAAATTGTGAATGGTGGACACAGTTTTCCGACATAATCTTTTCCCATTTTTCTTTAGAATATGAGATGGGTTATGTGCATTTACCCTTCCATCTGCTGCCATTATCCTTTCCAAATGTTAAGTTTACTTCCTTGGGTTTTGGCTGTGCTTTTGGAGTAGCCTTCTTTTCAGAACGAGACGCCTTTTTGGCTTGAACCAAAGCATCAATGTTTCCACCTCTCGCTCTGATATCATCTTCGTCCGCTGCATGATCATTGGCGGTGGTAAGCATAGATCCTAGATCTTTGTGATCTTTCGAACCAACCATGAACGGTACGAGGCCGGGTTTCCGGCCATTGATGAAAGCATGCATTGCTTGTACATCACTTACTCCAGATCAACTATTCTTCGTTGCAGTACATCTAGAGATAAAGTCGACATACGACTCGTCCTTATATTGTACGCAACGGTTCAGCTGGTTGATACTCTTACGGCGTTTGTACGTACCCCGAAAGTGCTAAGAGAATACTCTAGCCATATCTTTCCAGCTGTCTACTGTTCTTGACAGAAGCCCATTGATCCAATCTCTGTCTCCATCCAGTAACATTAGGGGAAGGAACTTTATACGATCTAAATCTGTCCTTTTGTAGATCTGGACGGCAGTATAGTAATATGAAAGCCACGTATCTGGGTTAGTACTTCTGGTATACTTTTGATAAGTTGGACCGACTTTGGCGAAGCCAGAGTGTAGACTGATTCTGTCAGACCCCGGACCCAGAGATATACATACTGTTATGTGCTCCTAGCCATGGACTCACAAGGGCTTCAGGGTTACCAGCCCCGGCCGCAACAAACAACGGCAGGCAGACCGGATTCATCGGCACGTAGTCCGGATCCCCGGTCTACTACTCCTTGTATCCATGCTAGTCATAACCAACTATGCATACCCAAGCGTCCACGAGTCGGATGAAACTGAAGGAACGGGACCAAAGTTATACAGAGCTGCTATGTGTCCAGAAAGTGCAACAACAATCGAGGGTTACTGGGGTTACCTCGCCCCAGGCCGATCACATCGACAGGCGGGCTCAGACATGGATCATCGGCTCCACAACCCCTCGACTGCGACAACTATGCAGGCATAGCCAAAACTGTATAACAATGAGCTCGAAACCAACAACCGGTCAAAGCAGTACTCTAAACATGAAGCTTTATTAAACAGGTGTTACTAGAGTATAGCTTACAAACAGAGGTCACACGACCCAACATTTCATCAGACAACGGAAGGCAAATTATGTTGCTAATCAACAAGAACCAAAAAGGCCTAAGAGGCCGCAACATAAGGCGACGTCCCAGCCCATAGATTCCAGGCTGCTACCTGGGAACCCCGAACTACTCGTCGATGTCCACGTCGAAACACCACCGAACTGAGGAACTCCACCTGAACCAAGTTGAAGCAAACATGAGTACGGGAGGTACTCAACAAGACTTAGTTAACCTATTATATATCTGCTTCTTTTAGAAAGAGTTATGAAGGTTGTTTTGCGTAAAGCCATCTTTGTTTTCCAAGTTGAGGAAGGAATAGCACGTCTCCTGGAGTATTTTGAAAACAGGTGAGAAAAGCTACTCAACTACTGAAATCATTATCTTTTTAATCCACCAATATCATATCAGCACCTCGTGCTTCAAAGATCACCTCCTCCAGTTGTTCCGGTACCTCATGCTACAAGGTAACCCCTCTCGGCATCTCCGAGGAGACATCCTTCATTCGTTATCAGCAAGTTTTAATCATTCCGTTTAAGTTGTCTATTATCACAGAATCCGTCACCAAGTCGTCCTTAACCGCGGACACGGCTTTTCGAAAAGATTTAACCCTGCAGGGGTGTACAACTTTAACCACACTTATCAACCGACTCTTAGTGCCACCGGGTTAGCACTAGTCCGGGAAGTGCCGGCAGAGGGTGGTTGACCACGACCTTTCCCTTACTTCGCCTATTCCATGAGTCGCTCCGAGTAGAGATGGACCGCCAATAGGGAGTGGCCATCTCCTGCCGGGTCTCTATCGTTGTGCGCGATGCTCGACGGTTACCTACCCGCAGAGCGCCGATACATCCCCACATCCTAGTTTTGAAAGTGTTTTGATATCCCCGCAAATCCAAATGGAAAGCCCGAACTAGGCAACTCATGGAACAAACTAGGCAAGTTGAGATCGAGGGGAATCTAATCCACGTGTGGATGCATGCTCAGTCTTGGCTCGAAGACGACAACTCGCTCCTAGGGGCATGAATGAGACAACCACCACAGACCCTCTGTGGTCTCGTCATCCACACCTTTAAATCATGTTAAACAACTGATCTTAACTTTCCACAACATACTATCATACTAGATTCATTTGCGGCTCTGATTCATCAACCGGATGGAGCAGAGATCAACAGACATGTATGACTAAGCATAGCATACTTGAGGCTCTGGCGATACACAGAAACAAATCCTATGTCTGCTAGGAGCATTGAATCATGATATCTGGGTTATGCAAATAAATAGGATAACTCTATCTATCGACTCAAGATATATTGGAATCGAGTGCAATGTACGAGAATCAAAAGTATTTCGAAATCATATATGGGCAGATAAGAGGTTATGCTTGCCTTGCTTCAAGAAAACCAGAGAAAGTCTTCAGGAATAAGTGCTTGACTTGTCGGTTAGGATCAAGTATTCACCATGGAGTTGCTGGCCTTCACTTCGGAGTCGCGTCCTACCGAGGGGGAACAACACCGAAAAGAAGAACAACAATCAAACATGGCATCGATGCAATGTGCAATATGTATGCATGAGCAAGTTAATGCATTGAAATAAAGCCCTAGACATGTTCGTTGGGTTGCTAGGGTTCATATGGCAATTGTGCAATTTTACTGAAATTAACCCGAAATACACCCCGGAGGGGGTTTCGGGCGATAATGAGAGGGTGTACCATTTTAATTGCTCAAATGGGTTTGAAAACATCATAAACAGATTGCATATGTTATTTTGAGCATTTTGGTATATAACTTTTAATTTTCTAATTTTATTGAATAAAAACTTACTTTTCTATTTTTAAATGAATTAAACAAATTCAAATAATGTCCAAAATTCAACTTTGTCAAACATGTATGAAAATTACATATTTGGATAGAGTTTATTTTTCTAAACATTTCCATATTTTTATTTCATTTTTCTGATTAATAAAACAGTAGTTATTGATTTTCTAAAATAGACCATTTTTCTGGAATTGTTAAACAGAGGTGGGGTCCACGTGTCAGTGCATTTCCATTTAAAAGAAAATAAACAGAAAACAGCCCGATGACAGGAGCATGACGTCGTGGTGACGTCACCCGTGGCCAAATCCTCACAGACTCGATGCAATTGACGAATACGCGCGAAATTTCGGAAATCAAAAGGCACCATGAGGCAGAGGAGAGCGAGGGCGTTCCAGGGGTGGTCTCGGTTGTCCGATTGGTTGCCGGAGCTCGCGCCGGCGAGCTCGGGCGCGGCGGCGGTTACTGGCCGGCGGCAACAGCGAGAACCAGATGGTTAGGGGAGGATGGGAGGGGTCCATGGAGACCGCGAGCTCACCGGGTGCTTGATGGTGTGCTCGGGGAGGCGTGGCGATGCCGGACGACGGCGAATCGGCGGCGGAGGTCGATGGCCGGAGGCGGGGAAGACCAGCTCGATTCGGTCGATTGAAGCGCTCCCGGCAAGCGTGGTTCGATGAGGATGTAGAGGACGGCCGTGTGGAGCTCGTGGGGCAAACGGTAAGCCACGGGGTAGCTCGAGGCCACGACGCTCGCCGGCGGCCGCCCCCAGCTAGGGTTCCGTTTCCAGAGAGAAAAATGCACAGCGGGAGGGAGCTGCGAGGGAGAGTGGAGGGCTCGGGTGAGAGGAAGAGGGTCGAGGACGCCTCCTCACACTCCTTATCCACGCGAAGAAGCAGGAGGTGGCACACGGAGCCGTCGGCGCGCGGCTCTCCTTCTGGCGGGAGGAGGAAGACGATAAAACAGGGATTTTTTGCGAAAACCCCCTGGGACTTGGGGAGAAACACCAAGAGGTCCTTCTCTCTTTTAAAACAGAACATAAAACATCATTTTGAGGGCCTTTTTGCAAACAGAAAAAGTAGCAAAAATAATATTTGGAAAGTGTCGAGACATCGTAGTAGTTTTCATAGACGGGGGTGCCATGAGACTACGGTAGAGACGTGGGGTAACGGGATAGCGTAGTAACACAGAACACGGGATTTTACCCAGGTTCGGTACGTCGCGTCAGTACGGCGTACCTACTCCTGCACTTCTCACTAATTGGGACTAAAGCCCGTTTATCAGGGTTACAATGCGAGGGTGTAGATCTAGCTACTCGGCGAGGATGAGCTTCTCGGCGAGTTGCGTAGAGCTTGAACTTGTTTTTATCTATCTCCCGTACGGCTTTATATAATAGCCGGATTAGGGATTACAGCATAAGAAACCTAGAAGACTACGTTTAACTTGTAACTTGGAAAGCAAGGAATCCGTCTTCTACTCCAAGCCAGATCACGCGGGCCGTGATCCGGGTTCTTCTAGAATCCGGCTTCTGCGCGTCGGACTACTGGGCCGCCCAATGGACCTAAGCCCATTACCATGTAGGCCACCCTGGTAGTCCGGCTCTTTGTCTACCATCTTCTATACCCCTATTCAGTATATATCCGACAGTAGCCCCCAGGAAGGATCAAAACTCTGATTCTCCGTCTTTCATCAAATACATTTTGTCCGGGAAATCTTGATTCAGCAGTCTTGATTCTTTCTACTTTCCTTTTGAAGGAGATGGTAACATAAAACTCGGAACCATGAAAATCCGGCTTTTCTTCTCGCGATCCTTCGCGGAAAAGGAACTTATAACGTCAGCGCCTTAATCATGCTGATGCAAGCGACGCTTGGTTTCACGCGGGAAACCCCTCAGCGTATCTCTGACAGATTCTCACGGGGAACGAGGAGATAGCCATCATTCCCCTGTCGTTTCATTTCCCGGATTTTCCGGCGAGCGACACGCGTCGAACATCCAACGGTCAAAAGAGCCGTTGGCACGTATCTAAACGGTTTTCCGGCTATAAATAGCCATCATCGTCCTCATCAGAAACTTTCCTCACTCCCTCACTGCCCACGCCATTGACGCGAACGCGAGCTCGAGAGCAAGTCCTTTGTCCCAGGCGCCCACAGCATCCAAGCGCACCGAAACGCAACGCCACAAGATGGCCTCCTCGCCGTCGTCGCCGACCCGCGCTGCCATCAACGAGCTGATCAGCGATCTGGATCCGCAGCCGGGATCGCCCAAGCTCACCGGCGACATGCCGGAGAAGACCACGGCCTCCGCGGCGGGCGGAGAAAACACTTCCGCCGCCGCGGACGTAGCGACATCGAGTGCCGCGACCACCCCGCCGTTTGCACCTGAAACGGCGGAGGAAAAGATCGAGCTCCTCGGCGACGAACTCACCGCCGCGGAGGCCGCCGCCGCCGGAGGAGACGAGGAAGCGGAATCTGCAGGCAACTGGAGTGCCTGCAGTATTCCCCCGGCTCTCCTTCCAAACTTGGAAAAGGAGGGCCTGGTTCTTAAGAACAAATGGCGGCTTCCAGAAGAAGAGACCGAACCAACGCCACGGAATGGCGAAAGGGTACTTCTTACTTCCCACCTTTTGCGAGGTATGGGGCTTCCGCCATCTTCCTTCTTCCTCCAGGTTCTCTCTCACTACAACATCCAGCCCCATAACCTTCCTCCCAATTCCATCCTCTACATGGCCGGCTTCCAGGCTTTGTTTGAGGGCTACTTAGGGCTAGAACCTAGGTTAGATTTCTGGACTTACTGCTTCGGGGTTAAGCGGAACTCTTCGGAGGGCGCACTCCCGACTTGCGGGACCATATCTTTCACTCTTCGGAGATTCCGAGAAGATTGGTTCCCCAAGATAAAAACTTCGGAATCCGTCAAATTTTGGACGGGTTCCTTCTTTTATCACCCCGACGTGCCTTTCCCTAAGGAAGCTGTCGGGGTTCCACCTTTCGTGAACACTGCCGCAGTTCCCCAGGATAACTGGGGAACGGAAGCCGTCCAGGTTCTGCCGCCAGATCTACTAAAGATCAAGCGGCGCATCGCCAAGCTCACCTCCATGGATCCGCCTCTAACCGGCATGGACACGGTTCTATGCTGGCTGATTAGGCGGATCCAGCCACTAGCCAACCACAGCGGCCGTCTCCTGTGCGAATACACGGGAGTCAAGGATCCGATGCGGACAACCACCAAGGATTGGCCCGCAAAGGAGCTTCGCCGGCGCATCAACCAATTGGTCGAAAATCCGGTTCCCAAGGTAACTTTTCAGTCATTCGGGTATAGTTTTATTTTTTCTCGGATTTTCTAGCTTCTGATTTTGATTTTGTTGGTCCGACAGTTCGCGGATCTTTCAGATTCAGACTTGGTATCCGAGGCTGAGCTGGACGCGCTGCGCACCGCCACTACAGGTGGACGCAAGCGCAAGAAGATAACTTCCTCGGAAGAAATTATCGATCTTGACGGAATCCCCGTCGCCACCTCCAGGTTATTTCTTCTGGAGTTTTCTTTCATGGGAACTTTTTTTCATCCATCTTCGGTGTTTTAACTTTTTCCGGGTTTTCTGTTTTTAGCCTGCAGCCCTCCAACCTGAACCGAAGAAGCTGAAGAAACACAAGGTTTCTTCCAGCCGAGGCAGCCAACCTTCTCCCGCCGTCGCCCCAAACACGCCACGCACAATGGCGGAAGAGCCTACTGCAGCCCCCACCACCAAGCCCCCAGAGCCCAGCCAGCCTGTTGTGTCCGACACGGACACGAGGGAAAGGGCGGCTCCAGAGGTGGGAAAATTTTCTCGGACTTTCGACGAGGAAATTCCCACCTTTGACAAGGATTTCAAAGCTATCAACGACGGCCTGGACGCAGCCGGGAATCTCTTCGCGGAATACGCGAAAGAGTTTAAAGAAAACTTGGCAGGTTTGCAGCGCATGAGCCAGGTATATAACTCTAGCCCCCAAGCATTAAACAAAATGCATGCTTTTTGCTTTGATGTTTTTTGTACTCATTCTTCTCCTTGCTATGTTTCAGCAAACCTCCGAAGCCATTAACATGGAAGTTTTCAAGAAACTCACCATCAAGAATAAAGAAGTTAGGAGCCTTCTTTCTATTCTTGAAGAGAGGGAGGCAGAGCTGGAATCATCTAAGCTCGCACTGTCGGAAACGCAAGGTAAGCATTTTCCTTCTGAAATTTCCGATTCAATCATTTGCCTAAGTTTTTTCCGAAAAACTGGCTAACTCGGATTTTTTTTCTTGCTTTTCAGCTGCATTAGCTCAGGCTAAACAAGCAGCGGAAGATTCTGGCAATGCCGAAATTCTCCGCAAGGAGAATGTTGAGCTTCACAAGAACCTTGTGAAAGCACAACAAGACCTGGAAGCCAGCAACATGGCCCTTGGAATTTCCAATTCCAAGGCTTCCGAACAGGCAGAGAAGGACAAATCCACCATTCAGTATTTGACCGACGCTCTGAACCTTCGCCTGGAGGAAGTTTCCGAGATCGACAAGCTCATCGGTAAATTTCTGACTCATTTATCATCTTTCCATGTTTTACTTTCTCTGTTTTTCTGTCTAACCCTTTTGGGTGTGTTATTGGAAAAACGAGGAGATACCCCAGATGGCACTCGGGTTGCAGGCATCCGAGCTTTCGGGGAGACATGGACTTTGATCAAGGCTGCTGCGACGCAGCTGGTAGACAAGTTTCTTCCCGAAAAATCTGGGGAATGCTCGGAGGTTGAAAAACTTCCGGGTGCCATCATGGAGGTGGCGGAGTCCAAGGAGTCCCTTCTTCGCTCCGCTGCACGGGGTGGTGCACGCATGGCTCTCGGCCTCATGCGCATGCACTACCCCACTGCCAAATCATGGCGCGTGGCATCCGGTGTCCCTCAAGGATACACGGATATTCAGCGAAACACCATCTTTGGTGAAGTCAAAGGCCACGCCACCCAGATTGCCTCCATGGTGAATATCTCCGTCAACTATCCAGAAGAGGAGATCCCTCCGATCCCCGAGGACGAAAGCAGCGAGGAGGAGTCAGATGCTTGAAGGGTTATCTTGAACCTGGATAGCAAAAGTAGACAATAGGAGCATTACTATTCTTTCAATGTAATCCAAAATTTAATGCTTCTTTTTGTATGAATGAAACTTCCGTCTTTTGCAGTTTAAATTATAAAATTCTTTGCAAGTTTTTTGGATTTTATCATTCCTTTATCTTCTAAGTTCTCTGGTGTATATGCTTTAACTGTCCTTAGTGTTTGAAATGGCTCAAATAGCAATATGAATCTTCATGCCGAGTAACTGGGGACGAACCAAGCAGTTTTGAAACTCGGAAACATGGATCATGCTAAAGGCATTTTTACTAACTAGTTCCAGTAACCCAACACACACACAATCAGATAAGACTTAGAGAAATCAAGGAAAGTTTTAAGTGAAACTTGGGCACGCAGGCGATTCAAGTTTCCCTTAGCCGTTAACAGGCTGAAAAATCATTCAGTTTTGTAACGCCGAGTACGCAAGCACAATTCGGGTTAACATTGAGAAATTTGTGAGATCATTGGGAAATAGATGAGGCGGAAACACCTTGCACTTATAAAGAATATGGATGACAGCATTCCGACAACTTTATTTCATGATCTCAAAAGATGTTTACATAGAATTGAACTAAGTACGGAAAGGTACATAACTTTCTAGACGTTCCCAGGCTTCCGCAATCCACTTGACTTTGTCGAATTTTTTCAGCAGCTTGTAGAGTGGTAAGGTTTTAGCCCCCAGCCAACTGATAAATCTGCTGACGGCTGCAGCGGAACCCGTCAATCTTTGGACATCTTTTACACATGTAGGTTTTGAGATGTTCAAGATTGCCTTGATCTTTTCCGGGTTAACTTCTATTCCTCTGTGGGAAACAATGAAACCCAGAAGTTTTCCTGAGGGAACCCCGAATACGCACTTAGATGGATTCAACTTCATCTTGTAAGTGCGTAAGTTTTCGAAAGTTTCTCGCAAATCCTCAAGGAGTGTATCTTTTTCCTTGGTTACGACGGCGATATCGTCCACATAAACATGGACGTTTCTGCCAATCTGACTATGCAAACAGCGTTGCATGCAACGCTGGTAAGTTGCACCTGCGTTCTTCAGGCCAAAAGGCATGGTTACATAATAGTACGTCCCATACGGGGTTATAAAAGAAGTCTTGATTTGATCTTCCTTTTTCATGCGTATTTGGTGGTACCCGGAGTATGCATCCAAAAAGCATAAAAGCTCGGAGCCTACAGTGGCATCTATTATTTGATCGATTCGCGGTAATGCGAACCTATCTTTCGGACACAACTTGTTCAATCCTGTGTAATCTATACACATTCTAAGAGCAGTGGTGTCTTTCTTCGGCACTAATACCGGATTTGCGGACCCATCAGTATGGATGACTTCCTTGATGAAATCCGCTGCTAAAAGCCGGATAATTTCCTTGCCAATAGCCTTCCGTCTTCTTCCGTCAAATCGACGGAGACCTTGTTTGACGGGTTTTGATCCGGGAATAACCTTGAGTTGGTGCTCAGCAAGTTCCCTGGGTACGCCTGGCATGCCAGCTGGACACCAGGCAAAAATATCCGAGTTCTCACGGAGGAACTTGATGAGCTCGCCTTCCTATTTGTCGGTCATCCCAGTCCCTACGATGAAAAATTTTGTCGGATCTTTGGGATCTAGGATTACCTGTCTTGTATTCTCGGACGCCTTGAAGCTATCTGTTGGCTTCCGAGTTTCTTTTCCTGCCGGCATTTCTTTCGGCGATACCTCCTTGGCTAGTTCCTTCAGTTCCTCCTTTGCTATAACTCTCTGAGCGCAAAGGGCGTTTTCTTTCTCCAACTCGTTTGGCAGCTTGAAATCACCGGCTATGGTGATTACTCCTCCTTTGGGTCCTGGCATTTTTAGCTTGTTGTAGATATAACAGGATCTTGCCATGAATTTGGCGAAAGCCGGACGTCCGAGTATTGCGTGATACACGCTTTCGAACGGCACTACTTCAAAGGATACTTTTTCCTGCCGGAAGTGATCTTTATCTCCGAAGGTGACATCTAGGGAAATTTCTCCTAGGGATCGTGCTTGCCTGCCAGGAACAATGCCATGGAAGCGTATATTGCTGTAGTTGAGCTGGGACTCGGAGATCTTCAAGTGCTTCAGTGTATCCAGGTACATTATATTAATGTTGGATCCTCCGTCCATCAGCACTCTTCTTAGCCTAGTGTTTTGAACAATAGGACTGACAACAAGAGCTTGTGTGCCGGGTTCAGGGATATTTCCGGGATGATCAGACTGATCCCAGACTATTGGCGTGTTGGAGTACTTCAAGAATTTCGGGGTCGCTGGAATAACCGCGTTTATTTCCCGAAGTGTTCTTTTGGCCACCTTTGCTGATGGGGTTGCTAAGAAAGTTAGCATTGCTTCTCCGTCAACTCTCGGAAATTTGGGTTCGCCCTTTCGCTGTTGTTCCTGGATTTTGTCATCAGTGTCCGATTCACTGTCTTCTTTTTCAGCTTCTGGCTTTTGTTTGGCAGGTTTCCTTTTGGAACCCTTCCCTTTATTTCCGGATCCTGCATTGCCTTTCATATGCTTGTTTAGCCGGCATTGCGCGTTTGTGTGGGTTGGTTTCCCAAATTGCGAGTGGTGGACGCAGGGTTCCGACTTAATTCTCTCCCATTCTTCGGGAGTGTAATTGATTGGATCTGGGCTGCGACCTTTCCACTTATTCCCTTTTTCTCCTCCAAAGGCTATGTTGACCTCCTTGGGCTTTGTCGTTGACTCCGGAGTTCCTTTTTTGTCAGAACGAGGAGTTTTCTTGGCCAGTATTAGTGACTCAATATTGCCTCCTCTTGCTCTGATATCATCTTCGGCTGCAGCGTGCTCATTAGCGGTTGTAAGCATAGATCCGAGATCTTTGTGCTGTTTAGAACCAACCATGAACGGTACGAGTCCGGGTTTTAGGCCATTGACGAAAGCATGCATTGCTTGTACGTCAGTTACTCCAGAACAACTATTCTTCATTGCAGTCCATCTGGAGATGAAATCCACGTATGGTTCGTCCTCAAATTGGGTGCAACGGTTCAGCTGGTTGATGCTATTTGGGCGTTTGTATGTTCCCCGAAAATGCTGAGTGAATACTCTAGCCATATCATCCCAGCTGTCGACAGTTCTTGATGGTAAACCAGTGATCCAATCTCTGGCTCCGTCTAGCAACATTAGGGGAAGAAACTTGACAGCTTCCAGGTCTGTCCCATTGTTGATTTGGACGGCTGTATAATAATCTGAGAGCCAGGTATCCGGGTTTGTGCTGCCGGTATATTTTTGGTAGGTTGGACCAACTTTGGCGAAGCCAGAATGCAGGGTTATCCTTCGGATCCTGTCAGTAAAACACTTAGGACCAAAGTATAGATCATCCTTTTCTGCTCTATCAATGTGTGCAGAATATTTTCGGGCTGAATGGACAGAAGGAGATCTACTCCTTTCGTTTCCATTGTTGCGCGGACGCGCTTTTCCGAGGTTATCTCTATCTCTTCCGTGTTCACGTCCTTTTGGGTTAGGCGGAGTTCTGCTTCTATGCCTTTCCTTATCCTTAGGAGGTGTCCGGGATCTTTCACGTCTGTGAGGTATATCATATCTTCCAGCTTTTTCAGCTGGGTTTCTCGGAGGTGGCATTATTTTGCCGTCATTCCGGTGTTTGTCTTCCCGATCATGTGGTTTATATCCATCTTTCGGGAGATGAGGTCCGATTCTAGACGCTGCGTCTCGGTTGTCTGGGTTTTTCCTGTCTTTTCTCGGATCCTCTTTTTTATCTGAATCTCCGGGTTCTTCCGGTCCAGGTGCTCCAGCAGCGCAAGTAGCTGTTTTGCAGAGGGCGGAATTATCATGCAGCCTCCCTGATCGTTCTTGGCCTCGCTGTTGCTGCTGTAATGCTTTTCCTAGGAAAGCATACACCCCTTGGAGTTTTTCCCCGTTGGAGTACAGGTCGTTGTTTAGGATGGCGAACGCTGCTTCCGCGTTTTCCGCTGCGGTTTTGTATATTGGTTCGCCCTTGGCATCTTTGCCGTTTAACTGCTTTTGCCAAGATGGGTTATAGAACCTTTCTTTTGGCGGCAGTTCTTCCGGCCTTGCGATTCCGGGTAACCTAGTAGGTTTTACTACAGATCTATTCTTTCTCTCGTACTCCTCTATTTCCTCCTTCATGATTTTGATATCATGCTGGGTTTGTTGGAGATGTTGCCGAGATCGGAGTAAACGTTGCTGTTGCCGTTGGAAAGCTTGTCTCCTGGCTTCCAGCATCTCAGGGGGTTCATCTGGTCCCACTGGTGTTTGTAATAGCTCTTGCTCTTCCTGTTCTGTCATTGGCGGAGCAGTGATTTCCTTAGATTTCTTCTCCGCAGGCTTTTCTCTGCTTGCTTCTCCTATTTCCGGGTTTTCTTCAGCTGTATAAGCTAGTTTTTTCTTCCGGAGTTTTTTAGCAGACTTGTGCCTTTTCTTGGAAGAGGGAGGGTTTTTGGCAGGCTCATCTTCTGTCATCTCCTTGACATTAGGGAATATCGGAGAAGTTTCTCCGTCTTCTCTCTCTTCCTCTGGCGGAGGGGTTTTAGGGCTTTCCTGGCTGCCGGCGCCCGCTGTATCAGCTGGTTTTGCCATTAGCACTTCATGGAATCCCTCTTGAAAGGATTTAACCTTTCTTACGAAGGCATCCTCGTCTTCGTCTTCGGAGTCGAAGTTATCTGATCCGGTTTCCGACTCTACTCTCGCCTCAATGGCGGCAAGCACGGACTCTGCTTCCGAGTTCATCGTCTTGTTGACGGATGTCGGATCTTCCGCCTCTGTGACGGGTGTTTGTTCTTCCGTCTCTATGACGGGTACGTTGTTATCTGCCTCTTGCACGGGATTTCCGTCATCCGTGTTTTCAGCGATTTCGGATTGCACCATGCCGATAAAGTGTGTATCACTTTTTTGTCGGCGATCTGAGCAGAATCCGGCATCATAGTCGTCTTCGACTGGGTATAGGGCGGGTGGGATAAATTTGCTTCCACCGCAAAACCCCATTGCCTCTACAGTTAGTCCGATAAAGATGTTAGCAGATCCGATCGGTAACACGCAGGCACTTACCAGGTGGTTTTGCGCCGGTATGTAGGATCCGTTGTCGAGGAAGCGCCCGACGTCGTCGTCGAACTCCAAGCTTCCGACAGTGATCGATCTTCCAATTCCGCCGAGTATCCCAGATCGGAATTTCACGCCTGACGTCGTTTGCCCCACGGTGGGCGCCAACTGTCGATACATCGTAGTAGTTTTCATAGACGGGGGTGCCATGAGACTACGGTAGAGACGTGGGGTAACGGGATAGCGTAGTAACACAGAACACGGGATTTTACCCAGGTTCGGTACGTCGCGTCAGTACGGCGTACCTACTCCTGCACTTCTCACTAATTGAGACTAAAGCCCGTTTATCAGGGTTACAATGCGAGGGTGTAGATCTAGCTACTCGGCGAGGATGAGCTTCTCGGCGAGTTGCGTAGAGCTTGAACTTGTTTTTATCTATCTCCCGTCCGGCTTTATATAATAGCCGGATTAGGGCTTACAGCATAAGAAACCTAGAAGACTACGTTTAACTTGTAACTTGGAAAGCAAGGAATCCGTCTTCTACTCCAAGCCAGATCACGCGGGCCGTGATCCGGGTTCTTCTAGAATCCGGCTTCTGCGCGTCGGACTACTGGGCCGCCCAATGGACCTAAGCCCATTACCATGTAGGCCACCCTGGTAGTCCGGCTCTTTGTCTACCATCTTCTATACCCCTATTCAGTATATATCCGACAGAAAGCTTGTCAAAAATGCAAACTCACCATGTCTTTGCTTTCCAATTTTGAAATTCTTTTAAAAACAAATTTTGGTTGACCACTTTAAGTGGTTTTTGGTCAAATCATTTTGTTATTCAAATGCAAAATTTTAACCCATGTTTTCATGCATGTATGAGATGCCAAAAACACACCAACACCCTAATGTAGCAAAACAGGGGTGTTACAAATCTACCCCCCTTACAAGAATCTCGTCCCGAGATTCCCGAAGGAGAAGAAAGAAGGACACCGGTTTTGAACGATCTTGTCGAACCTTACGGTTCTCTTCTTGAAGAGGCTGATCCGTAGCACTTGCGAAGATCTCCAGCGGCTACACCTTAGGTGGAAGGAAAAACTCTTAGGAACTGATATTGACGAAGATCGAGTATCTCATGGATAACTCATGACAGAATGTTCATAAAGAACTTTTGAGTTAACAGGCATGAAACACATCAAGATAACGGAGGGAATAGAAGATGGTTTCAAGTGTTCGGACGATTGGTCTTGAAAGGATTTAGAATGTGAGATTTGCACCAGACTTTAAATCCTTTTGGAAAAGTAAGGTGGAACAATTGATAATATCGAGGTTTCTTCAAACAGATAACCAAGGTGAAAAAGATGGTATTGGATACCACGACATAATATCCGTAGACGAGGGAAATCACGAGAAAACACTGTAATCGTGAGTCGGAGAGAAATTGATACAGGACCATGTTCACTCTTCGGAGTGGACACGGAAGATGACGGAACTTTCATTCCGTCAAAGTTTGTCGAAAACTTTATCAAAGATCGGAATGTTACTTCATGATAGAATATGAGTAACCACGGGATGTTGGAACACCGTAGCAAAGGGGGTACTCTTGGTCACACCATAAGAATGGATAACCAACGAGGATTGAAACACCAGAAGGAATAGATAATCTCTTTCCTATTATGGATTTGACGTAGCAATACGTTTACCACATAGTTAGGATCCCATGGCTGAAGTGACGGACAAATTCACACAATGTGTGAGGAAAACAGAACTTCAAGTACAACAACTTGAAAAAGGAAACTGATCAACAACGGTTACAAAACACCACAAGATGGTTCTCATGATAAACTTGTTTTCACGAGAACAAAGATTTGGGAGATTCAACGGAAAGATATTGGAATGATCAACTTACATCTTATCCTTGATGTTCTAAATACCGACAGCAGGCTCACGACAAGCCTTCTATAGGTCATCAAGTGGAAGTAAAACTCCGGTTTGGAAGAACGGTGAGGAAAAACTTCTAGAATGAGTCACACAAGACTTCTCACGGAGGGTGGCTGCTATTACGGATTCAAGGTAATATGACATTAGGCCTTCCGACTAATTGGGTCAACCACAACATCAACCATGCCGGATTTTGGAAGACCTGATTCAATACCCTTGAGGAAACACCAACCATCGTTGCTGCTTGAGATTCAACTCTGGTTAGTGGGTTGAATAACTGAGACTCGACGTGTTTGATTGAAGAGCTTGCACCGGTTACCAACAGAACACATTTACTAGATTCTCAAGATATGGACTATGATGACACACTCAAGAGGATGAGTGAGATTGTAGAACTCATGTATTAGCAACTTGCGAAAGACGGTTGCACCTACATGGTCTACTTGTGGAGGAGCACATCAGAGTCCTTGTTGGAAAGATGATAACAAAGATAACGAAGTTCTTAACCTTCTTCTCTTTCAAGGACGATCAATCGGTGGCTTAGTGTGGATGCAATTTCTTCAAATGAATGGAGGTACCAACCTACCATCTCAAGAATACTCCACACATGCATGACCAACTTGGGATTATTCCCGAAGGAACAAGAAAACTATACTCGGGCCCATGGCGACAACCTTCACCATAAGCACATGAACCGGAGTAGGTTACTTCGAACATCCAGAACACAAACTTCGTGACGCCACAAATTTGGTTCTTGAAGGTTTCCAACATTAGTGCCCAGTGTTCAACATGAACCTTTTGCAATTCGGAGAAATAAGAATGTCGTTGATGGGCTCAACAACATCCTTATCAAGTTACTTCAAGAAGAGGGATTCATATGATACATGAACATTGCAAAATATTGGCCAGCCCAAAGGACATGAGGGTGTACCCGACAAAACACCATGAGTGAAAACACTATAAAGATAGTCCTTGGATCTTTTCTCGATTTTACGATAGCCCAAATCAAATCAAGGTTAGGATGATAGCATGTCTATAGAGAAGATACTATCTTGCTTCAACACAAAGGAAACTAGACATCCCTTAACGAAGGATCAAGTTAGGATGAGCTTTTGTCTTTCAACTCTCCAAGTTGTTGTTTAAGCTCAACCAACTAGTCCAGGATATCCAGCAGGGTTCCTTGGAGAAAGGAGTGGTTCAAACTAGCCCTTCCTTAGACATCACGGTCAGGTAACCACCAGGTGATACTTCTAGAAAGACAACCAGAATATCACAACCTACCGGTATGTCTTAGAGTTTGAAAGGAGGCTTGCTTTTCAAAGCAACTGATATGATCTTGAGAGCTTCGGCATGAACCTAACTCTCTGATCGAGAAGGTGCATCAGAATGAACGGATTTGGTAACTCAGTCAACTTTTAACAGAGGCTGAGTGACCAGTAATGATAAGAAGGATAGAGATGTTTTCTTAGATGTTCAAAGCAATAAAGATTGCTAGGAATATCTGGTACACATGTCGAAGAACATACCCATCCATCTCAAGCATTTAAGCTTGGAGGAAGGCGGGGTGAAGATGTGTGAGAGCATCACTTCATCATTAATGCCATGAAACTTAACACAGCCTCGTGATATGAAAGAGTGTGATTCTCGAAGGTAGAACATATTAGAAGCTAATGAAACTTCTTTAATCTGAGAATTACAAAACTTTGACCTGGTTCGTAAGATGAACGAGGTACTGGAGTTTGTTTCTCCTGACACTCCAAGGTGGAATGTTTTGAAGGAAAACAAGAGCAAATGCATTGGAACAATCCAACACACATATGCAACTTGGTTTCAACACAACGGATGTAGATTTAAGAGCAACTGGAAGGTAGGAACATGATCCGAAAAATCCAGAGGCCATGGGGAGTGCACAGGTGATACTCTTTTGTAAAACCCATGCTAGAAGATCGATATAGCTGAACTAAGAACGAAGATGTGGATTTCATGATGACCACTCTTGTTGTGATCCCTTCTTGATTACAAGAGAAAACCTACGGCTATTGGAGTTGGAATTGCCTAGCCATCCTGAGGTAGAACAGATTCCTCAGGATTCAACAAAACAGAACTTGGGTTAAAGGTCAGCATCCTGTACTGATGGCATGAGCATCAAATGGTTATGACCACATGATTCAACCCACCGCAATTCGGCACATTCCGGGACCTTTGGTTCAAGTCCAAGGTTTAGAAACACGACGAAAGGAGTAACTACTATATGAGTGCCACAAAGGACACTACAATTAGCAATCACGAGGTATCTTTCAAAAGACAGACATAACTCCAGAAGGATTTGGGTAGAGGATAACGGATACATTCGAGATTAAAAGAAAATCTCGAGGTTCAGGATTTTGATACTTTAGAACAGGGGTATGTGGAACTCACAAAACTCCGAGAGATTATGATTGGAAGAGAATCTCCCAGTTTAAGAGAAACAACGGAGTAAGGAACACACACGACTCTAGAAACTTTAACACTAGGTCAACTTGGGTGAAAACGTCATTGCCAAAGAAGGCACCTGAGTTTTGAATGACTAGAAGAGATAGCAAAACCTTTTCAAATCAAAACAGGTAAGATGACCCAGAGTCAGAGCGATACCAGATAAGGAGTAAAAAGAATCCTAAGAAGGTTTTTCACAATCCATTTTGGAGTTTCAAAGTAGTTTTCACAAACTCTAGACTCGACATCGACGAAGCAATAAGGTTTTCCTACAGACAGTCCTGCTCTGATACCAACTTTTGTCAGACCCCGGACCCAGAGATATACATACTATTATGTGCTCCTAGCCATGGACTCACAAGGGCTTCAGGGTTACCAGCCCCGACCGCAACAAACAACGGCAGGCAGACCGGATTCATCGGCACGTAGTCCGGATCCCCGGTCTACTACTCCTTGTATCCATGCTAGTCATAACCAACTATGCATACCCAAGCGTCCACGAGTCGGATGAAACTGAAGGAACGGGACCAAAGTTATACAGAGCTGTTATGTGTCCAGAAAGTGCAACAACAATCGAGGGTTACTGGGGTTACCTCGCCCCAGGCCGATCACATCGAAAGGCGGGCTCGAACATGGATCATCGGCTCCACAACCCCTCGACTGCGACAACTATGCAGGCATAGCCAAAACTGTATAACAATGAGCTCGAAACCAACAACCGATCAAAGCAGTACTCTAAACATGAAGCTTTATTAAACAGGTGTTACTAGAGTATAGCTTACAAACAGAGGTCACACGACCCAACATTTCATCAGACAACGGAAGGCAAATTATGTTGCTAATCAAAAAGAACCAAAAAGGCCTAAGAGGCCGCAACATAAGGCGACGTCCAAGCCCATAGATTCCAGGCTGCTACCTGGGAACCCCGAACTACTCGTCGATGTCCACGTCGAAACACCACCGAACTGAGGAACTCCACCTGAACCAAGTTGAAGCAAACATGAGTACGGGAGGTACTCAACAAGACTTAGTTAACCTATTATATATCTGCTTCTTTTAGAAAGAGTTATGAAGGTTGTTTTGCGTAAAGCCATCTTTGTTTTCCAAGTTGAGGAAGGAATAGCACGTCTCCTGGAGTATTTTGGAAACAGGTGAGAAAAGCTACTCAACTACTGAAATCATTATCTTTTTAATCCACCAATATCATATCAGCACCTCGTGCTTCAAAGATCACCTCCTCCAGTTGTTCCGGTACCTCATGCTACAAGGTAACCCCTCTCGGCATCTCCGAGGAGGCATCCTTCATTCGTTATCAGCAAGTTTTAATCATTCCGTTTAAGTTGTCTATGATCACAAAATCCGTCACCAAGTCGTCCTTAACCGCGGACACGGCTTTTCGAAAAGATTTAACCCTGCAGGGGTGTACAACTTTAACCACACGTATCAACCGACTCTTAGTGCCACCGGGTTAGCACTAGTCCGGGAAGTGCCGGCAGAGGGTGGTTGACCACGACCTTTCCCTTACTTCGCCTATTCCATGAGTCGCTCCGAGTAGAGATGGACCGCCAATAGGGAGTGGCCATCTCCTGCCGGGTCTCTATCATTGTGCGCGATGCTCGACGGTTACCTACCCGCAGAGCGCCGATACATCCCCACATCCTAGTTTTGAAAGTGTTTTGATATCCCCGCAAATCCAAATGGAAAGCCCGAACTAGGCAACTCATGGAACAAAGTAGGCAAGTTGAGATCGAGGGGAATCTAATCCCCGTGTGGATGCACGCTCAGTCTTGGCTCGAAGACAAGAACTCGCTCCTAGGGGCATGAACGAGACAACCACCACAGACCCTCTGTGGTCTCGTCATCCACACCTTTAAATCATGTTAAACAACTGATCTTAACTTTCCACAACATACTATCATACTAGATTCATTTGCGGCTCTGATTCATCAACCGGATGGAGCAGAGATCAACAGACATGTATGACTAAGCATAGCATATTTGAGGCTCTGGCGATACACATAAACAAATCCTATGTCTGCTAGGAGCATTGAATCATGATATCTGGGTTATGAAAATAAATAGGATAACTCGATCTATCGACTCAAGATATATTGGAATCGAGTGCAATGTACGAGAATCAAAAGTCTTTCGAAATCATATATGGGCAGATAAGAGGTTATGCTTGCCTTGCTTCAAGAAAACCAGAGAAAGTCTTCAGGAATAAGTGCTTGACTTGTCGGTTAGGATCAAGTATTCACCATGGAGTTGCTAGCCTTCCCTTCGGAGTCGCGTCCTACCGAGGGGGAACAACACCGAAAAGAAGAACAACAATCAAACATGGCATCGATGCAATGCGCAATATGTATGCATGAGCAAGTTAATGCATTGAAATAAAGCCCTAGACATGTTCGTTGGGTTGCTAGGGTTCGTATGGCAATTGTGCAATTTTACTGAAATTAACCCGAAATACACCCCGGAGGGGGTTTCGGGCGATAATGAGAGGGTGTACCATTTTAATTGCTCAAATGGGTTTGAAAACATCATAAACAGATTGCATATGTTATTTTGAGCATTTTTATATATAACTTTTAATTTTCTAATTTTATTGAATAAAAACTTATTTTTCTATTTTTAAATGAATTAAACAAATTCAAATAATGTCCAAAATTCAACTTTGTCAAACATGTATGAAAATTACATATTTGGATAGAGTTTATTTTTCTAAACATTTCCATATTTTTATTTCATTTTTCTGATTAATAAAACAGTAGTTATTGATTTTCTAAAATAGACCATTTTTCTGGAATTGTTAAACAGAGGTGGGGTCCACGTGTCAGTGCATTTCCATTTAAAAGAAAATAAACAGAAAACAGCCCGATGACAGGAGCATGACGTCGTGGTGACGTCACCCGTGGCCAAATCCTCACAGACTCGATGCAATTGACGAATCCGCGCGAAATTTCGGAAATCAAAAGGCACCATGAGGCAGAGGAGAGCGAGGGCGTTCCAGGGGTGGTCTCGGTTGGCCGATTGGTTGCTGGAGCTCGCGCCGGCGAGCTCGGGCGCGGCGGCGGTTACCGGCCGGCGGCAACAGCGAGAACCAGATGGTTAGGGGAGGATGGGAGGGGTCCATGGAGACCGCGAGCTCACCAGGTGCTTGATGGTGTGCTCGGGGAGGCGTGGCGATGCCGGACGACGGCGAATCGGCGGCGGAGGTCGATGGCCGGAGGCGGGGAAGACCAGCTCGATTCGGTCGATTGAAGCGCTCCCGGTAAGCGTGGTTCGATGAGGATGTAGAGGACGGCCGTGTGGAGCTCGTGGGGCAAACGGTAAGCCACGGGGTAGCTCGAGGCCACGACGCTCGCCGGCGGCCGCCCCCGGCTAGGGTTCCGTTTCCAGAGAGAAAAATGCACAGCGGGAGGGAGCTGCGAGGGAGAGTGGAGGGCTCGGGTGAGAGGAAGAGGGTCGAGGACGCCTCCTCACGCTCCTTATCCACGCGAAGAAGCAGGAGGTGGCACACGGAGCCGTCGGCGCGCGGCTCTCCTTCTGGCGGGAGGAGGAAGACGATAAAATAGGGAATTTTTGCGAAAACCCCCTGGGACTTTGGGAGAAACACCAAGAGGTCCTTCTCTCTTTTAAAACAGAACATAAAACATCATTTTGAGGGCCTTTTTGCAAACAGAAAAAGTAGCAAAAATAATATTTGGAAAGCTTGTCAAAAATGCAAACTCACCATGTCTTTGCTTTCCAATTTTGAAATTCTTTTAAAAACAAAATTTGGTTGACCACTTTAATTTGTTTTTGATCAAATCATTTTGTTATTCAAATGCAAAATTTTAACCCATGTTTTCATGCATGTATGAGATGCCAAAAACACACCAACACCCTAATGTAGCAAAACAGGGGTGTTACAAATCTACCCCCCTTACAAGAATCTCGTCCCGAGATTCCCGAAGGAGAAGAAAGAAGGACACCGGTTTTGAACGATCTTGTCGAACCTTACGGTTCTCTTCTTGAAGAGGTTGATCCGTAGCACTTGCGAAGATCTCCAGCGGCTACACCTTAGGTGGAAGGAAAAACTCTTAGGAAATGATCTTGACGAAGATCGAGTATCTCATGGATAACTCATGACAGAATGTTCATAAAGAACTTTTGAGTTAACAGGCATGAAACACATCAAGATAACGGAGGGAATAGAAGATGGTTTCAAGTGTTCGGACGATTGGTCTTGAAAGGATTTAGAATGTGAGATTTGCACCAGACTTTAAATCCTTTTGGAAAAGTAAGGTGGAACAATTGATAATATCGAGGTTTCTTCAAACAGATAACCAAGGTGAAAAAGATGGTATTGGATACCACGACATAATATCCGTAGACGAGGGAAATCACGAGAAAACACTATAATCGTGAGTCGGAGAGAAATTGATACAGGACCATGTTCACTCTTCGGAGTGGACACGGAAGATGACGGAACTTTCATTCCGTCAAAGTTTGTCGAAAACTTTATCAAAGATCGGAATGTTACTTCATGACAGAATATGAGTAACCACGGGATGTTGGAACACCGTAGCAAAGGGGGTACTCTTGGTCACACCATAAGAATGGATAACCAACGAGGATTGAAACACCAGAAGGAATAGAGAATCTCTTTCCTATTATGGATTTGACGTAGCAATACGTTTACCACATAGTTAGGATCCCATGGCTGAAGTGACGGACAAATTCACACAATGTGTGAGGAAAACAGAACTTCAAGTACAACAACTTGAAAAAGGAAACTGATCAACAACGGTTACAAAACACCACAAGATGGTTCTCATGATAAACTTGTTTTCACGAGAACAAAGATTTGGGAGATTCAACGGAAAGATATTGGAATGATCAACTTACATCTTATCCTTGATGTTCTAAATACCGACAGCAGGCTCACGACAAGCCTTCTATAGGTCATCAAGTGGAAGTAAAACTCCGGTTTGGAAGAACGGTGAGAAAAACTTCTAGAATGAGTCACACAAGACTTCTCACGGAGGGTGGCTGCTATTACGGATTCAAGGTAATATGACATTAGGCCTTCCGACTAATTGGGTCAACCACAACATCAACCATGCCGGATTTTGGAAGACCTGATTCAATACCCTTGAGGAAACACCAACCATCGTTGCTGCTTGAGATTCAGCTCTGGTTAGTGGGTTGAATAACTGAGACTCGACGTGTTTGATTGAAGAGCTTGCACCGGTTACCAACAGAACACATTTACTAGATTCTCAATATATGGACTATGATGACACACTCAAGAGGATGAGTGAGATTGTAGAACTCATGTATTAGCAACTTGCGAAAGACGGTTGCACCTACATGGTCTACTTGTGGAGGAGCACATCAGAGTCCTTGTTGGAAAGATGATATCAAAGATAACGAAGTTCTTAACCTTCTTCTCTTTCAAGGACGATCAATCGGTGGCTTAGTGTGGATGCAATTTCTTCAAATGAATGGAGGTACCAACCTACCATCTCAAGAATACTCCACACATGCATGACCAACTTGGGATTATTCCCGAAGGAACAAGAAAACTATACTCGGGCCCATGGCGACAACCTTCACCATAAGCACATGAACCGGAGTAGGTTACTTCGAACATCCAGAACACAAACTTCGTGACGCCACAAATTTGGTTCTTGAAGGTTTCCAACATTAGTGCCCAGTGTTCAACATGAACCTTTTGCAATTCGGAGATATAAGAATGTCGTTGATGGGCTCAACAACATCCTTATCAAGTTACTTCAAGAAGAGGGATTCATATGATACATGAACATTGCAAAATATTGGCCAGCCCAAAGGACATGAGGGTGTACCCGACAAAACACCATGAGTGAAAACACTATAAAGATAGTCCTTGGATCTTTTCTCGATTTGACGATAGCCCAAATCAAATCAAGGTTAGGATGATAGCATGTCTATAGAGAAGATACTATCTTGCTTCAACACAAAGGAAACTAGACATCCCTTAACGAAGGATCAAGTTAGGATGAGCTTTTGTCTTTCAACTCTCCAAGTTGTTGTTTAAGCTCAACCAACTAGTCCAGGATATCCAGCAGGGTTCCTTGGAGAAAGGAGTGGTTCAAACTAGCCCTTCCTTAGACATCACGGTCAGGTAACCACCAGGTGATACTTCTAGAAAGACAACCAGAATATCACAACCTACCGGTATGTCTTAGAGTTTGAAAGGAGGCTTGCTTTTCAAAGCAACTGATATGATCTTGAGAGCTTCGGCATGAACCTAACTCTCTGATCGAGAAGGTGCATCAGAATGAACGGATTTGGTAACTCAGTCAACTTTTAACAGAGGCTGAGTGACCAGTAATGATAAGAAGGATAGAGATGTTTTCTTAGATGTTCAAAGCAATAAAGATTGCTAGGAATATCTGGTACACATGTCGAAGAACATACCCATCCATCTCAAGCATTCAAGCTTGGAGGAAGGCGGGGTGAAGATGTGTGAGAGCATCACTTCATCATTAATGCCATGAAACTTCACACAGCCTCGTGATATGAAAGAGTGTGATTCTCGAAGGTAGAACATATTAGAAGCTAATGAAACTTCTTTAATCTGAGAATTACAAAACTTTGACCTGGTTCGTAAGATGAACGAGGTACTGGAGTTTGTTTCTCCTGACACTCCAAGGTGGAATGTTTTGACGGAAAACAAGAGCAAATGCATTGGAACAATCCAACACACATATGCAACTTGGTTTCAACACAACGGATGTAGATTTAAGAGCAACTGGAAGGTAGGAACATGATCCGAAAAATCCAGAGGCCATGGGGAGTGTACAGGTGATACTCTTTTGTAAAACCCATGCTAGAAGATCGATATAGCTGAACTAAGAACGAAGATGTGGATTTCATGATGACCACTCTTGTTGTGATCCCTTCTTGATTACAAGAGAAAACCTACGGCTATTGGAGTTGGAATTGCCTAGCCATCCTGAGGTAGAACAGATTCCTCAGGATTCAACAAAACAGAACTTGGGTTAAAGGTCAGCATCCTGTACTGATGGCATGAGCATCAAATGGTTATGACCACATGATTCAACCCACCGCAATTCGGCACATTCCGGGACCTTTGGTTCAAGTCCAAGGTTTAGAAACACGACGAAAGGAGTAACTACTATATGAGTGCCACAAAGGACACTACAATTAGCAATCACGAGGTATCTTTCAAAAGACAGACATAACTCCGGAAGGATTTGGGTAGAGGATAACGGATACATTCGAGATTAAAAGAAAATATCGAGGTTCAGGATTTTGATACTTTAGAACAGGGGTATGTGGAACTCACAAAACTCCGAGAGATTATGATTGGAAGAGAATCTCCCAGTTTAAGAGAAACAACGGAGTAAGGAACACACACGACTCTAGAAACTTTAACACTAGGTCAACTTGGGTGTAAACGTCATTGCCAAAGAAGGCACCTGAGTTTTGAATGACTAGAAGAGATAGCAAAACCTTTTCAAATCAAAACAGGTAAGATGACCCAGAGTCAGAGCGATACCAGATAAGGAGTAAAAAGAATCCTAAGAAGGTTTTTCACAATCCATTTTGGAGTTTCAAACTAGTTTTCACAAACTCTAGACTCGACATCGACCAATCAATAAGGTTTTCCTACAGGCAGTCCTGCTCTGATACCAACTTTTGTCAGACCCCGGACCCAGAGATATACATACAGTTATGTGCTCCTAGCCATGGACTCACAAGGGCTTCAGGGTTACCAGCCCCGGCCGCAACAAACAACGGCAGGCAGACCGGATTCATCGGCACGTAGTCCGGATCCCCGGTCTACTACTCCTTGTATCCATGCTAGTCATAACCAACTATGCATACCCAAGCGTCCACGAGTCGGATGAAACTGAAGGAACGGGACCAAAGTTATACAGAGCTGCTATGTGTCCAGAAAGTGCAACAACAATCGAGGGTTACTGGGGTTACCTCGCCCCAGGCCGATCACATCGACAGGCGGGCTCAGACATGGATCATCGGCTCCACAACCCCTCGACTGCGACAACTATGCAGGCATAGCCAAAACTGTATAACAATGAGCTCGAAACCAACAACCGATCAAAGCAGTACTCTAAACATGAAGCTTTATTAAACAGGTGTTACTAGAGTATAGCTTACAAACAGAGGTCACACGACCCAACATTTCATCAGACAACGGAAGGCAAATTATGTTGCTAATCAACAAGAACCAAAAAGGCCTAAGAGGCCGCAACATAAGGCGACGTCCCAGCCCATAGATTCCAGGCTGCTACCTGGGAACCCCGAACTACTCGTCGATGTCCACGTCGAAACACCACCGAACTGAGGAACTCCACCTGAACCAAGTTGAAGCAAACATGAGTACGGGAGGTACTCAACAAGACTTAGTTAACCTATTATATATCTGCTTCTTTTAGAAAGAGTTATGAAGGTTGTTTTGCGTAAAGCCATCTTTGTTTTCCAAGTTGAGGAAGGAATAGCACGTCTCCTGGAGTATTTTGAAAACGGGTGAGAAAAGCTACTCAACTACTGAAATCATTATCTTTTTAATCCACCAATATCATATCAGCACCTCGTGCTTCAAAGATCACCTCCTCCAGTTGTTCCGGTACCTCATGCTACAAGGTAACCCCTCTCGGCATCTCCGAGGAGGCATCCTTCATTCGTTATCAGCAAGTTTTAATCATTCCATTTAAGTTGTCTATGATCACAGAATCCGTCACCAAGTCGTCCTTAACCGCGGACACGGCTTTTCGAAAAGATTTAACCCTGCAGGGGTGTACAACTTTAACCACACGTATCAACCGACTCTTAGTGCCACCGGGTTAGCACTAGTCCGGGAAGTGCCGGCAGAGGGTGGTTGACCACGACCTTTCCCTTACTTCGCCTATTCCATGAGTCGCTCCGAGTAGAGATGGACCGCCAATAGGGAGTGGCCATCTCCTGCCGGGTCTCTATCGTTGTGCGCGATGCTCGACGGTTACCTACCCGCAGAGCGCTGATACATCCCCACATCCTAGTTTTGAAAGTGTTTTGATATCCCCGCAAATCCAAATGGAAAGCCCGAACTAGGCAACTCATGGAACAAACTAGGCAAGTTGAGATCGAGGGGAATCTAATCCCCGTGTGGATGCACGCTCAGTCTTGGCTCGAAGACGAGAACTCGCTCCTAGGGGCATGAACGAGACAACCACCACAGACCCTCTATGGTCTCGTCATCCACACCTTTAAATCATGTTAAACAACTGATCTTAACTTTCCACAACATACTATCATACTAGATTCATTTGCGGCTCTGATTCATCAACCGGATGGAGCAGAGATCAACAGACATGTATGACTAAGCATAGCATATTTGAGGCTCTGGCGATACACAGAAACAAATCCTATGTCTGCTAGGAGCATTGAATCATGATATCTGGGTTATGCAAATAAATAGGATAACTCTATCTATCGACTCAAGATATATTGGAATCGAGTGCAATGTACGAGAATCAAAAGTCTTTCGAAATCATATATGGGCAGATAAGAGGTTATGCTTGCCTTGCTTCAAGAAAACCAGAGAAAGTCTTCAGGAATAAGTGCTTGACTTGTCGGTTAGGATCAAGTATTCACCATGGAGTTGCTGGCCTTCACTTCGGAGTCGCGTCCTACCGAGGGGGAACAACACCGAAGAGAAGAACAACAATCCAACATGGCATCGATGCAATGCGCAATATGTATGCATGAGCAAGTTAATGCATTGAAATAAAGCCCTAGACATGTTCGTTGGGTTGCTAGGGTTCGTATGGCAATTGTGCAATTTTACTGAAATTAACCCGAAATACACCCCGGAGGGGGTTTCGGGCGATAATGAGAGGGTGTACCATTTTAATTGCTCAAATGGGTTTGAAAACATCATAAACAGATTGCATATGTTATTTTGAGCATTTTGGTATATAACTTTTAATTTTCTAATTTTATTGAATAAAAACTTATTTTTCTATTTTTAAATGAATTAAACAAATTCAAATAATTTCCAAAATTCAACTTTGTCAAACATGTATGAAAATTACATATTTGGATAGAGTTTATTTTTCTAAACATTTCCATATTTTTATTTCATTTTTCTGATTAATAAAACAGTAGTTATTGATTTTCTAAAATAGACCATTTTTCTGGAATTGTTAAACAGAGGTGGGGTCCACGTGTCAGTGCATTTCCATTTAAAAGAAAATAAACAGAAAACAGCCCGATGACAGGAGCATGACGTCGTGGTGACGTCACCCGTGGCCAAATCCTCACAGACTCGATGCAATTGACGAATCCGCGCGAAATTTCGGAAATCAAAAGGCACCATGAGGCAGAGGAGAGCGAGGGCATTCCAGGGGTGGTCTCGGTTGGCCGATTGGTTGCCGGAGCTCGCGCCGGCGAGCTCGGGCGCGGCGGCGGTTACCGGCCGGCGGCAACAGCGAGAACCAGATGGTTAGGGGAGGATGGGAGGGGTCCATGGAGACCGCGAGCTCACCGGGTGCTTGATGGTGTGCTCGGGGAGGCGTGGCGATGCCGGACAACGGCGAATCGGCGGCGGAGGTCGATGGCCGGAGGCGGGGAAGACCAGCTCGATTCGGTCGATTGAAGCGCTCCCGGCAAGCGTGGTTCGATGAGGATGTAGAGGACGGCCGTGCGGAGCTCGTGGGGCAAACGGTAAGCCACGGGGTAGCTCGAGGCCACGACGCTCGCCGGCGGCCGCCCCCGGCTAGGGTTCCGTTTCCAGAGAGAAAAATGCACAGCGGGAGGGAGCTGCAAGGGAGAGTGGAGGGCTCGGGTGAGAGGAAGAGGGTCGAGGACGCCTCCTCACGCTCCTTATCCACGCGAAGAAGCAGGAGGTGGCACACGGAGCCGTGTGCGCGCGGCTCTCCTTCTGGCGGGAGGAGGAAGACGATAAAACAGGGAATTTTTGCGAAAACCCCCTGGGACTTTGGGAGAAACACCAAGAGGTCCTTCTCTCTTTTAAAACAGAACATAAAACATCATTTTGAGGGCCTTTTTGCAAACAGAAAAAGTAGCAAAAATAATATTTGGAAAGCTTGTCAAAAATGCAAACTCACCATGTCTTTGCTTTCCAATTTTGAAATTCTTTTAAAAACAAATTTTGGTTGACCACTTTAAGTGGTTTTTGGTCAAATCATTTTGTTATTCAAATGCAAAATTTTAACCCATGTTTTCATGCATGTATGAGATGCCAAAAACACACCAACACCCTAAGAGCATGTCTAACAGACCCCCTATATGGCCCAAACCCGTATAATAACCGCTGATATACGGGTTTGGGCTCTACCCGGCCATCTAGCAGACCCCGTAAATGGATCACCCCGGACGATTTTTTACAAGTTTGGGTAGGGGGCGGCCCGTCGACCCCTACATGTGCGGGTCGGGAGGAGATGTAGAGGGCCAACCCCGCACCTTTTCCCCAACTGCGCGCGAACCTCCCAACCGCCGCCGCCGGAAATCCGCCTCCTCGCCCTCCCCGGCCACCGCGTGGCCAGATCTCGCCGCCATGGACTCCTCGCAAGCCCCTCCGACCGCCGACGGCGCGCCACCCATGTCTGAGGTGGTGAATACTCCCACCGTCGACGCCGCGGCCTCCGCCGATGTCGCGGCCATCATCTCCGCCACCATGCCGATGAAGAGGAAGAGGATCCCGAAGCTCTTCTTCGACACACCGCCGGGGCCTGCGGTAGCGACGGGGGCGGCGGCGGCGGTGGCCACTACTGCTACCGCCAAGAGGGTGAAGTCATTCGCGACGAGGGGGCGGCCGCCAAAGGTGAAGAAGGCCGCGACGCCTGCAGCGGACGATCCGCCCACGCAGGTGGTCACCGAGGTTGCGTCGCCGGCCGTTCCGCCTGCTCCCACGCGGTTGCCCACGCCGCCGCCGGCTGGTGCCCGCCAGGTGCTCGACGAAGTGCCTGCGCCTGCCGTTGCGACATCCTACATGGATATGCTCAACGATTCTGCGGTGGACTTGGATTCGGGCATTGCTGGCTTCGACGACGAGTACGCTGACTATGGCGAGGATGAAGAGGCCGACGAAGAGGTGGACGACGACGTGGTTGAGGTGGACGAGGCTACTGCGCGGCGGAGCAAATCGGGGAAGCAGCCCAACTACACCGAGATTGAAGATGTCACATTGGTCCGTGCGTGGGGCAAAGTGTCCATGGATGCTGCCACCGGCACCGATCAAACCGGAAAGCGCTATTGGCAACGCATTGAGGATCTTTACCACAAGCTCAAGCCTCGCACGAAGACTTTGGCGGATCGAGGCAGCTAGCTTCAAGGACAAGATGGATCAGCACATTAGGGCAAAGGAGGAAATAGCATTCAAGACATTGGAGACCAAGGTCCTCATCACCGAGAAGAAAAAGGAGGTGAAGCTTGCCAAGGTGGCTGCAAAAAGAGAGGAGGCTTTGCGCAAGGCCGAGTTGGATGCCCAAATGTTGGCCCTCAAACAAACCAAGGCCATGAAGGAGCTCTTGGCCGAGGAGAAGGAGATCATGATGATGAACACCAAGGACATGGACGAGGATCAGCTGCTGTGGTGGAAGGAGAGCAAGGCCGAGATCATGGCGAGGAAGTTGCAGGCGCGTCAAGCTCGCGAGGCATCCAACCTTGGTGCTTCAACTTCGGTGAGTGGTGGTGCCGATGGTGGGCTCCAAGATTGATGTGGATCGCGTTGGTGGTGGCAGTACTTTTGGGAACCTCTATGCCTAGAACATGACCTATGAACTTGTTGATCTATTTGTGATGTAAAACTATGGATTATGCATCGCATATCTTGAATCTGCCATATTTGATATGCTTGTGTAGTTGTGCTAAACCCTGCAAAACCCTATTTTGTGAGGGGCCAAAAGCTCGTGCGAGCTAGCAGACCCCCTACCCCCACCCCGTAAAACAGAATATTCTGTTTTACAGGGTGGGGGTAGGGGGTCTGCTAGCTCGCACGAGTTTTTGGCCGGCGAAATGTGTATACAGGGCCCTCTACACGCGTTTTAGGGGGCGAAAACATAAGGGGTCTGTTAGACATGCTCTAATGTAGCAAAACAGGGGTGTTACAGATTCTTCGGATCCTGTCAGTGAAACACTTAGGTCCAAAGTATAGATCATCTCTTTCCGCCTTATCGACGTGCACGGAATACCTTCCAGCTAAATGGATAGAAGGGGATCTGCTCCGTTCTTTCCCACTGTTGAGCGAGTGCGCTCTTCTGGGATTGTCCCTATTTCTTCCGTTGTCATGTCCTTCGGAATAATGTGGAGTTCTACTCCTTGACCTTTCTTTGTTCCTAGGAGGAGTACAGGATCTCTCACGCCTGTGAGGATTGTCATATCTTCCGGCTTTATCAGCTGGGCGTCTCAGAGGTGGCATTACTTTTCCGTGTTTCTAGTTGTGCTCCTCCCGTTCCTTTTAGTCACAGGGATTATTTCCGCCTTTCGGCAGATGGGATCATGTTCTGGACGTTGCATCGTTGTTATCCGGGATTTTCTTGTCCTTCTTAGGATATCCTTTCTTTTCCTTAGAATTGCCTGAATCTCCAGGTTCACCAGGTTCAGGTGCTCCAGCGGCGCACGTTGCAGTTTTGCATAGAGCTGAGTCATCATGTAACTTTCCTGAACGTGCTTGTCCTTGCTGTTGCTGCTGTAATGCTTTTCCTAGGAAAGCATAAAATCCCTGAAGTTTTTCGTCATTGGAGTATAGATCGTCATTAAGGATGGCGAACGCGGCTTCCGCGTTTTCAGCTGCGATTTTGTATATGCGTTCGCCCTTAGCATTAGTGTCGTTAACCTGCCTTTGCCAAGAAGAGTTCTCAAACATGTTTCTTGTTGGTAGTTCATTCAGCTTTGAAATTCCGGGTAACCGCGTAGGTTTAATTCCATATATAATCCTTCTTTCGTACTGCTCTATTTCTTCCTGCTGCTGACGCTGTATAGCTTCTCTCCTGGCTTCCAACACTTCCGGGGGCTCGTCTCGTGCCACCGGGGTTTGGATCAAATCAATTTCCTCCTGTTCCGACAGTTGAGACATGGATTTCAGCCTTTTTCTTCTCCACAAGCTTGACTCCACTTCTTCCTCCTACTTCTAGGTTTTGGTTGGCAATGTGTGCCAATTTTTCCATGTTTTTCTTCTGGAGTTTAGATTGGAGTTTCCTAGCAGATTTTCTTTTCTTCTTGGAAGAAGGAGGTTTCTTGCTAGGTTCTTCCTCTGTCAATTCTATGACTAGCTTCACCTTCCTCTTTTTCCTTATCTGGCGGAGGTGTTTTGGGATCTTCGTCTTCCTCGGCATCTGAATTTTCAGTCGGTTTTTCCATATGTACTTCGTGAAAACTCCCTTGCATAGATTTGACCTTTCTTTCGAGAGCGTATTCATCTTCATCTTCGGAATCTATGTCTTCAGATCCGAGTTTCGACTCTAACCTTTCTTCTATAGCAGCTAAAACAGAGTCAGCTTCCGAGTTCGTCGTCTGGTCGACGGATGTCATATCTTCCACTTTTTCTGTGAGATCATGGTTTTCTGCCTTCTCCACGGGATTTTCGTCTTCCGTGTTTTTAGCGATCTCAGACTGCACCATACCAATGAGGTGGGATCTGAATACAGGCAACTCCGAGGAGGCAGAAAATCTAGATGTATTTTGGCGATATGCAAGTATGGAAGCTTGATCTGCTCCTATGTATGAATATCGCAAATCTGAGCAGAATCCGGCATTGAAACCTTCATCTATTGGGCATAGTGTGGGTGGGATAAAATTACTTCCATCACGAAATCCCATAGCTTCTGTTGTTAAACGGATAAAAAAATTAGTAGATCCAATTGGTAAAACGCATGTACTTACCAGATGATTCCGTGCCGGCATAGACGATCCGTTTTCGAGGAAGCGTCCGACATTTCCATCGAATTCCAGGCTTCCGACAGTAATCGAATTGCCTATTCCGCCGAGTATTCCCGCTCGGAACGTGACTCCCGACGCCGCTAGCCCCACGGTGGGCGCCAACTGTCGAGACATCATAGTAGGGTTCATGGACGGGGGTGCCATAAGCCTACTGGTAGAACCGCGGGGGGAGATGGAAACACTGCAAACAAGAACACCGAGTTTACCCATGTTCGGTACAACGCAACTAGGCGGCGTTCCTACTCCCGCAATCTCACTAAATCAGGGTTGAAGCCTGGAGTATACAAAGTATAATGGTGAGTATGGTTTTGCTAACTTGGCGAGGATCAACTTCTCGGCGAGTTAGCTTCTACCTAATTGTCTGTCTGTTCTTGCTCTCATTCGGCTTTATATAGATAGCCGGATTAGGGTTTACAGAAAAGAAACCTAGAAGACTACGGAAAGTATCTAACTTGGAAAGTAAGGAACCTGTCTTCTCCTCCAAGACGCACCACTTTGGACCGGTCCGGGTTCTTCTAGAATCTTGCTTCCTGCGCGCCAGCTTACTAGGCCGTCCAATGGACCATGTTCCATTTCCTATGGGCTACCCTGATAATCCGGCCTTTAGGCTAATGCCGGACATACCTCTAATTGGCATATATTCGACAGGTAATATAAATGAACATATAAACTAAAAGTTGTCTAGATACATGTAGATATATATGAATATGAAAAAAGGCTAAAACATATTATATTATGGAACGGAGTGAGTAAATAATTACTGGTGGCCGACAAGGCTGGCTATTTGGGGCAATTTACTTTTTGGCTTGACTGAGGTCCTTGCTGACACCATGCACCCATTCATAGGTAAACGTAAGGCATGTACAATGGTTGATGGTTTATAGGATGGTCCTATCTTACATCTTCATCTGTAACGTAATTTAGATATGACCGAAAACAAGTTGCACGATGCGATATTTCTTAGTTTTTTCTCTAATAATCAGATTTTCTAAATTTGTAGTGATACAAGACAAAACTATTTTTCGTTTCTCTCTCCTCTAACTCAACAATACTGTACGTGGTATTGTTAAGATAAGATCAATGTACATGCACTCAGTTGCTACTCTTTTTTAGAAAGTTAGTTAGCAGCAATAGTCCTTATTTACCATCTGAGACTTTTAAATAAACTTCTATCACGTATTCACTGTTAGGCAAACATAAGTTTTTTTAATCATGGTTCCGCTAAATGATTAAACGTAACCTTTTTTCGCTGTATCCCCTATTTAGCTCTGACTTAGCTTGATATATCCCTATTTAAGGGTTGCTGCTATTTGATGTAACCCCCTATTCAAAACACATTGGTTAAATCACGCAAAGCAGCGCAACTGATTCACGAAGAGAAACATGCATAGTTTGCTCGATGTAAGAAGATCTTTCATCAAGCTATGCATGGCCTCTGGAGTCTGGATGGTCACTGCCCGCCAGTTATGCTCGGAAAATTGATGTGTTCGCCATGCCCAATGGGCATAAAGGTAGGTGGGAAAGAAATGAAGAACATTTTTGTGCTCTTTAGATAGAAAATTTAGATGAGATTGCTCCCTAAAAATTGAAAGTATGTGACGATAAAACTAGGTAATATGTCCTTCCTCCCAGTGGATTTCTTAAATATATTGAAATCCTGTGCGATAAATCCAAAATTCCAGTTGAATATTCCTCTTGATTCTTGACAAATAATTCTTGTGCAATAAAATTTAATAGAGCATTTCTAAATAATTTGGGTGTTGAAATTCATTTTCCTAATTGAAAAAAAAAATTAGTGTTGAAAGGTTGAATTTATATTTTTCCAAGTTTTCCTATTGACCTTTTGTAGAATAACGGAAGAATTGTTATTAGATACACTAGAGAAATATTGTTTGAAAAAATGGAAGAATTTACACTCATTGCCCCCAATTGTTATTAGATACACTAGAGAAATATCGTTTGCAAAAAGATGTGTTAACCTAATCAATGGAATTGATTGAATACTAAAACAAATATTGCCACCCATGTATCTTAAAATTTGTCGCAAGCAAGTGGTGGTTCTATAGTTGAATTAAAACCATATAATTAAAATAATAGATATTAATTATTGGAAAAAATATGCCACCTAGCTTGCTCGTGTTACATGTGCAGACATCTTGTCCTTGCCGACCATCGAAATCAAAGAAGAGGACAGACAGTACAGGTCACCAGTAGATGAATATATTGAAGGTTGTGAAGAAAGGTTGTTATGAAGTTATCCATGTGGCATCTTAATGGCCATACCTAATCGTCGTGTGCCAGCAGTTGTGTTCGTCTTCTTCCTGGCCTGCTCACCTTTGGGTGTGGTGGGGGGGGGGGGGGGGGGCTGCTCACCTATTTGTTAGGGCAACTCCAGCCGTCCCCCCCAGAGCCCCCCAGGGGGGCCTTTTCGCGGCGGAAGCGGCGAATAGCGCCGTTTCTTCACCACTCGCACCCCCCAGAGGCCCAAATAGCGCCGTTTCGGCGCTATTTCGCGCCGCGGCACACAGGGCAAACCCAGCCCGCTGGGTTCGGCCTAGGGGGGCGAAACTGCGCGGTCGCGCGCGTGGGCCAGCTCTGTCAGCGACGCGACGAGAAAAGCGTGGGAACAGAACCGTCCCGTGATCATCTTCTCGGCTCGCGCGTCGGTCAAAGGCTGCCGGCGTTTATGGCGTGGAGGCCGCCCAGTGCATGCGCCCGTTCAAAGGCTGCCGGCGTAATGGCGTGGCGGGCGGCAGCGAGGGGATGCGCCGCAGTAAATGCCCTGCCGCCTATAAAATCCCCCCGCCGCTCGCCGCGCTCGCCATTCTTCCACCGGCGACTCCCTCTTCTCTTCTTCCTCTCGGCGCTCTCCTCCCCCCCGTTCTCCCACGCAAATGGCCAGCCACAAGGACGGCGCAGCGGCCAACGGGTTCCCCCGCCGCAACCTTCGCCGGGGCGAGGCGGTGGCGCTATACCGCGCGGGCTACCCGTGCCCGCCGGACGTGCGCCTCCCGAGCTCCGCCGCTGGGCACTCAGCAGCGGAGGGGTGCCCGTGCCTCCCCTCCCCAACACGGACGACGAGTTCCGGCGCGCCATTCGCGAGGCGCGCGACGCCATGGCGGAGCCCGCCCGCTTCCCGGAGGCGGGCGTGGACGATTTCTGGTGGCAGCACTTCATCAGCCGCCGCGAGAGGGAGCTCGCCTCCCTCAATGACAACGGGCCGGTCGACGGCCGCTTCAACACCAACGGGCGCCGCCGTTGGTGGAGCGTCCCCAACAGGACCATCGAGGCCGTCCTCGACCACATCCACGCCGGCGACGAGCCGCGCCTGCAGATGCCGCCCCGGCAGGCCCAGCCGTGGGCAGCGCGCCGGATGGGAGTCTCCTCTTCGTCGGTGACGTCGAGCTCCTCCGGTGCCCAATCCCTCTCTACCTCCCCCCTTTTCTGAACACCGGGGCGCCTGCCCGCAGGCGTAGCGGCGGCGCCCTCCGCATCGGCGAGCCACGCTTCGAACGCGTGGTTAGCCCGAAGCCCGAGGACGCCGGCGACGACGAGGACGAGTGGCCCGACCAAAAGGTCGCGGAGCAGCTGTCCCTGGACACGCTCCAGCCGCTCGACGCCGACGCCGCGGCGACGTGGAGCCTCCAGGAGAGCACCGCGGCGGAGCTGGAGCTCCAGCGCCGCCTGCTAGCGGAGGCCGAGAAGTGCAAGGAGGCGCGCGACAGAGAGGCCGCCGCCAACGCGGCCCGCCTCCGCGTCCCGCCCCCGCCGCCGCAGAAGGAGAACGTCTACATCATCCTCGACCCCGACACCGACGAGGACGACGAGATCCAGCAAGCCCTCGCGGCGAGCAGGTGGGACGGCTGCCGCGACGCCGGACAGGGGACCAGCAAGCGCCCCGACGGCCCCAAGGACGACGACGACGACGGCGGCGGCGACTACAGCCAGGCCATCGCCGCCAGCCTCGGCCTTCTTTAGATTTTCTAGTGTAGTTCAGTTTAAATTTCAGTTCTAGTTTTTTAAATTCGCGCCGAATATGTACGCACTTCGCCTAAATTCAATAAAAATCGTCTACTTTCAAATTGCGTTTTGTTTGGGCCGAATCATGGGCTTGGGGAGCGACTGGGAAGCCTGCCCCCCCAGGTTCCAGAATAGCGCCGCTTAGCGCCGCGGCGGCCCCAAAACGGCGACGTTTTAGGCCCTGGGGGACGCAACGACTGGAGATGCCCTTAGTACCCAACAACTTGCAAGCATGATCCAAAAATCAATCAATGCAACCTTATATAGATACAACACTTAATAAAAGACAATGCATTGGGATACTTGTCTGTTAATTTATCATATGAGAATGTGATATGATAGCAAAATGACAATGCACTAGGAGATTCCTTAGGGCATCTCCAGCCGTTGCGCCCCCCCAGGACGCAAAAACCCTCGCTTTTTTTGCGCCGCGGCGCTAAACGGCGCTATTCTGGGAACTGGGGGGCGCGTTTCCCAGTCGTGAACCCAGGCCGCCCCCCCCAGCGGCGACTCGGCCCAATTTTGGCAATAGAAAAATTGCACACCAAATAAATAGAGTTTTGACATACAAATAAATAGAGTTTTGCCACACAAATAAATTATTCAACAAATTAAAGGAAAAAAAATAGACTAGTCATCCTCCTCAACATTGCCATTTCCCTTTCGCGCCCACAAATGCTGCACCAGGTCATCCTGCAGAGCATGGTGTGTTGCAGCGTGTCGAATCTCCTGTCGCTTGGTGAGGAAGTCTGCCCATGATGCCGGCACCTGGTGATCAACATCTGCAAGAGGGCCCTGCCGGTAGTATGGTGTGTTTGCCTCACTGTCAGGCACCGGGTCATCCCGCTCACTCTCAATGATCATGTTGTGCAAGATCACACAACACTGCATCACCTCCCACATGTTGGACTTCGACCAAGTCATAGCTGGGCACCGGACAACAGCGAATCGAGATTGCAGCGCACCAAATGCCCTCTCAACATCCTTCCTGCAAGCCTCCTGGCATTTGGAAAACCAAGCTTTTGCGCTTCCTGGGATAGGGTTGGAGATGCTCTTCACAAATGTTGCCCACTTGGGGTAGATACCATCTGCAAGATAGTATCCCTTTGTATACTGGTGTCCATTGATCTCATAGTTCACAGGGGGGCATGGCCTTCGACAAGATCGGCAAAGACATTCGAGCACTGCAAGACATTGATGTCGTTGTGACTTCCAGGCATACCAAAGAATGAATGCCAAATCCATAGATCGTACGAAGCCACGGCCTCGAGAACCACAGAGCACTCTCCTTCCTTTCCCTTGTACATCCCCTGCCAGTCAAATGGGCAGTTCTTCCATGCCCAGTGCATACAGTCGATGCTGCCAAGCATCCCAGGAAACCCTCTTGCTTCATTCTCTGCGAGGAGACGAGCAGTGTCTTGCGTATTGGGTGATCGCAGGTATATTGGGCCAAAAACTGCAACCACTGCCCGGCAGAACTTGTTCAAGCACTCGATGGCCGTGGACTCGCTCATGCGCAGGTAGTCATCTTGTGCATATGCGGGAGCACCATATGCAAGCAACCTCATGGCCATCGTGCACTTCTGGATAGAGGTAAACCCTACCATGCCGGTGCAGTCCTTCTTCAACTTGAAGTAGGTGTCGAACTCCCGGATGGCATGCATGATCTTGAGGAAGAGCGTGCGTTTCATCCTGAAACGACGCCGGAACACCTTCTCGTCGTTGGTAGGATCCTCGGCGAAGTAGTCGGAGTAGAGGATGCAGTAGCCCTCGTACCGCTGCCTCGGCCTGCTCTTCCGGCGACCGGGCTTCGATCCAGCGCGGCGTGGCGCGGCGTCCTGGGCTAGCAACGCGGCCAGGCAGCTCAGGACGACCAGGTGATCCTCGTCGTCGATGGCGGCCTGGTCTTCCTCGTCGAATAGCTCGGCGAGCATTTCCTCGGAGTCGGAGTCCATGGCTCGGACAGAGCGTCGAACACCTTGCGGGCGGTGGACGCGGCTCACTGGGGCGCAGCCTCCTCCGCGACGGAGACGTGCTCGAACGGCGGCGACGACGTGGTGGACCAGCCGGCGGTGGTTTGTCTCTTCGCTGTCGTACGATGGTGGCGACGGTGGTTGCGTGGGCTGCGGGGGCGGGGCGGCGACGGCGAGGGCGAGCGAGGGGGGGGGGGAGAAAGTGGAAAAAGAGCTCTCCCTCGCCGACAGCGCTGGCCCACGCGCGCTTTTCCTCTCGCCGCCCCCCCCCCCCAGGCCGAACCCAACAGGCTGGGTTCCGCCTGGGGGCGGCGGCGCTAATTTCCGCCGAAACGGCGCTTTTTCAGGTCCTGGGGGGGGTCGACTGGTGGAAAAACGGCGCTTTTCGCCAAAAACGGCGCTAATTTGCGTCCTGGGGGGCTCTGGGGGGGACGACTGGAGATGCCCTTACACACTAGTAGAGGGAATACTATTTCCATTCAATTAGGACTGTTGCTATCGGTTGTCTCGTTCTTGTACAAAAAAAAAAAAAAAAAAAAAAAAAAAAAAAAAAACTAATTGAGCGGCGTCGGCCCCGTCTTGGGAGAAGTGGTTGGTCTACATTCATATGTCGGACATGAGACGGATACAACGGGTACACATTCACTGATCTGACATGGTAAATATTGGCTGTCGTGAACCCACCAGATTGCACTGTGTAGGGTATGCTGACCATCAAAGTTAACCACCATTTATACAACATTAACAACGATACAATCCATTTGATTCCATTCAATATATCACTTGTAGAAAGATATAATCTAGAAACCGACCATCATATTGTTGAACGAATAAACATAGAACACGTAATATTACATACATCTCTGTCAAAGTAAATTACTTTTCATATATTTATTGAATTAAATATTTATATTGCTTGTTTACTATTAAATTATACAGATTTGTAACATCCAGGTGAAACCTGTAGCCACTCATAGTCGTTAGTATATACTCCCTCCGTCCACGAATAAGTGTACATCTACTTTTACACATAGTCAAACTTTTTAAACTTTGACCAAATTTATAGAAAATTGTAGCAATATATATGACATCAAAATGATACATTTTAAAACTTCATGTCAAGACAAATCTATTGATACTAATTTGGTGTCATAAATGCTAGTGCTTTTACCGATAAAGTTAGTCAAAGTTTAATAAATTTGACCGCCAAAAAAGGAAAACGTACACTTTATCGTGGACGGAGGGAGTATACTACTAGAACTGTTTAGCTGGTGTCGTTACAAAATAATGCAAGTGAATTAGGCCCGGCAGTAATGTGTTTGCCGACAAAATAATGCGGCATTAAAACAAAAGATGAGAGAACAGGTGCAGTTCGAAAATAGATATGCATAGTTTTCATGGCGTCGGCAAGTCTTCCATCGAGCTATGCACGTGGCCTCTTAATGGTCATATGATAGTATGATAGGATGCCCAGCAGTTATACTCAGAAAGTTGATGTGCTGGGCATGGCCCACAAGTGTAACAGTTTAAGGCAGTTGGGGAACAAATGAAATAAGTTTTTGTGCTCCTGATACAAAAAATGCAGGTGTCTCAGCAAATATCTTTTTGGCTGCATGTGGACTAGTCTTGGATCAATAAGTAGACATATTTAATTTGATCCCATCTAAATAAGTTTTGGCTGACTATTTGCTGCAATATACTTTTTGGCTGCATGTGGAATAGTCTTGGATGAACAGCATGCAGCCATGCTTGCACACATGGCGACTATTTGCAGATCCGACTAGTCTTTGGATGCATGCACATGGCCACCAGGCCATCTATCTATCTATACTTCTTATAATACAAAACCCCACTAAGATGCATTTATGATTTTTCTATATCAACATGCAACCTATCCACATCATTCACTCTCTTAGCCAACCAATTGTCCATGTCATCTCAACTAATATTTATTAATCTCTACATGCATGCTACACATCATCTATCCATTAAACCATCTAATGATTCACATTAGTAATTTATAATATATACTCATACTCAGTACATGTCTATAAATTAAGTATCGCGATTATGACCAATTAAATTTTGCATATTTTTTTACACAATATAATGTATCCACCTATTTATACAATATAGTTTCTAAAGGAATCCCCGCTGCAATGCGCGGGGTATATTTCTAGTATGTATGTACAGTACTTGGCCAAGACTTGTCGTCGGATCCGTATGTTCTCTCTATTTTCATCTCTAGAGGGTGTCCTAGCCCTCCATTAAAACCATATGGCCCCCAATTTTTCATGGTTTTTACTTTTGCTAGTTTTCTCTTCTTCTTAATTCTTTTCCGGCTTTTGTATATTTTAAGTTTAACAGTATAATTTAAAAGTATGGTTACTAAAGGCGCGGAACAATAGATTATGTGCTAAACACTCAAACCAGGACCAAAAAATATATTGAAAACACAGAGCGCTCTAAAGCTAGTGGAAACCAAGTAGTCAACGCAGCATATAAGGCAATCCAAGAAAAATGCATCTAAAGAAGAATAACCATGGACTTAGAGCAAGACGTGTTTCTCATATGGTTGGTCGCAAAATAAATGATCTGATTCAGACTATTTTCTTTAACAACTTTCTTTTCTCGCAATCTGATTTACGCCGGATCAATAAGTCTTACATTGTCCTTATACCTAAGACTACAGGTGTTACCAGCCCGGATCAGTTCAGACCAATATCCCTTCAAAATTGTTGTGTAAAATTGGCTTCTAAATGCCTTTCCATCTGTTTGCAACCGATTATCCCTACTCTAATTAGCGAGGACCAAACTAGTTTTATTAAAGGTCGCTCAGTCTCGGAAAACTTTATTTACGCGGCCGATATTGTTCAGTCTTGCCACAAAAAGAAGGCCCCCGCGTTTGTTCTTAATCTGCACTTCCAAAAGGCTTTCGATTCTATTAGTTGGGAAGCCCTTGATCGCATTCTACTAGCCTTTGGTTTCCCTCCTACCTTCTGCTTCTGGATTCGAAACCTAAACTCTTCCAGCTTATCAGTTGTTCTCCTAAATGGTACTCCGGGTAGATGCATCCAATGCCGTCGAGGGTTGCGGCAAGGCGACCCTCTATCTCCATACCTATTCAATTTTGTCGCCGACATTCTGCGCTTAATGATTCACAAGGCATCTGACGATGGCCTGCTTTTGCATCCCCTCGTCGACAACTTGCCTTGTCCTGTTCTGCAGTACGCTGACGACACTATTATAATTCTTAAAGCCACCCACGACTCTATTGATAACCTAAAACAAGTTTTAAACGCTTTCTCGGACTGTTGGGGCCTTCAGATCAACTTTCACAAGAGCACTTTCGCCCCTATTCATGTCCCCCTAACCTTGCTTCCTCCTTGGCGTCTGCCTTCGGTTGCACTGTTGCTTCATTCCCACAATCTTACTTAGGCCTTCCACTGTCCACCCATAAACTTAGGTTAAATGCTTTCAGACCCTACCTCGAAAAATTTGGTCGCCGTCTTTCGGGGTGGATTGGTAAAATGCTCCCTATCAGTGCTCGGGCAATCGTTGTCAAGTCTTCCCTACGCTCTATGGCATCCCATCTCCTTTCCTCCTTGCTTGTGTCCGCGGGTACCATCAACGAATTCGACAAGATCTGTAGAGCTTTCTTCTGGGCCGGAGATGACCATGTTAACGGCGGTAAATGTAAGATCGCTTGGGAAGAAGTGTCTGCCCCGATCTCAAAAGGTGGGTTGGGTTTTCGTTGTCTTAAAACCCATAATATTGCTCTACTCATGAAATTCCTAACCAAGCTCCACTCGACCTCGTCTCTTCCTTGGGAAGGTTGGTTCCGTCCCTCATATGGTTGGTCGCAAAATAAAAATCTGGGAGACTACACTCGCTTCGATTCCATCATATGGAAGGATCTTCTTCGTTGCTGCTTTCCGCGCTAACACGATAGTTTCCATCGGTTCAGGAAATTATACCTCCTTTTGGCATGAAACTTGGTTTCAAAGTCAGTCCATTGCCTTGCGATTCCCTGCCCTATACTCACATTCGTCTAAACCCCACTCCTCTGTTGCTTCTGTTTACTCTTCCTACCCCTTCGATGTGGCTCTTCAACCGCATCTCTCCCATGCCGCCACCTACGAGCTTTCGGTGTTGCTATCTCTTTTAGCTAATGTTAATCTTGATTTGAGTGTCCCAGACGTTAGGGTTTCGAAACTTGACAGCATGACTCTAACCACTAAATCATCATATTCGGCAGCTTTTGAACATTTACAGGATGTCCCCTTTGCAACGCCGACTTGGAAGAATTACGCGACTAACCGCTGCCAATTGTTCCTTTGGCTCGCAGGTCGAGGACGTCTTTTCACGAACTTGCGACGCTTTCGTAAAGGGATGACGGACTCGGATGCATGCCCGTTCTGCTCAGTTGCGGAATCTACTGAACACCTTCTTCTTTACTGCCCCTCCATTCAGTTATTCTGGTCCTCGGTTCCTGCCATTCACTCTGATGTGCTTTCGTGTTCTCGGGTGCGGGAGTTTTGGGATGGGTCCCCTCTTTGCTAGGTCAGATCTTCTGTTATCATCTGTGCGCTCTGAAACCTTTGGAAGCGGCGCAATGCAAAAGTCTTTAGACATGAGGTCGAACCGATGAAGTTGGTCTTCCGTAGGTGTGCCGAAGACTCGCTCCTTTAGACTCAATGCTGTCTGAATCCGGCTCATAAGCTGATTCTTAATGATTGGGCTATCTCTTTTGGCCATCTTGCATAGCTCCCCTTCCCCCTCAATTTGTATTTGTATCTAACTTTTTTGGTTTGGTTTTATTTCTTTTTTTCGCTGTAAATCTCACCCATTTCGGGTTTTATATAAAAAGGGTTCAGGCCGACTTCTGCCCGCCGCTCAAAAAAAAAAAAGACGATACCAGGATACTAGAGCACAAGGTACAACATGGACTCGTAAATAGGATTAAAAAAATATGACATCAAACCACACCGCACAATGGAAGGAAGTACGAAACCCTGGAACGATCTTTTTGGCTGCATGTGGACTAGTCTCAGGGGCATATTTAATTTGATCCCATTGATAACCGACAAGGCTGACTATTTGCTAGTAGTACAATATAACTGTTTTGCTGCATGATTTGCTGCATGCGGACTCATCTTTGATGAACAGCATGCAGCGATGCATGCACATGGCGACTATTTGCAGAAGCGAATAGTATTTGGCTGCATGCACGGCGACTAGGCACATGTATATACAGTATACGTGGCCAATAATGGTCGTGGGATCTGTCAGGTTTTTAGGGTCCATGTTGGAGATCGAAGCCACGACCGTCACATGTATATACAGTATACGTCACCACGGGGGACGGAAGCACTTCGAGTGGAAAAAGTCGTCAATTGCCGCAACGCATCCACCAAAGATCATCGTGATTGTCTGCCTTCAGGTATGGCGCTGGAACCCCCAACACCAAACCTCAGAGAGGCCGCCCTTCGGCCATCAAGGTGAGCAGCGGTACAACAACTCACTAGTGCCCTCCAAACAGGACCAATGCGTGCAGAGAGATCCAAAGGAGAGATGAGTTACCACATAGAGCCACTTTCACGTCGAGAGGAACATGAAGAGATCCCTCTCTAGAAGGGTGAATTTTCTTACGCAAGTTGATCAAGGATGAGGCACATGGTGTATTGAATGATGGAATCGTACTTTGTAGGGTGTCGGCAAGGTTGCCATCAAGCAATGCATCTGACCTCTTAATGGGCATACATGTGGACCGTCGGCCAACAACTATTGGCCATGGTCTGCCAGAAAAAACACGCCAACAGTTGAACCTATTGGTCCCGGTCTGCTAGAAAAGACGATGTCCTAGCAACATAACACAGCTGTAAAGGTCCAAGGCAGTTGGATCTGATCACATCCAAAGAGAGATCAGATCGGCAATGCTAAAATAACTTGGAGTTGGTAAAAATTTATTGCAAGATAAAATTATTGGACAAACAAGTCTCATAAATAGCTATTTTGGAAACTTCATGGATGTTGAGGATTTTATTGACATGTAGGATAAATACAAAACTGTTTTTTCGGAAACATTCGAGCTTCCATTTTGTGGTATTATTGGAGAAACAAGTACTGGTAGGTAGAATAGTAAGTATTTTCGGGGAATGAATTTATTATTTTTCCATAGGACACAAAATGTATTAATTCGTTCTTAACAAACTCGATGTCTACATGTGAAACATAGTCAGTTGTATGTTTAATTGTTTCTAAAATATTTAGCCGGTGATCCACGCTTTTTTGCCCTGCTAGATTCTTGTATTTTTGTGCCTTTATATTTCGTGAAATTTATAATATTAATGTCTAATTTGGCAAGCATTCAGATAAATATTTGTAGAAAAAAAGTACACCATAGTAACAATTATTTTCTGTTTTTCTCAAATTTTAAGGAACATAAATTATGTAATTTAAATCCACTATTAAATTATAATTCACACATTATTCAAAATAAGTATGAATGCGTGAAATACATATAGAGATAAAAAATATTGGATTTTAGTGAAATATCTTCATAAATTATGTTAGTTTGTTTGCAAGAATCTTATGTGCAATGACCAAAGGAAGACAAATCATTGTGCAACAATGTGTATTGTTGTTCTGATTTAGCTTTCACCCTATTTCTTTATTGACAATACATTATTATACTTTTTTCATCAATGCCTAAACGTAATCATGTAGACATGATGCCCATGGGAAGTTTGACTCGTCCGGTGCTTGGGGCGGAGGCGGCCGTCCGAGCTCCTGTTGGATACGGCCGTGCAGACTTGAGATGGGCGAGCAGGCGCGCCAGCAGGCGGCAGGGAGAGCGGGCACACTGTGGTCGGTCGGGTGGGTGGCAGCACCGGAGGACGGGGAGGGGCGTGCAGTGCGTTCATGGTAGAGACAATCATCGGAAGAGGGATGCGAGTGGAAAAAGAGAAATGGAAATGGGTAGCCCTGTCAGATTATGTATGCCCCTCAATATTTTGAACTATATGTTCTTCCAGACCACTTTTCCGTACCTTAAAATGTTTTACTTATACCTCAAAACATTTCTACGGTAAGAGTATTTAATGTATTTGCTACACACATGCTCTCACAACATCGTATATGTCCCTATTTGTCACCCGTTCCAAAGCAAAAGCTCCCGAAGTGAATACATCGATATACTAAATAGTTGAACAACATGACGTGGTAGAATCGTGCGAAGAAAAGCAACTACAAGAAAGTACAATAAGATAATATATGCGGGCTATAAGAATTAGAATTTTATATATATATATATATATATATATATATATATATATATATATATATATAGGACTCCTGTTATATACTCCTGGGTGTACATACTCCCATACTCAATATACCACATTAACGAGGGTGTTATACCCTTTTTATTATTTTTCATGTACCTCATTAATTATTCTAAGATACCTCAATATAATTTGTATGGAAAAAATATCATCAGAGTCTTCGGTTTTTCAATATACCATTTATACGTACATAAAAGCAGTATATGTACACATAATATAAAAGATGCAGAATCTAATGATTTTTTTAGAAAATTCATTTTGGGGTATCTAGTATTTAATAGTGAAGTATATTAAAAATAATAATGAGGTACAAATGGTTCATTTATGTGGTATATTTACACGCGAGAGTACGTACACCCAAGAGTACTCAACCATTTTCCTATATATATATATATATATATATATATATATATGTTGAGTTGGAGAGAAGAGGAGAGAGAGAAGATGTTGGTTGTAGGATAAGAGCCAGCTACAAGACATTCTTCTAATCACCTTGTGAGAATGTGAGATACGCCATGTATTGATAAAGTACTACACTTTGATAGCTAACTATAGTATATGTTGGCTATACATCTGAAAACTTATGACACGGTAAAATCTTATATTCAGCAGTTGGTTCTACTATTGAATTTGCTCTAATGCATGAAGAGAAAGATGTCAGCAACTCTGTCATGAAACAATGCATGTGGCATCCGGTCACTCTCTGCTAGCTATGCTCAAAAATTGATATGCTAGCCGCCTGGCCCACAAGCATAATGGCAGGTGGGAAAGAATGAGTGAAATTTGTGCTCTTTATGTAGAAAAATCAGATGATATTCCTTCCTAAAAATTGAAAGAACATACATGAAAATAAAAATAAGGTAATATGTCTTTCCTACTCATGGGTTTTTAAAGGGTATTGAAATTCGATGTTGTAAAATTTAGTTGACTAATTTTCTTTATTCTTGACAGGATTATTCTTATCCCATAACATTTAATACAAGATTCATAAATACTGTAGGTGTTAAAATTAATGTTGAAAGGTTGAATTTATTTTTTACATGATTCCCAAAAGACCTTCCGTACGAAAAAGTCCTCAAACTACAAATGAATTTACACTCATTGGCTAAATTTCTATTAGATCCAATAGAGAAATATCTTTTTGAAAACAATTGCGTTAATTTAATAAACAAAGTTGATAGAATAGAAAAAATTGTCACCCACACATCTTGACAGATCGTCTTGACATCTGCAGCCATCAAGTGGTGATTCTAAAGTTGAATTTAAATATTTTACATTTAATTATAGATATATTCGAAAATTATTTGAGGTTATTTTAAATGTTAACCCGTCATCCATTGTAGAATTGGAATTGTCTCCCACACTTTTAAATAAATGAAGTCTCAAACTGCCATTGAACACATACAAAGTAACGAGAATACAACTTAAGCGCATGGCGGTTAAGAAGAAGCAATCAAATGGAGAAAATAAAATTTGCAATGTGTATTGTACTCACTGAGGAAATATACAAAGTGTAGACTAAATATAATCGTACTCGTTAGGGTGGCATATCGGATCATAGCCTATACCATTAATTGTGTTGCGTGTGCCGACAGCTAGTCCTAGCCTATGATTGATATCAAAGATGAGGCCACATGGTGTAGGTCCAGGATAGATACATTGCACAATGTCAGCAGGTTGTCATTAACGTATCCATGTGGCTTTGTAATGGGCCGCCTTCGTCCTGAGCTGCTCAAAAAATAAATGTGTTGGCCACGTCCACAGTGGTATAGGTGCAAGGTAGGTGGGTCTCAATATATGCCCTATAAATAACATTTAAAATTTTCTTATACTCTCTCCGTTTTAAAATGTAAGTCTTTTTACCAAACTGTTTAGCTCACTAAAAAGTTTACATTTTGGAATGGAGGAAGTGCTTATTACAAATAAATGGAAGATTATATGTCTCCTTTAAAATTTAAAAATACGTACAGCCTAAACTAGTTAATACTTTTTCCCTCCTATATTTGTTAAATCATTTCAAAGTACTTTGTGGTAAATATAAAATTGCAGTTTAGTCCATTATTCATGGTTTAGGTCTTGACTTAATAATAGATCATTTATAATAGATCTTGACTTAATATCAGTCGTGAAAAGAGACTACGACCTGCATCATTTATAGTGTAAATAGGGTGATGATATTGAATGAGCTTCCCTCCATCAATTAGGAACGTGTGAAGGACATTATTTTCCATTATTTCTGATAGAACCAGCAGTAATCGTTGCGCCCGACGAATTTTCACACACTATCCTATGTGGGTTTGGATGAGCCTCTGGTTTTCCATGCTAAGAGAATCACGTTGAATGTGGTCTTCACGATATGGTCGGAGGTGTAACCGGTGGATCCATATAGTGGTTCTAGGCCGTGACTGCCTACCCGTGGCTGCCACGTCTGTATGTCACGACAAGTGTGCCGTCCGTGTGACGTTGTCTGGTGGATGTAAAAATTATAATAGACAGAACTTATTGTCATATGGAGTGCGGAACGAAATCTATGCTTTTATTTTGACAACAAACGAAATCTAAACATAATAATAAAGAGAGGAAGATTTCTTCGCGTCTCTTGCCAGTTCTGCAATTTAGCCCCTAAAATTTTGAAAATCAACCCGCAGTCTAAAGAAAGGAGGACATGTACATGTCCGTTCTCGATCGAAAAATGACAGTTCCTAAGCCAGCCCCACTGCCATCTCTCTGAGCTAGGTTCCACCACCCTGCCATTCCCTCTGGCCCTAGAGCGCCCCTTTAGAGGCCTCTGCGAGGCCAGCCACCACAGAGAGGCCTCGCCCATAGCATCCTCACATCCACATCTCCGCCACCTCCCTACTTTGGTCGGAGAAGTGGCCAGCAGGTTCTCCGCTAGTTCAGAGTTTGGAGAAGAGGGAGCACCACACCCTAAAGTAATCATTCTCCTACCCATCAAAACTGCTCCTCTACAAATTGTGCTAAAGAACGCCAAAATCATCAACACACATCTTCAATAGATCACTCGGCAATCCTGCGTGTTACACACATTGGTGGCATCAATCAAGAAGAAAAGCACCTGGTGGTATACTAGGGCACCGGGCCGTGGCTACGTACATTGTTAGATGGTATGGTGTTCTCGGGATAATGAAGCATAGCCACACTTGTGAAGACACCGATTCCCCCAAGATTATGGGTACACTAACCGAGGTGATAGTGCTTGCAATTGCATCACCAAATTTCTCAACAGAATGCACATAGATGGGTTATATACATCTTTTCAAGTGCAACTAGAAAAAGTAAAATTTTAAAATTTGTCGCCAGGATATCCAAGTTTCCTCGCTTATAAATAAACTTATTCCCCCTTTTTTTTATGGCGCTTAAACTTCTGGTGGAGTATTCGATTTAATTTTTGAATATTTTGTTTGAAATGCATATGACGGCCCGTTGTACATCTATGTTCTGAAACTTCCATACATTCATGCATTGCATGATTTGTCTATGACGTGTTATTGGTACATTCTGTCCACATGGATATATTTGTTGTGTTGTTAAAGTGCCCATAGATTTAATTTTTGTTCTATTATACTGAGTGGTTATCATGTTAATTTGAGCTATATATATAAATGCAAGGCTCTGAGCTTAATGTAAAAATTGATAGGAATTTTCTGGTTTTTAAGCGCATATACAGTCGGTTGACTCAGTGTTGCAATCGAATTGTACAAGCAATCATGATTGTCACAATATATGAATTTCGGCTTACCCGTGCATCAATATTTAAGGGGTGAAAGCTAAGATACTTACAACGGTTTAAAAATGAAATATAGATGAACCCTAAGATGTTAGATACAAATTAATAGAACTGGTTGTTACCATTTAAAAAATAGAACTGATTGTATTTTCAGACCCGTCGCTATGTGTGGGCACATTTTCCAGTAACTTTTAAAACTTAAATTCGACGTATTAGTTTTTTTTTGTATTTCATCTGAAAGTGCACAATTATAAAAGAGAGGCAAGAGTTTAGGCTGGTCACAATGGGGAGGAACTTAAGAATAACATCACACACTCCAATACAAATTTGCTTATGCGGCACGTATTTAATGAAGAGAGAGGTGCTTGTGGTAACTAGCTAAGTTACCGGAACATCACACAGTCCAAGAAACAATGAGTCTATAGCCTAATAAATGCATTGTTACATGACACTACATACATGTTCTCCCCATTGTGGAGGTAGGAACATAGTCTAGAAAAGTGTGTAGGTTCCTAGCTTATGTTACTCCCCATTGTGACCAGCCTTAAGAGCATGTCTAACAGGCCCCTTATATCGCGAGCGCCCCGTAAAATTCCGGCGGCATACGGGGTGCGGGCCAAAACGGCCGTCTAGCAGCCCCCGTATGCGGCCTGGCCCGTACTAAAATTTTACGGGGCCTGCGAAACCGCCCCCTCCGCCCCGTACTTATAGTGGGTGAGGGTTGGGTGGGGGTCCAACCCCCCACCCGCAACCCTAGCTCCGCCGTGCGCCGCCGCAACTCCGGTGAGCGATTCCCCGCGCGCCGCCGCCCCATTCCAAGCGCCTCCACCGCGATGAGCTCCCCCGACGGTTCCGGCTCCTCCACCGCCCGCTCCAAGCGCCGCCACGAGCCGGAGACGCTCGAGGAGGCGTGGAGGCTCCACTGCAAACATTCCGTTGCAGGGAGCCGCCGCGCCGCCTGCAAGTACGCGGCGTGGCCGCAAAGCATGCCAGCGACTTTGGCGGACTACGCCGCGGGCGGGAGGTACTACACCGTCGACCCGCCGCCGCGGCCGATGAGCGGCCCCCAATTCGCGAAATGGCGCGCGGATTGGGAGCTGCACCAGCAGTGCAAGCGCGGCCGCGACGGCGCAAGCGGCAGCGGAGGAGGAGGCGCGGCGACAGCGCAGGAGGAGGAGGTACCGGCGACAGCGGAGGAGGAGGAGGCCGCCTTCGCGGCGGCGGTCGAGCTTTCGAAGAAGGAAGCAGAGGCCGCGGCGCGGGCAGAAGCGGAGGAGGAGGCGAAGGCCGTCGCCGACGTCGAGCACTTCAAGGCGATGGAGGCTTCCGGCCCCGTCGTCTTCCTAGACTAGAATAGGTTAGACGAGCTCGAGCTCGATTTCATGTAGCAATGGTGATCATCTGAATAAAATCGAGTTCATCTTTTCTCCCGCGAAGTTCAAATTCAAACATACAGGGCGGAGATAGGGGGTCTGCTAGATGAACTTGTAAATTTGAGCACAAATTTTCCTAGATTTCGTGTGCAGGGCCCTCTACACGCGATTTAGGGGGCGAAATTTTAAGGGTCCTGTTAGACATGCTCTAAGTACTACAATTAAGCTTCATAGACCCAGGTCGCAAAGCCATCTTACACAGTCACACGTCATCCTGGGCATGAGAACCCGTCATTTCGTTATTACAGGTAAGAAAACACAAGTGGTTCGTGTGCAGGGAAGGAATGAAACACGGAATAAGCTGAAAGCGACAAACTGAACACTGATGGAGGTATGGGCGGCGGAGAGTGACTTTCTGCTACTGCTAGGTGCTCCTCTTTGCTGCCACGAGATCATCGACCAGACGATGCAAGTCACGGTGGGAGGAGCCTCCTTGTGCCACGGCTGTGTGTACCTTTGCGGCCAGGTCCTTCACCTTGATTCTCGCAGCGTCCCCAGGCCCTCCGGGGCGCATAAACCTCATCAGTGCCTGTGCCACGTCCTCGCCCGGAATCACCTCGTGTTCTTCATGGTTCTCGCTCCGCAGGCCGGCGCCGTCGGGCCACAGCCGCTCCCCGATTCCTAGGACCTCTGTGACTTGCCTCTCCGTGAGGAATTGCTCGAAAGCCATGGGCCATGTCAGCACAGGCACGCCCGCCGCCACCGTCTCTAGGACGGAGTTCCACCCACATTGGGTCACAAATGCACCCACCGCCTGGTGCCCTAGTATATCAGTCTGAGGAGCCCAGGACCTGATGATTAATCCCATGTCTTGGACGCGCTCCTCCCACCCATTTGGTGGACTCCACTCCTCCTTCCCCCTCACCACCCACAGGAATGACTTTCCGGCGGTCTCCAGCCCAACAGCAATCTCGTCAAGCTGAGCATCCTTAACCTCGGCCAGGCTGCCAAAGGATATGTACACCACTGAATGGTTTGGCTTGGAGTCAAGCCAATCCATGATGATGCACTTCTTCTCCTTCTTATGTGTGTGTGATGGAATCAGCGCCACAGGCCCTAGGAAGTATGCACGCTTCACATAGCCCTCTCGTGTGTACACCTCGCAATACTGTCTCTCCAGCTCTGATGATGTGTTGATGGCGAGGCCAAAGCAGTTAGCTTGAAACGAATTAATGGACCTAGTGTCAGAGAATTCCTCTGGGCTCCTTAAGAACAGAGGCAGCTCCCTCCTCGGGATCCGTATGCGAGGTACGGGAAACCGAGGGACCTCCATGACAGCATCGTCGCCACTGCCAACGTCGACTTCAAGGAGGTGACGCATGGCGAGCAGCGAGAAGGCTCCAAGGACACTGAATCCGACACACGGCACATCAGCAATGTCGTTGTTCCAGGCGAATAGCTGATCGGTGACGATCGCGTCCGGAGACTGCGCCCGGATGAGGGTTTCATGCACGGGGCGCGTCAGGGACTCGCATATGGTAGCGAGATGGATGCTCACCGGGATGCCTTCCACCGTTGGGAAAGGGTAGGTCGCTATCTTGAGAGCTGCTTCATTGTGCTCACGGTCAAGCATGGACTGGACGACCGGGACGCTCTCCGGCGTGACTGCGATCGTTGCTTCTACGGCCTTATTAGCCGCGGTGAGGCGAATGGCAAGCTCGGTCAAGGGCTGGATGTGGCTGACCGCGAAGTAGGGGATGAGCAGGACACGCAGCTTGCTTTTGCCGGTGGGGCTGGCCGCCGTGGTGGTGTTACAGGCCATATGTTCTTGCGGACGGGAGGGAGATTAGGTTGTGTTGTGGTTGGTCATGACGCTGGTTTTTCCTATATGTAAGAGAAGATATGAGTTGGATCCAGATCGTGCACGCCAAGCTGTTGTATGCAGCCTCGTGCGGGTGGAACTTAATTATTGCTGGGCATTTGTCTTCACTGATGAGAAATGCATGAGAAGAGTACCATGGCCATTTGCAAAAAAGCAAAGAAAAGGATATTAATTTACATAATCAAAGTAGTAAATTAAACTTTCAAAATGGAGTCAAAATCATCAGCGAAATGATTCGTAGTTAGTGCATGCATCTTTCCACCTCTCTTTTGTCTGCTGTATTAGGAAAATAAGCATAAAGTCAATTAAATGCGGGAAAAACAGCTATAAAGTTTGAAGATTCATATAGTTGGGAATTGTCCGTCAAATATGGTCTACTTTGTGTGAAATTTAGAGTGGTGTTGTCTTTCACCATATTCTTTGTACTTGCTTCAGAAAATAACCTCAACCGGGAATCCGGAAAATGTAAAATGATTTTTTTACAAAATTGTTGGAAATTGGAAACATTGTTTGTCGTCGAAACACACACTTATGTTCATAATTTGGTCATATTATAATAAATATGCCTGGGTCCGGCTTTTGACGGGTTCTTTTTCCTACCGGCCATCGGCACAAGTGGAGGCATTTTGTTGGCTTGGCAGTCCACGCACGTCACTATCTCGAACCCCCATCTCTCAAAGTATGCTTTAACCGCTAGTATCTCGATTAAGGGTGAACATGACCGGTGGTTCACCGGAGTCCATGGGCCACAAGGTGTGGAGGAAAACCGATAATTTCTCCAAGAGCTCCGTGACATTAGGGACCTTCACGTAGGTCCATGCACTAGTAGAAACTAGGCTATCGGTCTAAACCTTTTGTACCGGTTTCGTTACGAACCGGTACCAATGGGGCTCTGGTACCGGTTCGAACGGGAAGGGCGCCGGACATGGCTAATACCGGTTTGAACCTGACCTTTGGTACCGGTTGGTGGCTAGAATGGGTACCAAAGGGCCGAACGGTTTGCCTCCCGCGCGTATGAAATCGCGAACTGCTACAGTGCACGAACCATTCTTCTCTGTTCGTATCTCTCCTCCTCTCTCTTCTCCCTCTCTTGTTCCCATATCCACCATGGAGGAACCAATCACTCGCACGGAGCATGTTCGCGTACATGGCACGAACGTGTTTAGTGTCATCTACACCAACGACAGCGCCAACATGTCGGGTTATCTTACCCGATTCCACGGATGGCTTGAAAGGGCGAAGGAACAAGAGAGGTTCATAGGGCTTGATCTTGAGTACACGCGCAATCAAAAAGATGTTGCTGTCATTCAACTATGCTTCAAAAAGAATGTCTTGGTCTTCCAATGGGCAAGATACGTTTTGGGGATCTCTTGATCCATGCATAGGTTTATGATGAAAATTGCTTAGGATAGCGACATCTCCGATCCCCATTTGAATCATATATGCATGATAGATAGAACATATGACATAGTTCATGGTGAATTAATTTTCCTTGTTGCATATTGGCAAATCCGTGATAGAACATATATAGTAAAATGCATATTGGCAAATTCCATAAGATAGCAAAATGACATAGTTAATTTACGACATGCATATTGGCAAATTGCATGGATGGAAAAATGTTCCCATTTGAATTCTATGTGAAAGATCGGTTACTATTTAGTAGTGAATTAATTTTCCTTGCTGTATATTGGCAAAATATGTGATAGAACAGATGACATAGTTAATTTAGGACATATTGGCAAACTGCATAAGATAGCAAATTGTTCCCAGTTGAATTCTATATGAAAGATCAATAATGTTTAGTAGTGAATTATTTTTCATTGTGATCTTTGTAATGGACGAGTACTTTCCACTCTGGGGGGTGACCTACTTGGATGACATGTAGATTGTAAAGGTATTCGTATAAGCCTAGTTTTTTTCCAACGAGGCTAGGGTTTCATCGGAGAGGACCTCCGGAGCGTTGGGATCCCACCACAAGATAGGGGGTGCCATAACATGTGTGTACAAGTGTGCTATGGGTTTTGGATGGCAGACAATGCACTTTGGGATGTGACCTACTTCACCGGTATCAACTTCTCTAGGGCCTACCTAACACAACCAAGAATTGGGTCATACCTTTGTTTTCTGACTTTTTAGGGCCTAGCCTAACACAACCAAGCAACTAGTTATACACTTTTCTACCCCATTTTGACGCAGGTACCGGATTGATTCGTATAAGCTTGGATTTTCTCCAACGGGGCTAGGGTTTCATCGGAGAGGGAATCTGGCGTTGGGATCCCACCACAAGATTGGAGATGCCATACCATGTGTGTACAAGTGTGCTATGTGTTCTGGATGACAAAATTTGCATTTCGGGGTGTGACCTGCTTCAGCGGCATCCACTTCTCTCTGGGGAGTTTCATGACTTATAGCCTGAAAGTCTTGGATGAGACAAACAAGAGGGAAACTTGTCAAGAGTGGGGTCGTACCTTTGTCTTGTGACTTCCTATGGCCTAGCCTAACCCAACCAAGAAACAAGTTAGACTTTTCTACCCCATTTTTACGTTGGTACCGACTTTATTCGTATAAGCCTGGTTTTTCTCCAACGGGGCTAGGGCTTCATCGGAGAGGGACTCCGGCGTTGGGATCCCACCATAAAAAAGGGGGTGCCATCACATGTGTGCACAAGTCTGCTATGGGTTTGGATGAGAGACGATGCACTTCGGGGTATGACCTACTTCACCGGTATCAACTTCTCTCTAGGGAGACTGATGACTTATAGGTTGAAAGTACTAGATTCGACAAACATGATGGAAATTTATCCAGAGTTGGGTTATGGATGTCATATTTGGATTTATTTCATTTTTCTAATCGATATAGACATATTATTTGTCAAATTTCAATGAACGGACTTGCATATATTAATTATTCAATATTAAATGGAAAAAGGCAAATAAGTTAATTATTATTTGCATTTAAGAATATTTTAATTCAAAATATTATTAATGATTAATTTCTTTTTTATTTAAATAATTATTTCGATTCATAAAATAAATGTGTGTGACATCATAGTCCATAGGTTAATAGGATTGATATGATACTATTGTCAGGCAAGTATCTCTCTTGTTTGTAGGTCCCTCATAGGGAAGGAATTAAGAAGTTAAGTGTGCCAGTGCTGGAGTAGTCTGAGGATGGGTGACCTATGTGGGAAGTGTTAGTAGAAGCGAGTAATTTAGATTGAAATCAAGAATGCTTAGTGATAAATGTGAGTTTAAATGGTTAAACAATAGAAATAAAAAATGAAAATAAAATTGATTTTTTTCCAAAAAAAGAAAAAAAGACAAACCTTTAGTACCGGTTCTTGTTACGAACCAGTACCAATAGTATGCGGCCCCGTGGGCTATTCCTGGGCCACGTTGAGGCCCTTTTAATACCGGTTCGTAAGGAACCGGTACTAAAGGTTGTGGGGCCTTTAGTGCAGATTAATTAGTACCAGTTGTCCAACCGGTACTAAAGGGCCTCTGGAACCGGTACTACTAACCCAATTTCTACTAGTGGTAGATGGTGGCTAGCGATTTCAACCTCGTCATAAACCCAGAAGATAATAATCAGGGCACCCCGAACCGTTCCCTGATGGGCAGCTTCCGCCGCACGCTTTTGGCCCTTGAGCTAAAAGATGTATATCTAAATGGGAGAAGATACATTTGGTCCAACGAGCGGCAGCAACCCACGCTAGAACAGCTTGACAGGGTCCTCTCGACCGTGGACTGGGAGGTCATTTTTTTCCGACGCCTTCCTATCGGCTGATTCGTCGGGGCCGTCGGACCACTGCCCCTGATCTTGAGCTTCGCCCCAGATCTTCACACGAGGCGTAGATTTCACTTCCAATCCTTTTGGACAAAAGTGGAAGGGTTCAGTAACGTCATTCGAGTGGCTTGGGCTTCTTTGGAATTCGAGGCAAACCCCTTTAAGCTCCTCGACAAGAAACTCAGGGTTACGGCAAAAAGGTTAGCCAGCCGGAGTAGCAAATTCATCGGGAATATAAAACTGCAAATCTTGTTGCCAAATGAGGTCATTCTGCGGCTGGATGTGGCAATGGAGTCAAGGGCTCTCTCAGCAGATGAGTTGGCTTTGCGTAAGCTACTCAAAGTCAAGCTGCTAGGACTTGCTTCATTGGAGAGATTGTTGGTTCGCCAGAGAGCTCGGATCCTGTGGCTACGTGAGGGGGATGCTTGCACAAAGTTCTTCCATATCCAAGATAGCCACGGAAAGAGGAAAATCTTCATTGGCCATAACGTAGTAGATGATGACAGGCTGACTAGTCAAGAGGAAAAAGTTGATGCCCTGGATAACTTCTATGATGGCATTCTAGGCGTGGAAGTGGACAGGGAGTTCTCGGTGGATCTAGATTTTCTGCAACTCCCCGCACTGGATATTAACCATCTCGAGGTGGGTTTCACGGAAGAGAAAGTGTCGAATGCAATAAGGGGAATGCCCCTAGACAAGTGCCTGCGACCTGACGGCTTTACCAATAGATTCTATGTAGCCTGCCGGGATATTATCAAGACAGATGTGATGAACGCTTTCAGATCCTTGGAACGACGTGAAGCGCGTGGTTTTAGTGCGGTGACACAAGGCCTTCATCACCCTTTTGCCAGAAAAGCCAGGCGCGGAAGAGCCAAAGGATTTTCGACCCATCAGTCTTATCCAAGGGTTCGCGAAATTGGTGGCCAAGGTCTTAGCTAGCAGGATTGTACCGGTGTTGCCACAGCTTGTTGGCGTGCACCAGAGTGCATTCGTGTGTGGATGTTGCATCCATGAAAGTTTCATGACGGTACATAAAACATCGACAAATTGCAAAGCTGTATGACCTCAGGAGTCTTCCTAAAGCTTGACAACACAAAGGCGTTCGACTCGGGCCGTTGGGCCTTCCTTCTTGAGGTTTTGAGGAAGGTGGGGTTTGGCGACCGTCTTATTTCCATAGTCTATGCCCTACACTATCATCTGCCTCTACGAGGGTGTTGCTCAATGGTTGGCCTGGCTCAAGGATTTTTAGCAGGCATGAACTAAGACAAGGGGATTCTCCGTCCCCGCAGCTGTTCATCCTAGTAATGGAAGTGTTGGACCTTATGATTGAGAGGGCCACAGAGTGTGGACTGCTCGCGCGACTGTCGCGGTCTGGTTTGCGGGACCGGACATCGATCTATACTGATGACATGGTGACATTTCCGTGACCATCTTTAAGGGACTTCGGGGCCTTTGCTGATTTCTTGAAGATCTTTGGAGAGGCATTGGGTTTACGGGTAATCTGGACGAATGCTCTGCGCACCAGATCAGTTGTGGAGAGGAAGTGGCAGGGATGGTGGAGCAGGAGTTGCAATGCCCCATCTTGCCCTACCCCATGCGCTACCTCGGCCTACCGCCCTTCCTTAGGAAGCTCTCGGCATCCCAGTTACGATAAATTGTGGATAGTGTGGCCAGCCACCTCCCTGGCTGGCGGGCCAACCTGCTAAATAGGGGGGAGGCTGGAGTTGGTGAAATCCACTGTAGCTGATGTCTCAGTTTCATCCATGATGTCTCTCAGTCTCCCAGCAAAGACGGTCGTGAACATTAATAAGATACTCACATGTTTCTTGTGGAAAGGGATAAAAGATGCGCATGGGGGTCACTGCCTCGTGACGTAGGATAGAGTCTGCATGCCCAAACAGCTTGGGGTCTCAGTATTCAAAACCTCCGATTGCTGAATCATGCGCTGAGAGCCAGATTGTTATGGCTTCGCAGGACGGACACCTCGAAGCCATGGAGTGAGTTCATCCTCCAGGTTCCTAAAGTGGTAACACACCTTTTTGAGACTGTAACTATCTCCGTAGTAGGTAACGAAGCCAATACCCACTTCTGGACTGACAGGTGGCTGCCGGCGGGGAGGATCAAGCATGTGACCCACCGGCTGTTGAAGGTCGTACCCAAGAGTGCGAGGGAAAACCGAAAGGTTCGGGAAGGCTTGGCAGGTACTTGGATTCAGGATGTTCCCCCAAACTTGGGAGAGGGGGAATTGCGGGAACTGCTGGTCTTGGCAGACCTTATATCGTATGGAATTTGGAACCAGACAAAGCTTACTCTGCTCGCTAAGCCTACCTCGCCATGTTTAGAGGGACCGTAGGCCTTGCGGGAACTAAGCAGGTGTGGCGCTCTAGGGACCCCAGGAAATGCAAGTTCTTCATGTGGTTGGTCCTAAACAACAGATGCTGGATGGCTGACAGACTGAGCCGCAGGAGACTCCCGCACCCGCCAACATGCCCCTTCTCCGATCAGCATGGTGAGCACGTGGTTCATCTATTATTGGGGTGTGTCCTTGCAAGGCAGGTTTGGTCTGAGTATTTCATAGATGGGGGCTTGACGAGTGGATCCTGAGCCAACACGACTCTGTGGCGCAGTGGCTTCCTACCAGATTGGGGGATGTGTGGATCAGAGAGATCTGTGGATGGCTATCACCCTTATGTGTTGGTGTCTGTGGCGTCACCATAATGGGGTGGTGTTCTATGGGCACCAACTTCAGTTGAAATGGCGCTCAAGATGATTGAGACGGAGGCTGCCATGTGGATTTCGGCCGGTCTTTTCAGGGGTACACTTAGACAGGGAGACAAGTGGAGGGTTGGCGAGTAATCCCGTTGTAGAGTGTGAGTGGTTGGGTTCTGAGCGTCTGTGTCAGACGCGTTGTAATTGGCCCTTGGTCCTCCTCCTTTGAAACCGATGAGTCTTTCCATGACGTATCCTTAAAAAAATGCCACATGTATGCCAATGACTTACTCTGATTGCTCGAAAGGCTTGAGTGTTCATATATGATTAATCTAGTACGCATGAAAGTGCTCAATGCCAGTGGATTGCATTTGTTTAAGTTTTTTTTTTCATTTTTTATACATTACAGAAATAGGTTAAAGGGAATAAATAATTAGCCTTTTTAGGTTTCCTCTATAGTCTTTTAATTTTACGGCATATATTCAGGCTCACCAGTCTTGCACCGGTGGAGTTGTGGGACATGGTGAACACAATGATTTTCCGAGCAAGCCAGGAACAAGAGACCAAAGCCACTGCTAGCATAAAACGAGTACGTATGTCCATTAAGATACCACTGCATAACTTAATGGCGTACCTGGTGGCTTCCCATAATGGCATCTATCGTGCGGATAGTGACTTGTGCTCATGAGCGCCCGTGTTCGCACCGTTTTCAAATATTTGAAAAATATATTTACGATTTTAAAAATTTCTAAAAAGATCTGAATATAGTAAAGTGTGTATCCCACAAACGTGCAAATTTTAAATTTTAAAGAAAAGTAGTATGAGCTACACAAAAATGTCTAAATATGATAAAATTTAGAGATTTGAAATTGGTATATTCAGTAAATCAGATCCACACTTTTGTTATTTTTGTGTACTTCATAATACAATGTATTTGGAATTGATATTTTTCCACATTTGTAGGACACACCTTTGGCTAATTCTCGATATTTTTCACAATTTTCTGAATCTTATAAATATTTTTCTTTTGAATTTTTTGAAACGGCAGAAGCCCTAGTGTCTATGTGCACTAAATCTTCACTCTCTATTGTGTACCTACACTAGCTGGCCTCATCTATTTTTTTTAATGTAGGCTAGAAACAAATGTCGGCACACGAATAAAGAGGCAAGCCATATCCAAATGAACCACTAATGCATGGATTCGAACCGTAGTAAATATGTTTTTTAGAACATGGAGAACACATAACACAGAGGAGATGTGAACCGATAATATCTTTTCTACCTCTCAAATAAATACGCGTTGACGTGGAGATGCCAAATTGACCACCCTGCTCCCCCCCCCCCCCCCCCGTTGAGGTTTTGAGGAAGGTGGGGTTTGGCGACCGTCTGATTTCCATAGTCTGTGCCCTACACTATCAGCTGCCTCTACAAGGGTGTTGCTCAATGGTTGGCCTGGCTTGAGGATTTTTAGCAGGCGTGGACTAAGACAAGGGGATCCTCTTTCCCCGCAGTTGTTCATCATAGAAATGGAAGTGTTGGACCTTATGATTGAGAGGGCCACCGAGTGTGGACTGCTCGCACGACTGTCACAGTCTAGTTTGCGGGACCGGACGTCGATCTATGCTTATGACGTGGTGACTTTTCTGTGACCATCTTTGAGGGACTTCAGGGCCTTTGCTTATTTCCTGAATATATTTGGTGAGGCATTGGGTTTACCGGTTAATCTGGACGAATGCTCTACGCACCAGATAAGTTGTGGAGAGGAAGTGGCAGGGATGGTGGAGCAGGAGTTGCAAAGCCCCATCTTGCCCTTCCCCATGCGCTACCTCGGCCTACTGCTCTCCTTTAGGAATCTCTCGACAGCTTAGTTACGGTAAATTGTGGATAGTGTGGCCAGCCACCTCCCTGGCTGGCGGGCCAACATGCTAAATAGGGGGAGGCTGGAGTTGGTGAAATCCATTGTAGCCGTCGTCTCAGTTTTCTCCATGATGTCTCTCGATCTCCTAGCAAAGACGGGCGAGAACATTAATAAGATACTCACAGGTTTCTTGTGGAAAGGGAGAAAAGCTGCGCATGGGGTCACTGCCTCGTGACGTAGGACAGAGTCTGCATGCCCAACAAACTTGGGGGTCTCGGTATTCCAAACCTCCGGTTGCTGAATCATGCGCTGAGATCCAGATGGTTATGGCTTCACAGGACGGACACCTCGAAGCCATGGAGTGAGTTCATCCTCCAGGTTCCTAAAGTGGTAACACATCTTTTTGAGACTGGAAATATCTCCGTAGTAGGTAACGGAGCCAACACCCTCTTTTGGACTGACAGGTGGCTGCCGGCGGGGAGGATCAAGCACGTGACCCACCGACTGTGGAATGTCGTACCAAGCGTGTGAGGGAAAACCGAAAGGTTCGGGAAGGCTTGGCAGGTACTTGGATTCAGGATGTTCCCTCAAACTTGGGAGAGGGGGAATTGCGGGAACTGCTGGTCTTGGCAAACCTTATAGCGTATGGAATTTAGAACCATACAAAGCTTACTCTGCTCTCTCAGCCTACCTCGCCGTGTTTAGAGGGACCGTAGGCCTTGCGGGAGCTGAGCAGGTGTGGCTCTCTTGGGACCCCAGCAAATGCAAGTTCTTCATGTGGCTGGTCCTAAACAACAGATGCTGATTGGATGACAGACTGGGCCACAGGGGACTCCCACACCCGCCAACATGCCCCTTCTCCGATCAGCATGGTGAGGACGTGGATCATCTGTTGTTGGGGTGTGTCCTCGCAAGGCAGGTTTGGTCTGAGTATTTCATAGATGGGGGCTTGACGAGTGGATCCTGAGCCAACATGACTATGTGGCGCAGTGGCTTCCTGCCAAATTGGGGGATGCGTGGATCAGAGAGATCTGTGGATGGCTATCACCCTTATGTTTTGGTATATGTGGCGTCACCGTAATGGGGTGGTGTTCAATCCACACCAACCTTCAGTTGAAAGGACGCTCAAGATGATTGAGACGGAGGCTTTCATGTGTATTTCGGCCGGTCTTTTCAGGGGTACACTTAGACAGGGAGACAAGTGGAGGGTTGGCGAGTAATTTCATTGTAGAGTGTGAGTGGTTGGGTTCTGGGCGCCTGTTGGATATATACCTATTAGGGGTATATCCGGCATTGTCCTAAGAGCCGGATTACTAGGGTGGCATGTTGTTAATGGATCACAGTCCATTAGACGGCGCAGTAAGCTGACGCACATAAGCCGGATTCTAGAAGAACCCGAACCACTGCCCAAAGTGGCGCGACTTGGAGTAGAAGACGGATTCCTTCCTTTCAAAGTTAGATACTTTCCGTAGTCTTCTAGGTTTCCTTTCTGTAAGCCCTAACCCAGCTGTTTATATAAAGCCAGACGGGAGAGAAGAAGACAGACAATTAGCTAGAAGCCAGCTCATCGAGAAGTTGATCCTCGCCAAATTAGCGAAACCCTACTCACATTGTACTTTGTATACTTCAGGCTTCAACTCTGATTTAGTGAGATTGCAGGAGTAGGAACGTCGCCTAGTTGCGCCTTACCGAACCTAGGTAAATTTGGTATTCCTGGTTGTCGTACTACCACGTCCCCCCACGTCTCTACCCATAGACTCATGGCACCCCCGTCTATGAACTCTACTACGATGTCCCGACAGCGCCTGTTCCAGAAGCGTTGTAATTAGCCATCGTTCCTCCTCATTTGAAACCGATGCGTTTTTTCAAGACGCATCCTTAAAAAAATGCCACATGTATGCAAATGACTTACTCTGATTGCTCGATATGATTAATCTAGTAGGCATAAAAGTGCTCAATGCCAATGGATTGCTTTTGTTCCAGTTTTTTTTTTCATTTTTTTATACATTACAGAAATAGGTTAAAGGGAATAAATAATTAGCCTTTTAGGTTTCCTCTATAGTCTTTTAATTTTACGGCAGGTATTCAGGCTCACCAGTCTTGCACCGTTGAAGTTGTGACATGGTGAACACAATGATTTTCCGAGCAAGCCAGGAACAAGATACCAAAGCCACTGCTAGCATAAAGCAAGTAGGTATGACCATTAAGATACCACTGCATAACTTAATGGCGCACCTGCTGGCTTCCCATAATGGCATATATCATGCGGAAAGTGACTTGGGCTCCTGAGCGCCCGTGCTCGCACCATTTTAAAAAAAATTAAAAATATATTTACGAGTTTAAAAATTTCTAAAAGATCTGAATGTCATAAAGTGTGTATCTCACAAACGTGCAAATTTTTAATTTTAAAGGAAAGTAGTATGAGCTACACAAAACTGTCAAAATATGATAAAATTTAGAGATTTGAAATGGATATATTCAGTAAATCAGATCCACACTTTTGTTATTTTTGTGTACTCCATAATAAAATGTATTTGGAATTGATATTTTTGCACGTTTGTAGGACACGCCTTTGGCTACTTATCGATTTTTTTCACAGTTTTTTGAAACTTATAAATATTTTTCTTTTGAATTTTTTGAAACGGGAGAATCCCTGGTGTCTATGTGCACCAAATCTTCACTCTCTATCGTGTACCTACACTAGCTGATCTGGTCTGTGTATTTAATGTAGGCTAGCAAGAAATGTCGGCACACGCAAAAAGAGGCAAGCCAGATCCAAATTAACCACTAATGCATGGATTCGAACCGTAGTAATCATGTTTTGTTAGAACATAGAGAAGACATAACATAAAGGAGATGTGAACTGATAATATCTTTTCTACCTCTCAAATAAATACCCGTTGACGCGGATATGCCTAATTGACCAGCCCTCCTCCCACTCCCCCCCCCCCCCACACACACACACAAACACACGATGAAGATACAGGGTGCGGCCCAACTATGGCCTTTTAGAAGGCCCACAGAACTGTTAAGACCTGAGCCCATCAATAGAGGCATATGTGAACCGACTCCTGGGATTTAATCGTCACGTCGCAAGCCGCAAAACGGATCCAGGAAATTATTACGTGTTTATATTAGCTAGCTAGAAGCTTCGATGATTACGAAAAAATGATCACGGAAGTCCAATACTGGTACTCCACCGAAAAGGAGTTTCATTGATACAGAAGTATAATCTAGCACTCTATCAAAAACATCGCCTCCAACACATGTTGCTTGGGAAGCTGCACACTACAGGAATGGGCTACTGTGCCGACGGCAATTTGTCGGGGCCGTCGGAATGGACCCAATCAGGGAATTCCAAATTGCGAAAAAAAATTGAGCTATGCCGACGGCAATAACGTCGGCCTATCTTTTTTCTTGAGCCACGCCGACAGCAAAGCCGTCGGCATAGACCCGAAGAGTGAATCCCAAATTGCGAAAAAAATTGAGCTATGCCGTCGGCCTATCTGTTTTTTTGACTTAATCATCGTTTTGATCATAACTTTTGCATCCGAACTCGGATTTTGACGTTCTTTGGCTCGTTTCGAAAAGGAGAAACATATCTAAATTATCATGCATATTGTTAAAACTACATTCTTAGAAAAACATCATCAGAAAGAATGGAACTAACAATAATGGGTTAACGGTTTCGTCTGAGATGGCTGTGGGGCGTCTGAATCCAATCAAAATCTAGGTGGTACCATACCAAGTGTGTACAAGTGTGTTTTGGGTTGTATATGTCCAGTATTCGACTCTTTATGTTAAGGGTTTCACCGTCATCATTTTTTGAATTTGTTTTATTTTTCTATGCCTATTTCAAAACGAAGTCAAGACGGCGGGCATGACCGTTCGTAGCTAGGGTTTAAATATTGAGAAACTCTTAGTGTATCTCTGATGAAATAGGTAGTTGTTTACCTAAAATTGATTTTTACCAAAAATCATGAGCAAACTAGGAGACACATGTAGTTCAAATTTGACCCGTTTCCAGCTGAATCGACAGAAACTTGTGTTTTACAAAAGAGGTGGATGGAAACCTTTTCAGAGGCAACAATTTGGTTATTTGTGCATATAACATGGTCTAGTATTTTTAAAAAGTACAGCTCCCAAGTTTTGCAACATATTTGCGGTTGGTACTTCACAAAAAAGCCATTTTTCACACTCGGAAAATGGAAAATGGTTTTTTTATTCAATGAAAAGTAAAACTTTTACCGTGACCATTGTCCGTGCTTCCAATATGCATGTTAGTGTGGAATATGAGCACATGTAAACAAACTATGCCATGAATTTGGCCATAATACATGTCATTTGGCCTGAAACACTAGAATGTTCCTAGGAGATATCTCATTTATGTGAACATATTTTCGACACAACTGTTGTATTCCAAGTTTATTATTTTTGGTGGATACTAGCACATATATAATGACACCACGCGAAGGTCTTGCATCATTTTGGGGTTTGTTAAATTTTCTGAAATTTTGTAAGCCGGTTTCACGAAAAAGTCAAGACGGAAGGCATGACCGTTCGTAGCTAGGGCTTGAATACCTGTAGTTCAAATTTGATCTGTTTCCAGCTGAATTAGCAGAAAATGTCAAAATGGCCACCATGACTATTCATCAAAAGAGTTTAAATTTTCTAAAACTATCGTTGTTTCTATGATATGGATGTCATATTTGAATTCCTCTAATCTTTCTAATCGACTTAGACATTTTATTTGTCAAATTTCGATTTATGGATTTAAAGATATGAATTATTCTATATTAAATAATTTATTCAAAAAATAAAGTAATTTCTAACATTGTATTGTTATTTATTGAATAAAGATCATTATATAATTATTGTTATTTATTTAAGTATTTTCTTAAATTTAAACAATAGAAAAGTTTAACATCAATTCTCACAGGTTAATATGATTGATATGATAGTAAATATTAGTAAGTTCTAAACATCTCATTTGGAATCTAGTTTGGAAGGAAGTTAAAGGTTAAGCATGCTTGGGCTCGAGAAATTTCAGTATGGGTGACCGAACGGGAAGTTTGACTAAGTTAAGTATGTTGACCAGATTAATTGCTAATTAGAGATTAAATATGTGGCTAAGTGCAAAATTCCGGAATAGACTCGAAATTTTTTTGAATTTTTTTTTCATTTATTTTGAAAACATTATGCCGACGGCTTTTATTACGCCGACGGCAATTTAGCATATGCCTACGCTGGCTTACGCCGACGGCCATATGCTGACGGCACCCGTCGGCACAGCCTGTGCCGATGGCATGGCCATTGGCGTATTCGCTCATTCCGTAGTGGCAGCACCAAAAGCCAAGGCAGTTGTCACGGCAGCGGGCGCCGGTCATTCAGACCCGATTTTCTCCCACGCTACAACGATTATTTATATCGATAGGCAATTTGATAAGTCCGGCAAATTTAGTGTTCCAAGTGCGTATAGGTTAGCACTTCTTTAAAATGTTCAAAATTTGAGTACATGACAACAAAGTTACAAACGAACATATGCTCTAGGAATAGGACAACTATCCCAACGCGAGCAAACTATAGAAAGGAAGATGAAGATGGGTAACACCACGATGCGGTGGGAAAACTCGATAGGGCTCCGAGACTGCCTTACGAAAACGTGGGTGCTGACACCTAAAGAAAAGCTCTTAAATTCAGGCATAGAATGGACCATTTTTTTTTTGATAATGGGCTTTATTACTACATAGAATGGACCATGGAAACTTTAAGAAAACTAAACCAATATATGAATGGGAAACGAGGAGGCTATATATGGTGGCGTGCGTTGCAACTTAGAAATAACATCTTCTTTGACCATGGCAAGGAGACTACTATTCCTTGTACTGAATACCTAGACCACTACAGTCTGATACATGTTATCATATGGCTATATATGTCTCTTAGGAGTACATTGTATCTTAGATGTCATATCTAAATTAATGATTTTGGGCTTATGCATGTATTTGATTGGCTTAGAGTCTTTTTTTGCCTATGGCCAGTATCTTACTCATTATCTCTCTTCATTAACTATAGTGTCACATAAGCAAAATGCCTATGAAACTGTGCTAAGAGATTTGCATTGGGATAGGCCTAATACTGAGGGGATAGTGGAAATAGAATGAAGTAAAGTAATGATAGAGTAATAAAGGAAGTTCTAGAATATGGTGATATGGAATTTGTGATATTGATTTGCCCATAAAAATAATTCGCATTTACAAACCGGTATATCTACTTAATATAATGTTTCTGAGGAGCATACGGAATAATATTGTTTGGACACAAGGAGGATATAATTAACGTAATCAGTAAAATGGAGTTTTATTATTGTTGCAAATAAAATTTGGAAATGGAAATACAATGATAATTTTCTGCACGGAATCGACAGTGGAGTGAAAACTAGTCATTCCATCCATTAGACTTATAAAAGTGGACGGAGTGAGTAATAAGATTTGAGGCGGTGAATAAATTCATCGATGCACCTCTCATGGCACTCCCTGTCCGCGACGATCTTCTGCAGCTTCATGGCGTTGGCCCTGAAGATCCCATCCCGATCCGCCGTCACGGCGCGAACCGCGGTGGCCACACCCTCCCTGTAGAAGTCACTCCCGTGCCTTGTGACGCGCACCCCGACCCCTCTCCACTCCATCATCTCGGCGTTGGACCACTGGTCGTCGGTGATTGGCAGCATGACGAGAGGATGCCCGAACAGAAGCCCTTCGATGGTGGAGCTCCACCCGCAGTGCGTGAGGAACGCGGCGACGGCACCATGCGCCAGTACGCTGAGCTGAGAGACCCAGCCCATGGCCACGAGGCCGTGGCCGCCCGTGCGCTCCTCGAAGCCTGGAGGGAGGACCTCCGCGCCTAGGGGCTTCCTGAGAGCCCAGAGGAAGCGCGTCCCGGCGAGCTCCAGGCCGAAGGCCATCTCGCGCACCTGCTCTGCCCCCAACGGGACCTCGCTTCCAAGCGCCACGTACACCACCGACTTGGCCGGCTGCGCGTCGAGCCAACGGAGCACTTCGTCGTCGTCCTTGCTGCTGCTGCATCTCTCGGGAGGGAGTAGGCCCAGCGTGACGAACGGCTTGCCACCGGTGGTGGTGATGGCAGCGACGGACTCAGGCTCCAGCTCGAGACAGCTCCGGAAGGCCACGAGCTGAGACCCCTGGAGTGTCATAGCGCAGCGCTCCTCGACGGAGAGTCCCGACGCGGCACCTTTGGCAGTGATCCAGTCGGCATCTACAGCTGGGAGTGGGAATAGGCCAGCAACAAAGCTTGCGCCGCACAGAAAAATCACCGCGCATGGGATCTTGTGCTTGGCGGCCGCTGCCACGGCCCAGCAGTGGAAGGGGTCGACGATGACCCAATCGGGCTTATTGCTGCTGCCGTCCAAGAACTCCCAGAATGGCGCGGCCAGGCCGTCAAAGGCCATATGGAGGAGCTCGAACAAATGGTGGGGGACATCATTGGTGGACTCGGCGCCGTCCGGGAGCCCGTCCACGCGCGGGAGCTGCAGGGTCACAAAGTGGACGAGCGGCGCCAGTGCGGGACGGAGAGACGGGAGCCGGGCGATGTTGCGCGGCGTGGAGACGAACGAGACGCGGTGGCCGCGCGACGCGAGCCGGTGGGCGAGGTCCAGGCATGGGAGCAGGTGCCCGAAGGCAAGCCATGGAAATATAACAATATGCAGCTGCTGGGCCTGGGCGTCCATGGTCTCCATTTTTCACCGCTGTCTCCACTTCACTACACATTATGCAGGCTCGCTACCGCGGCTGTCATAATATAGTTGCTCCGTCTTACAATAATGCCCTTGAAATGGATGTATCTAGTTTTAAAATAGATACATCCATCTAACCGATAATTATTTTGAGACAGAGAGAGTAGCACACCACCACATTCAAGTCTCTCTGGGCCAAACAATTAGCTGCTAGGGATCGCATCAGAATTGTGTGCGTACGTCATGTTTCATGGTCCTTGTGCACAAGGCTTTAGCCATATTCTTTGCCAGTGTCCGGCAGTGTCAAGAATAGAAGGAACGAAGTTGGTGCTCAACCAGATGCGATAGCATTGTGGTTTAGGTTTGGTGGTGCTACTTCCATACCATGACAAGAGCTCGAGGATGAAAACCCTGATCTGGGCTTCGTCGGTCATACATCACAATTGCGGTATTTCAATATCGTTACCTACACTACACCACGGTATACATTTAGGGCATTTTGGTAGTGCCACTATATGCATGACCTATAGTGACAATTTGGCAAAGTGACACTCAATGACATGCGTATAGTGGCACTTTGACAAAGTGCCACTAAAAAATTCTACTCCTGATTCTCCATCATGCGCGTTCTCGGCACCTGCTGCCCTCCTTTGACGTCCACCACGTGGAGAACCTTCTCACTCTGCTCCTTGTCGGGACAATTCTACTCCTGATTCTCCATCCTGGCCTAGGCCATACTCGTACGTGGAACGCGAGGAAGTTTCGTAGTATGTGAAACCAACCTCTCTTCGTTAATCCCTCCATATGCATGACCTATAGTGGCACTTTGCCAAATGCCGCTTTGGCAAAGTGCCACTATAGGATATGACATTTAGTGGCACTTTGCCAAAGTGCCACTAAATGGTTGTTGCACAGGAAAAATAATTTCAACTACCGAAAACAACATAATTTCCTAGTGGCAACAGAATTAGCCAAATCAACCTCACAAACTTAGTAAGCATCATAATATTGTGCAGGAATTAAATTACACAGAACAAAGCTGGTTCTTCAACATCAAACTGTGGTAGAATGATCTTGAATCATACCTAATCCGATACTACTACATCACATCCTAGTTGATGATTTCAATGAACTTAAGACCAATTTCCTGCGCAAGAGGTTCCACCTTGACTAGCAGAACAGACCTTGCACCTATGTGCGCGGCATTCCTGAAGTCAGACCACCCTTCAGTGATTGCAATGTAGCCGTCGCCTTCGATGTGGTATAGGCAGTCAATGTTGTCTTCAACTTCATCTCCATCTTCAAAGACTAGGCCATCTCTATAGACTAGGGTTGTCCCATTGACATTGGACCCATAGCCCTGGACTGCCATTGCAGATATGTACCGACATTTAAGAACAACAAATGGATGTGTTAGTTTTTTGTGGATTCTATCAACATAGTACAACAGATAATAATATTGTGATTTCACTGAAGAACTAACCAGTGCATTAAAGTGTGCATTCTCCTCTTCATCTTGTGCACAACAAACTGCTTCTGTGCAATTGGTTCATAAAAAGAATCTTCTGCTGGGCAGTGCACATTTTTTGAATACGCCAAACAGAATGTCTGCCATGTGCACTTCAGTGATATCTCCAATATCAGAGAAAATGGTCCCGTGTAGAATGCCACGAATGCTTGATGGAACATCAGCCAGAACTGTCCAAATAAGAAAACAGCCAGTCAATAAAAGACACACTACCCAATTACTGCACCTACTCATCTATTTGCTAATTTCAAGTTTAAAAGTAAATGAATAATCATTGCACCTACAGATCATTACACTGAAAATGCAATGCAATGCAAGAAAACTGCCTGCATTGCTACTACTTCACCTACTCGAATCATTAGTATGTGCATCTTTCAAACTATGGCCAATGGAACTAGCAACTTACCAAAATCATTAGTATTTGCATCTTTCACACCCCCAAGACTATTGTAGACAGTGAACTCGTAAAAGTTTTCAGTGTTGTTAACCTGAAAACGAATGATATCTCCAACGACAACATTGTAAACCCTAGCCAGAGAGAGCCAGTAGGGCCTAGTTAATGCAGTCCTGAAGTAGGAAATCAAACTTGCGAAACCTCGCTCTCCTGGCAACCATCCACTCCCCTTCAACAAAGTGATTCAAGCTTTCCCTGAAGTAGCAAGGAATGACCTGCAAATTAAATACAAAATCATCATGAATGCATTAGACAGATTTGCATAGAAACAATTGATACCGAATTGAAAATACATGCTAGTTACAACACTTTGTTGCTGTCCCCCCTTGATCACAATGTCAAATGAGTCTACATGCCTTGCAGAACGACCACAGTAGCCTGCTGTCTGCATACAGAATTGACAATGCATCCCTACGAATTATCATGTAACAGTTATAAGCCTGAGATAAATTGTATCGACAAGGAAGTCAATTACCTAGTAATCACTCTATAAATTAACAAAAAAAAAAGGATTGATGTACAATCGTATCACAGAGGATTCCAATATCTAGATAACTTACTAGGAAACTTCAACAGTAGATATTCAATGAGCCTCTCAAAAAACTGCAAATGAATGTTAGAGAAAATGCAAACGCTACGAGAGAAATCACAGATGAGAATAGAAATAGAATGAACGAGTTCTCACATTCCAGTAATGAGAACAACAAAGATAAAAGAGAGCTCCCACGCGATTCAAGGAACTGCCACTTCGCACTCGGTGGCCATTTTAAAGGAGGGCCCCCCGAGTCAGTTTACCCACGAAATGACAGTTCCACCCCGAAATGGCAGTTCCCCACTACGCCACTTCCAAAAAAATTAACATTTAAAAAACACGCAGTAGTTGAAGCATTTATTTTTATTTTTATTTTTCATTATTGTCGGTACAAAACCTACCACTTCCTTCTTGATTAATTATTCTTGTACTGTAAAAATACTTAAGAACGACCTAGTCAAGACTCAGTTGACATGATCATGAAGGGTTGAACCTTCCTCATTTGACTGTGCTAGTTATTAAGTATTTACAATTTCCTTCATGATCATGAAGGGTTGAACCTTCCAAACTGTGGTGGCATCCTAGTCATGAAAGTATAGTCAAAATGAAGCAAAAAAAAACAAATTGAGAAAATGTTGACTATTTGCCATTGTGAGGAAGGGTTAAGCCTTCCTAACTGTGGTGGCATGCTAGTCATGAAAGTATAGTCAAAATGAAGCCAAAAAAACAAATTGAGAAACTTTTGACTATTTGCCATTGTCAGGAAGGGTTAAGCCTTTCTAACTTAGCTGGCATGCTAGTCATGATGCTAGGGTCAAACATACGACAGATAGCTGATACTTGGTTGAAATAAAACTTATTACAACTCCTCAAAGTTCACTTAAACATGGAAGACTACTCCATCAGTTCACACAGTACTAGTTCATACACCTACTTCTCCATCAGTGCACCTAACTTAACACTTATGGAGTCCATAGCAACACCATTTTTTACATTCTAGGCCATTAGAGGCAATTCACACTTGCACAAGAATGATTTCGAGCACATGGCGCTTAGATCTGTTGAAGGAGAACAAGTAGATTTCTCCTTCATTCAGCCTAAAGTACTCAGCATCTTTTGCCCATCCACCAGATACCATGGCCTTCCCAGGTCCTTCTCCAATCTTCATCTTCACCATGCGATGCTTGTTCCTGCTGGTGCAATTAACATGCACCTCCAATGGATTCTTCAGATACTGCTTCAAATACTCGTTTATGTAGTCAAGTCCAAATTCCTAAGCAAAATCAAGTTTCCAACATCACTAAACCATAAATAAATAAATTTAGTCAGCTAAACTTATTTCTTGAACTACACTTCATGCATTACCAATTCATTAATCTTATGCAAGTAACTTGTAATATTAAGAAGCAAATTTTGCCTCAGCTTCACAACTTTTCTTACCATCTTGTCCTTGTCCTTTACCATAGAAGAATAAGTCATCTTGTACACATAGTACTTGAATGGTTTTCCTAGGAATTCCATGGTAAAATCTTCCAGATGTTCACACTGATTGTCATCAAGCTCCATGTAGTTTGCAAAATAGCATTGGTCATCAAAGTAGCAAGTTCCTCCATGCTGAGGTCTTGCATACAATAAGTTAATATATGACCCCCAGTTCATGTATTGCATACAAAGATGTGAAATCATAAATGTTTCGCTATTTTCTGGTGTTTCTGTTAATACCTATCTTGTATAGACTTTTTGATGGGCCCTAATAAGATGCTTTAGTAGGAACCATCTTCTGCTTTTTTGATGGTCCCTCAGAAAAGATCTGAGGCAATACATGAACTTGTATAGGTAGTTTGTCTTTATTCTTCACACAAATGTCAAGAAACTTGGCATACGATGGGTCAATGTCCTGCTCATCTTCTGAGTCACAGTCCTTCATCAGGTTAAGCGCTTTTTTTTTACCCATCCTACATTTTTAAAACCATCTTCCATTAGTATTAAATCGTCACATTCCAACATATACGAACCATACAAATGCAGCAATATCAGAAGCAATTTCAAACTCATATCTGCATCAAACTGAAACTCAAACACGCAGTTCTTCTTGTTGTTCTAAATTAAACACGTAATTCTAAACCCTAGAACATCAAGAACCCACAACACTGAAACTCCTATCTGCAGCAAAATGAAACTAGGCCAGAGGGCGCATATCTTTTTATGTTGCCTCTGACGTTGAGGTAAGAATATTCTAATTTGACCCAAGAAACACATGAAGGACACACAACACTGAAAATGTAAGCCCTCTGGCCTACAACTATGACAGAATAGTAGGTTTAGATTTAGGTTCATATACAATGACAGATCAAGCCCTAGGATAGATCCAAACTTATCCAACAACGGAACAGATTCAAGGTTCAAGAGTTGAGACTAAGAGAATTAGATCCAATAGAAACAGATCCAACTTGTAGGTCAACAGTGGAGATGTGATTGTGCTTACCTTGCAAGACGACGGCAAGCGACGTAATCGCCGGTTTGAGGATGGGACTTACTGTTCGTCGACGGAGTTGGATTCGCTTGTGGATCTTGGTGAAACCCTAACCAGAGGAGTAGAAATGAGTCCAGTCAAAGCGGCGTTCCTACTTATATGATACGCACATTAACAAGTAAGTCCCTTCATCTTTCATAATACATACATGTGTCCCTCCATTGCTGTTTTTTTAGAAACGTCCTATATGAAAAAATAGACAAACGGTATGTATATTTTTAGGTGCAGTTTTCCACTTCTAAGAAATGTCCCACATGTCAGCCACTTGTAAGTTTCTAATCGGTGGTAATAAGTAAATAACGCACCCACACCCACTACATTGCATTTAAGCCACGATCTCCCACTATCTGCAGTCATAATCCCCACCCCTCACACCTTCGCCTGTTCCTCTCCTCATCTCACCGGAGCTCTCCAAGTCGTCGTGGATTGATTACTTCACCGTATCTCTCCAGGACAACCAGGTAGATCTCCTCCCAATCTATGTATCTATGTTCTTCTTCTCTGATTTCCCTCTATATCTTCCTCTGTTTCTTTGTGTTCTGCGAATCTACATGATCTAGGGTTATGGCAGTTTACTGTTTGAATGTTTGATCTGGAATACATGGATTAGGTTGTTTGATAAGGGGTTTTGATCTATGGTAGGATGGCTTGTATGGTGGTCATTTCTTCTCGTAGCTCCTCTGATGGCACTGACACTGAAGAGGTAGTTTGTGAGGACTGCCAGTTTGAGGATGACAACCGATGCAAACTGAAAGGTACTGACAAAATCTAGTGTCATATATGACATGCAGGTTTGCACATGCATGTAAATGTTCGGATTGGTAGGAAACATATGTCCTTGTCTGATCTTTATAAGTCAATTTTGTAGGACCTAAGTATGCTAGTCAGGACAGTTATGATGAATACTGTGTCTACCCCAATCATGTGTCACTGTTCCGTGACCAAGAATGCATTCTGAACAACATCTGTGAAGAGAACACTCCAAGGATTCCACTGTATGTGTGCACCATCAATTCTGCAATGGTGGCATATGGGGGAAGAGGCAAAATGGTACGTTTCAGTTCCTTGTTTTCTTAGCTGTAGTACTTTCATTAATGTGCTTTAGTACCTATTTTTAGAAGCTCCATGTTTCTATTGTTGTAGTACTTCAACAAGGAGTTCACCACAACCTATCTGAAGAAGTACTTGTCAAGGACTGGATATCTCATCAGGGTGTACTACCACAAATCCAATAAGATGGAAGAAGTGAGGATCGAGTTGGACAAGGCCAAGAAGCATGCTATACTGACATCAGATTGGATGTCTGTTGTTGATGCTGAGGAGTATGGAGAAGGGGATGTGCTGATGTTCTAGTTCAGGAGGAATTCTGGGGGCAACCTTAAGCTGTTAGTTGACAGGATTATGCCAGTGCATTTGGACTAGGTACTGACAAGCACCTTCACCTCCTTGATGAGAAACTGGGACTGTGAAGTTCCATGAACCTTGTTGATATGGCTTGATATATGCCAAGAACTGAATAAAGTAGTTTATGTATGTAGGTGCTATATTATGTAATGAACCAAGTCTGTCAGATGCTATCTTATCTTATGTAATGAACTAAGTCTCTCAGTTTCTATGTTATGTAATGAACCAACTAAGTTTGGTACCATGTCTGTTTGGTCCTATGATATGTAATGAGTCATGTTCTATTTGGAACCAGCACTTAGATTGCATTATCAAAACCATTGACAAATTTAGTTCATATATGGCTATAATGTAGTACAAGTACTACAAATTCAGTATTTGTATGGCTCAAATGCAGTAGAAGTAGTACAAATTCAGTACCTGTATTTCCCCTATCTCCTTCTCCTCTTGAGATGGCTCCTCCTCCTCCTCCTCTTGCCCCTGCAACTGAGCTGGCTCCTCTTCCTCTTGCCCCTGCAACTGAGCTGGCTATTCTTCCTCTTGCATTTCATTCACAAAAATTCAGTACAATGCACTCTTCACTACCAACACAACTGCTGGCCATGACAAAAAAAATTAAACCTACATATTAGATTGGCCTATTTCACATGCAGTGTGCACTTCCACATGAGATGGTTCAACTTTGAGCAACATAGTTCACACAGTACTACTTATACACAAGCGAAGCGTAGAGTAAACTTATATATATAGTACTCCTGAATACAACAATATACACAATACTAATATTTATCTTGCCCTGGTTCCACCCTTCATTGCCCTAGTTCCACCCCTCTCCGTGTATTGTATTGGCCTTGTCCCACCCCTCTCCATCTTGAGTATACACTCGTGTCGGTATTTCGGGGAAGGATTGAGTATGCATTCTTTTTGGAGTACGGAGCACTCGTAGCCCCTTGAGGATGCACTTCAGTTTCCTAATCAATCGACATCAGCATATTTCAAGTTAACCTCGTCGAGTGGCTGCTTCTCCCAGACCTTGTGTCCATTTTCCGGAAATTTGGTCTTCATTTCTTCATAGGAGTCGTCGATTAGTTCACCAGCGAGGGCAGCCATTCCATTCCTAGGACAACGCCCAGGAATGTGGTAGACATCTTGGATATCCTTATGAAACTTCAATGGGATTTTAAAACCCCAAGTTCTTCCATCACCTTTCTGTCCCCCCTTATGTCCACGCTAGCAAAGTTACTTAATCCTTCCTGAAACCAACTGAATAGCGCCTCGCAGCGTTCTTTCGGCATGTAGTAGTAAGAATGTACAACTGTAAACTTATAGAATTTGCAGTAGCAATAAAAACTTATAGTACCAAGCCAATTGCCAGACCATAGGCGGATAAATAGAATTTAATTTTGGAGAATTTGCAGTAGTAATAAAAACTTACAGTACCTAGCCAATTGCTAGACCATTACAGTTCAATCCATACATAGTTGAACAACCGCCACCTCTTGCTTGTCCTTTTCTTCATTGGTATACTCGAAATCCAATCCCATGAACTCCTCATAGGCAGGCATCTTTAGTTGCTTCCTGATGAGCGCATTGAGGGTTTCCTCGACAGTTGCAATGTCGTTCGTGTAGACCACCTCTATCTCCGTCGTGCCATGGGCTATGTACTTCTTCCTCACAGTGCGGAGAATGACCATTCCCTTGGTTTCCATGGCATCCATGGTGACTTTCCCCTTGGCGCCCATGCCACAGAAGGAAGACAGAGAAGGAGAAAACGAGGTAGAGAAGAAAACGTGTAACCGTGCGCGCGCCAATTCTAACCGTTCACATGCGGCACTTATAACCGTGCGCATGCTAACCGTGGCCCAGTTGAAACAAGGCCCACATGAAACCATGGCCCGCTACAGATGTGAAAGTGCCCAGTTCAGAGGTTCTATCAGTTAAGTCTATTAGGAAAAAAATCGTAAAATGTGTTAAGTCTTCCTAAATGTGTTATTAATTTTCCACTGTCAAACAAATAAAACCAAATTAGGTAAATGTTGACATGCTAGCCATGAGTCAAAATCAAGGAGAACAAATTAAACAAATTGAGAAAATGTTGACTATTTGCCAGTGTCAGGAAGGGTTACGACTTCCTAACTGTGTTGGTATGCTAGTCTGGGAAGGGTTAATACTTCCTAACTATGCAAGATAGCAAGCTAGTTATGATCACAATTTAACAACCAAGTGACATTATATACAGAAAGATACAACTTATGTGCTGACATAGTAGACAAAAGATACACAATAGTTTCAGACATACGTGGCTATAAGCCTTCCTAACAGAGAGACCTTAGGTTCAGACATAATAGACAAAATATGCACATTAAGGGTGCCTGGTTTACCACTAACTACTGCTTCAGGTAGCTTCCAACCAATGGCTTAGTAGACCTCTACAAAATAGAGACCAATGGCTTCAGCTCTACCTTCCACTCTGACTAGCAACATCCAACCTTCTTCTATGTTGGCTGCAGCCCTGAATTCAGCCCATCCTTGACACAGCACAATGTCAGCATGTTGCATGGTGTACAACCCTTCAATTGATTCTTCCATACCCTGCCTCCAGAATAGTACTGTCCCTTGGTTAGGGAACTTGTATGGCTCCATTGTTTTGGCAGGAACATGCTGCAAGAACAGATATTTCGTAAGCATGATTCAACAAGAGATTCAGCATATGCAAGTAACAGCAAATCTTACCAGTAGTTGAAGTGTACTTCATCATTGTTCACCCTGTGAACCCAAAACTTCATGTCATGGACATATTTATAGAAGACACCATCCTCTATGTCCTCTCTCAGATGTGCCATAATGGCCTTGCTGATTCCACAGTTTATTTCGGCCATTGCTTCTTCACATATGTGATTCACATTTGTGAAAATCATGTTCTCACAGGCCTCTCTAACTTTCGGTTGCATTGCATTCACCACTGTTCACAATGAAAACAACAAGGTTAGTTACCAAGCCTTACAATGTTTTCAGATACACCAGTGAATATATGGTAATCTTACGAGGTTGTTCAACTGGAAGTTTCACTTCCTTCCCATGTTCACCAACATGGTAAACAGTGAGCTCAAAGTACTCATCCCTATCCACATCGAATTCCTCATCATCACCCACATAGGTGAATGGGACAACATCTCCAACCTGAATGTTATACACCGTGATAGCTGACTTCCAGTATGGACCATCTACCTTTATCTTCTTCTCAGTTCTCTTCAAGTACATATAATATGTATAATCATTCATGCATTTGGCATGAAGCCAATTCTCACAGAGACTGTTTATCTTTTCCTTGTAGAAACAAGGCACAGCCTGCATAACATGTAAAATAGAGTTATAATTCATTCAGGAAGAGGATGTGAATTTAAGAATTATTGCAAAGTACTGCTACTTGGAGTGCTACTACTACATTTTGTATTACAGTTGCATTCTATGATTCAGAACTGCTACTACAACATGCTTATGTATTGCTACTTGTAGTGCTACTACTACATTATGTACTGCTACTACAACATGCATAAGTACTACTACTTGGAAACCCAACTGCTACTACTACAACTTGTATTAAGTACATTATGTACTGCTACTACAACATGCATAAGTACTACTACTTGGAAACCCAACTGCTACTACTGCATTTTGTATTAAGTACATTATGTACTGCTACTACAACATGCATAAGTACTGCTCCTTGGAAACCAAACTTCTACTACTGCATTTTGTATTACAGTTGCATTCTATGATTCATAACTGCTACCAACATGCTTATGTACTGCTACTTGTAGTGCTACTACTGCATTATGTAATGCTACTAGAACATGCACAAGTACTACTACTTGGAAACCCAACTGCTACTACTGCCTTTTGTATTACAGTTGCAATCTATGATTTAGAATTGCTACCACAACATGCATAAGTACTGCTACTTGGAGTGCTACTACTACACTATGTACTGCTACTTGGATTTAGAATTGAAAAGTATCTATAATTTCGTTGCTTACCACACCCTCCTTGAATCCTTCTTTCATGTGCAACTCAAAAACCTTCGCACACCTGTTCGAGTAACCACAATTGTTGACCCCTTGGTCACAGAAACGACACTCCATGCCTTCTACCCTTGTCATAATACAATAACATATAACTCAGTTTGAAGTAGGGATAATTCTATAATATGAACAATAACTAACCTAGAATAAAGTCTATAAATACAAAAATATGAACCCTAAACAACAAACTTCCATATGATCGAAACAATAGATTACAAACATGTATGCTATGCATGCGTGAACCAAGGTTAATAGAAAAATACATGCACATGCAAGATTCATGCAGAATAACACAGGATTGAACAACACTGAGTAGAAAGATTCAAGCAGAGAACAGTGGGTACAATATGAGATAAAAAAACCCTAACTATCGACTCAAGATAATACAAAAAATTAGTCTTCAAGAATAGTGAGTAGAAATATTCAAGCAGAGAACAGTCCATAATAGATGAGATGAAAAACCCTAACTATCGAACTGAAGATGATACAAAAAAATAGGCTTCAAGAACACCGAGTAGAAATATTCATGCAGACAGCATAGCGTACTAGATGAGATAAAAACCCTAACTATCGATTGAAGATAATACAAAAAAAACAAAGAGAGCGGAGAGCAGGAGAGATGCCCTCGAAGCAGAAAGGAAAATGCATAGAAGGGATTGAAGAACAATGAGCAGAACGAACTAACCATTTGCCTCCTCGGTGGCTTCGAAGCAGAGAAAAGCAGAGGGACTACGAGGACCTTTTGGTTTGCCTCGAACAAAAGAGTAAGAGAAATGAAAACAAGAATCAATACAAAGATTGATCCAGAGAATGGTTTGAAGAACTGAAAGGTTCAATGAGGAAGAGGAAGATAACTCACCGTTCTCGGTCTATTCGCACGGGCGCAGTCTCCGAAGCAACACTGCGATTATGAGGGGAGTAATGGGGACTGATTTAACGCCGTGGCAACCTAGTGGGTTCATGCGCCTCTCCACCTTCTACTGCAGGCCGCAACTGCTTGCAATTGAGGGCTCCTTTGTGGGCTCGTTAGTGGGCCGGAACTGCTTGCAATTGAGGGATGCAAGTGCTTGCGTTGCTTGAGACCGCAACTGCTTGAGGCTAGTTGAGGCTGTGTTCGTCGGAGTTGAGGCTCTCGTCGGGGTGGAGGCGCTCGGACCTTCTGCTCTGGTGGAACCCTAGGGAGGAAGTAAAGTGAAGTGAAGTGGAGCTGTGTTGCGACGGGAAAGAGTAAGTAGACTGGCATTTCTTACTAAAAACCCCTCATAGCAATTTAAGTTTTAAAAACAAGTCCTTCCACCTGCAACACTTTAGCACAAAAAACCCTACCCGTTCTAATTCCCATCGTTCGAGTCATTCCCCTCCCTTCCTCGCATCTGTCGTATCTGCACGACAAGGAGAATCGCCGCCGCCGACCCCGCCGCCACCTCGCCGCTGGTAGGTCCTCTAAGCTGCCCCCGATCGTCGCCGCCACCTCTTCCGTTGGTCGTTTTCTAGTACACCATCACCTAGTGCGCGCGCTCTCTGCTAGGAGAAATCCTACACGGTGAGGAATTCACCTCCGCGGCGACGGTGTTCCCAGCAGCGCGGTGGGGTTATCTACTCCGACGGCGGCGAGTTTATCCGGTAAGCCCTCACCCATGCGCCCTCACCCATGCACGCCCTCACCCTTACACTCTCCTGCTAGGTGAAACCCTAGACGGCGAGGAAATTCACCTCTGCGGCGACGGAGATCGCTGACCTCTTCGCCAGAGAATAGAGGACGCAGTTGCTTCCGATAAAGTTTGATCCGTGACGGTCATTCAAGCACCGAAGGACTTCTGGTGAGTTCTCCCCTGATCACTGCATCTCTTAGGTTCGTCTATGTTCATCTAATTGCTGTGAAATCAAACCGCGTAGTGTTCACTTAAGTTGCTATGAAACCATCGTATACCACAACCGATGACTGTAGTTAAATTGACTTCACAGTAGTTAAGTTGACACTGACAGTGTAGCTTTCTGAACACTTGTTCTGCTAGCCTCGCTCAGTGGCTTAAATTTGGCTTGCTTGTATGGTTGGAACAACTAGGATTAATATTAGTTGGTGTGTGCAGGAACTTGTTGATATATATTTTGGACTGCATTGCTGTGTTCCTGTTCTTAGTTATCATGGACAAGAGTTGGATAGCAGCACCTAGATCCACTATTGAGTTTGAAGCTGGTGTTAGGAGTTTTTTAGATTTTGCTGCAGCTAATACTGGAATGTTCATAGAGTTCTCTGTCCTTGCAAAAAATGTGGAAACAGATGCCGGATAACTGAATATGTAGTTACTGACCATTTAGTATGCCATGGTTTCATGGTTGGTTATACAAAGTGAGTGTTTCATGGAGAAGATATTGCAGAACCTGAACTTGACCATTCACATGACAATGACTCACAGGATGAAATTGAAATGAATTATAGGAATGAATCAGATCAATATGCTAACAGCCCTGAGATGGACCAGATGTTACTTGAAGCTTTTGGAATGTATGATACTAATCAGTTAGGTAGTGACAATGATGAAATTAGTGAAGACGATGATATTAGTGACGTCCCTGATCCTGATTGTTAAGGTTACAAAGCCCTAGTAGAAGATGGAAGCAAGGATGTATTTCCTGGTAGCAAATTATCAAAGCTACAATTTCTAGTTAAGTTGGTGAGCATATAAAACACATGGAAAGTCCCAAATGTTTTCTATGATGCCATCCTTTCCTTGCTGAAAGAACTGTTTCCTTATGGTCACTCCTTGCCTAAAAATTATGATGCATCAAAAAGATATATCAAGGATGTTGGTATAGGTTATGGAAGTATTGATGCCTGCACCCATGACTGCATCATGTTTATAGGTCAGCATTCTAATGCAAATGAGTGTCCAGTATGCAAGACCAGTAGATGGAAAAGTGTTAGAACAGGGGTCAATGGAAAAAGGGAGTACAAGGTTCCACACAAAGTTATAAGACACTTCAAACTGAAGCCTAGAATAAGAAGACTGTTTATGTTTAGCAAAACAACACCACACATGACTTGGCACAGTACAGACAGAACTAAGGATGGAAGGATGAGACATCCAACTGACTCTCCAGCATGGAAATACTTTCACTCCAAACACAAATGGTTTGGTGTTGAACCAAGAAACATTAGGTTTGGACTTACAACTGATGGATTTAACCCATTTGGGAACATGAACCTATCCTACAACATCTGGCCAATTGTTCTCATTCCTTACAACCTTCCTCCATGGATTTGTATGAAATCTTCTAATTTCATACTAAATGTACTAGTGCATGGAAGAAAATCTCCTAGAAAAGAACTGGACATGTACATGCAGCTCACAATGGAAGATCTACGGGAGTTTTGGAAGCTTGGAGTTTGGACATATGATGTTGTTCTTGGCAGAAAATCCAGATTGCACGCAGCGTTTCTATGGACTATCAGTGACTGGCTAGGAAAGGGCAGCATGAGTGGTGAAATCTTACTTACTTTGTTCTTTCTGTCTTACTAACACTTGCAGTAGGTGGCTAAAACATGGAAAGAAGACATGCTTCCTAGGACACCCTAGATTCCTAGATAACAATCATCCATACAGATTAGATGAAGACTCTTTCAGTGGCAAAGTTGAGCTGAAAGAGCCTCCAATCCAACCTTTAGGGAAATAAATATCATACATGATAGCATGTATGCATACAGATTATGGGAAGTTACAAAAAACAAAGAGGTCTGCAAAGAGAAGCAAGAGAATTCTGAACAAGATGAAGAGAATGTTGACACATTTGAGCATAGTGTTGCATCAACATTCAAAAAGAGGAGTGTGTTCTTCAACCTTGAATATTGGGAGACAGGTCTTGTCAGACACAATTTAGACATTATGCACATCCAGAAAAATGTTTTCGACAACATTATTGGTACAATTCTTGATGTTGACATGAAATCGAAGGATGGATTGGCTGCAAGGATGGACCTGAAAGAAATGAGCATAAGAACTGAGTTGCATGCTGATACTAGTGGTACGAAACCTATACTTCCAAGAGAAATTTACCACTTGACCCCATAGGGGCAGACAATTTTCTGCACTTTTATAAAATATGCAAAATTTCCAAATGGTTATGCATCCAACTTATTTCACAAGGTACTCATAGACAAGAAAAAACTAGTTGGCATGAAGACACATGATTATCACATTGTAATGCAAGATTTGATGCCATTGGCACTTTGTAGAACATTTCCTGAGAGTGTATCTGTAACATTGATAAGGCTGTGCAACTATTTCAAGGTGATGTATGGTAAAGTGATAGATGTTAGGGAAATTTAGGAGTGGGAAGCTGCAATTCCAGAAATCTTGTGCCAGCTAGAGATGATATTTCCTCCTGCCACTAACAAATTCTGCGCGATCCGGAACATTTTGAGCGGCACGTTTTGATAACGTCGTGTTGTTTCCATCGCGGATGGCTGAAAAGTGGAATTTGCTCTCGAAGGACGTGGTCCATCTCTACGTTTCTTATATGTTTCGTCGCGGATTTTTGTTCCCGGCCCAATAGGCCCAGTTGGAGGCGAGTTTCGTTCCACGAGAACGTCGCAGATTAGTCGAATATATCCCTTTTCATTTATGTCATTTATTTGTCCATATTGTGAAATCGAATTATCTGTTTGGTATATGTTTTTGCATCGGTATTAGTCTAATGTAACCCTTTTAACTTCTGTCACTTAGATCCATCGAAACTTCTGTCATCTATTTCTCCATATTGTGAACTCGAATTATATCTATCTTAAGAAAATAAACATAGACTACATAATAATAGAAACCACCCAATACAACCAACGAGATTGTCAATCTAAAGAAAACATCAGAAGCACGGGGGCAGTAGTAGGGGGCTAAAAGAGCATCAGTAGTAGGGGGCAGTAGTAGGGGGCAGACCTTAGATCGTATGGAATTTGGATCCAGAGAAAGCTTACTCTGCTCGCTCAGCCTACCTCGCCATGTTTAGAGGCACCGTAGGCCTTGCGGAGCTGAGCAGGTGTGGCGCTCTCGGGACCCCAGGAAATGCAAGTTCTTCATGTGGCTAGTCCTAAACAACAGATGTTGGATGGCTGACAGACTGAGCCGCAGGGGACTCCCGCACCCGCCAACATGCCCCTTCTCCGATCATCACGGTGAGGACGTGGATCATCTGTTGTTGGGGTGTGTCCTTGCAAGGCAGGTTTGGTCTGAGTATTTCATAGATGGGGGCTTGACGAGTGGATCTTGAGCCAACACGACTCTGTGGCGCAGTGGTTTCCTGCCAGATTGGGGGATGGGTGGATCAGAGAGATCTGTGGATGGCTATCACCCTTACCTGTTGGTGTCTGTGGCGTCACCGTAATTGGGTGGTGTTCGATGGGCACCAACCTTCAGTTGAAAGGGCGCTCAAGATGATTGAGACGGAGGCTGCCATGTGGATTTCGGCCGGTCTTTTTAGGGGTACACTTAGACAGGGAGACAACTGGAGGGTTGGCGAGTAATCCCGTTGTAGAGTGTGAGTGGTTGGGTTCTGAGCGCCTGTGCCAGACGCGTTGTAATTGGCCCTCGGTCCTCCTCCTTTGAAACCGATGCGTCTTTCCAAGACGTATCTTTAAAAAAATGCCACATGTATGCCAATGACTTACTCTAATTGCTCGAAAGGCTTGAGTGTTCATATATGATTAATCTAGTACGCATAAAAGTGCTCAATGCCAATGGATTGCATTTGTTCAAGTTTTTTTTTCATTTTTTATACATTACAAAAATAGGTTAAAGAGAATAAATAATTAGCCTTTTTAGGTTTCCTCTATAGTCTTTTAATTTTACGGCATATATTCAGGCTCACCAGTCTTGCACCGGTGGAGTTGTGGGACATGGTGAACACAATGATTTTCCGAGCAAGCCATGAACAAGAGACCAAAGCCACTGCTAGCATAAAGCGAGTAGGTATATCCATTAAGATACCACTGCATAACTTAATGGCGCACCTGCTGACTTCCCATAATGGCATCTATCGTGCGGAAAGTGACATGTGCTCCTGAGCGCCCGTGCTCGCACCGTTTAAAAAAATGAAAAATATATTTACGAGTTTTAAAATTTCTAAAAATATCTGAATGTAGTAAAGTGTGTATCCCACAAACGTGCAAATTTTAATTTTAAAGCAAATTAGTATGAGCTACACAAAAATGTCAAAATATGATAAAATTTAGAGATTTGAAATGGGTATATTCAGTAAATCAGATCCACACTTTTGTTATGTTTTTGTACTTCATAATTCAATGTATTGTGAATTGATATTTTTCCACGTTTGTAGGACACGCCTATGGCTACTTCTCGATTTTTTTCACAATTTTTTGAAACTTATAAATATTTTTCTTTTGAATTTTTTGAAACGGCAGAAGCCCTAGTGTCTATGTGAACCAAATCTACACTCTCTATCGTGTACCTACACTAGCTGACCTCATCTATATTTTTAATGTAGGCTAGCAAGAAATGTCGCCACACGCAAAAAGAGGCAAGCCAGATCCAAATTAAGCACTAATGCATGGATTCGAACTGTAGTAAATATGTTTTTTAGAACATGGAGAACACATAACACAGAGGAGATGTGAACCGATAATATCTTTTCTACCTCTCAAATAAATACGCGTTGATGTGGAGATGCCAAATTGACCACCCTGCTCCCTCCCCCTCCCCCCGGTTGAGGTTTTAAGGAAGGTGGGGTTTGGCGACCGTCTGATTTCCATAGTCTATGCCCTACACTATCATCTGCCTCTACAAGGGTGTTGCTCAATGGTTGGCCTGGCTTGAGGATTTTTAGCAGGTGTGGACTAAGACAAGGGGATCCTCTTTCCCCGCAGGTGTTCATCATAGAAATGGAAGTGGTGGACCTTATGATTGAGAGGGCCACCGAGTGTGGACTGCTCGCACGACTGTCACAGTCTGGTTTGCGGGACCGGACGTCGATCTATGCTGATGACGTGGTGACTTTTCTGTGACCATCTTTGAGGGACTTCAGGGCCTTTGCCGATTTCCTGAATATATTTCGTAAGGCATTGGGTTTACTAGTTAATCTGGACGAATGCTCTACGCACCAGATAAGTTGTGGAGAGGAAGTGGCAGGGATGGTGGAGCAGGAGTTGCAATGCCCCATCTTGCCCTTCCCCATGCGCTACCTCGGCCTACTGCTCTCCTTTAGGAATCTCTCGACAGCTTAGTTACGGTAAATTGTGGATAGTGTGGCCAGCCACCTCCCTGGCTGGCGGGCCAACATGCTAAATAGGGGGAGGCTGGAGTTGGTGATATCCACTATAGCCGTCGTCTCAGTTTCCTCCATGATGTCTCTCGATCTCCTAGCAAAGAAGGGCGAGAACATTAATAAGATACTCACAGGTTTCTTGTGGAAAGGGAGAAAAGCTGCGCATGGGGGTCACTGCCTCGTGACGTAGGACAGAGTCTGCGTGCCCAAAAAACTTGGGGGTCTCGGTATTCCAAACCTCCGGTTGCTGAATCATGCGCTGAGAGCCAGATGGTTATGGCTTCACAGGACGGACACCTCGAAGCCATGGAGTGAGTTCATCCTCCAGGTTCCTAAAGTGGTAACACATCTTTTTGAGACTGGAACTATCTTCGTAGTAGGTAACGGAGCCAACACCCTCTTTTGGACTGACAGGTGGCTGCCGGCGGGGAGGATCAAGCACGTGACCCACCGACTGTGGAATGTCGTACCCAAGCGTGTGAGGGAAAACCGAAAGGTTCGGGAAGGCTTGGCAGGTACTTGGATTCAGGATGTTCCCTCAAACTTGGGAGAGGGAGAATTGCGGGAACTGCTGGTCTTGGCAGACCTTATATCGTATGGAATTTAGAACCAGACAAAGCTTACTCTGCTCTCTCAGCCTACCTCGCCGTGTTTAGAGGGACCGTAGGCCTTGCGGGAGCTGAGCAGGTGTGGCGCTCTTGGGACCCAGCAAATGCAAGTTCTTCATGTGGCTGGTCCTAAACAACAGATGCTGATTGGATGACAGACTGGGCCACAGGGGACTCCCACACCCGCCAACATGCCCCTTCTCCGATCAGCATGGTGAGGACATGGATCATCTGTTGTTGGGGTGTGTCCTCGCAAGGCAGGTTTGTTCTGAGTATTTCATAGATGGGGGCTTGACGAGTGGATCCCGAGCCAACATGACTCTGTGGCGCAGTGGCTTCCTGCCAGATTGGGGGATGCGTGGATCAGAGAGATCTGTGGATGGATATCACCCTTACGTTTTGGTATATGTGGCGTCACCGTAATGGGGTGGTGTTCAATCCACACCAACCTTCAGTTGAAAGGACGCTCAAGATGATTGAGACGGAGGCTGCCATGTGTATTTCGGCCGGTCTTTTCAGGGGTACACTTAGACAGGGAGACAAGTGGAGGGTTGGCGAGTAATTTCGTTGTAGAGTGTGAGTGGTTGGGTTCTGGGCGCCTGTCGGATATATACCGATTAGGGGTATATCCGGCATTGTCCTAAGAGCCGGATTACTAGGGTGGCCTGTTGTTGATGGATCACAGTCTATTAGACGGCGCAGTAAGCTGACGCACAGAAGCCGGATTCTAGAAGAACCCGAACCACTGCCCAAAGTGGCGCGGCTTGGAGTAGAAGACGGATTCCTTCCTTTCAAAGTTAGATACTTTCCGTAGTCTTCTAGGTTTCCTTTCTGTAAGCCCTAACCCAGCTGTTTATATAAAGCCAGACGGGAGAGAAGAAGACAGACAATTAGCTAGAAGCCAGCTCATCGAGAAGTTGATCCTCGCCAAATTAGCGAAACCTACTCACATTGTACTTTGTATACTTCAGCCTTCAACCCTGATTTAGTAAGATTGCAGGAGTAGGAACGTCGCCTAGTTGCGCCTTACCGAATCTAGGTAAATTTGGTATTCCTGATTGTCGTACTACCACGTCCCCCCACGTCTCTACCCGTAGACTCATGGCACCACCGTCTATGAACTCTACTACGATGTCCCGACAGCGCCTGTTCCAGAAGCGTTGTAATTAGCCCTCGGTCCTCCTCATTTGAAACCGATGCGTTTTTTCAAGACGCATCCTTAAAAAAATGCCACATGTACGCAAATGACTTACTCTGATTGCTCGATATGATTAATCTAGTAGGCATAAAAGTGCTCAATGCCAATGGATTGCTTTTGTTCCAGTTTTTTTTTTCATTTTTTTATACATTACAGAAATAGGTTAAAGGGAATAAATAATTAGCCTTTTAGGTTTCCTCTATAGTCTTGAAATTTTATGGCAGGTATTCAGGCTCACCAGTCTTGCACCGTTGAAGTTGTGACATGGTGAACACAATGATTTTCCGAGCAAGCCAGGAACAAGATACCAAAGCCACTGCTAGCATAAAGCAAGTAGGTATGACCATTAAGATACCACTGCATAACTTAATGGCGCACCTGCTGGCTTCCCATAATAGCATATATCATGCGGAAAGTGACTTGTGTTCCTGAGCGCCCGTGCTCGCACCATTTTAAAAAAAATTAAAAATATATTTACGAGTTTAAAAATTTCTAAAAGATCTGAATGTGGTAAAGTGTGTATCTCACAAACGTGCAAATTTTTAATTTTAAAGGAAAGTAGTATGAGCTACACAAAACTGTCAAAATATGATAAAATTTAGAGATTTGAAATGGATATATTCAGTAAATCAGATCCACACTTTTGTTATTTTTGTGTACTTCATAATAAAATGTATTTGGAATTGATATTTTTGCACGTTTGTAGGACACGCCTTTGGCTACTTATCGATTTTTTTCACAGTTTCTTGAAACTTATAAATATTTTTCTTTTGAATTTTTTGAAACGGGAGAAGCCCTGGTGTCTATGTGCACCAAATCTTCACTCTCTATCGTGTACCTACACTAGCTGATTTGGTCTATGTATTTAATGTAGGCTAGCAAGAAATGTCGGCACACGCAAAAAGAGGCAAGCCAGATCCAAATTAACCACTAACGCATGGATTCGAACCGTAGTAATTATGTTTTGTTAGAACATAGAGAACACATAACATAAAGGAGATGTGAACTGATAATATCTTTTCTACCTCTCAAACAAATACCCGTTGACGCGGAGATGCCAAATTGACCACCCCTCCTCCCCTCTCCCCCCCCCCCCACACACAAACACACGATGAAGATACAGGGTGCGGCCCAACTATGGCCTTTTAGAAGGCCCACAAAACTGTTAAGACCTGAACCCATCAATAGAGGCATATGTGAACCGACTCCTGGGATTTAATCGTCACGTCGCAAGCCGCAAAATGGATCCAGGAAATTATTACGTGTTTATATTAGCTAGCTAGAAGCTTCGATGATTACGAAAAAATGATCACGGAAGTCCAATACTGGTACTCCACCGAAAAGAAGTTTCATTGATACAGAAGTCTAATCTAGCACTCTATCAAAAACATCGCCTCCAGCACATGTTGCTTGGGAAGCTACACACTACAGGAATGGGCTACTGTGTCGACGGCAATTTGTCGGGGCCGTCGGCATGGATCCAATCAGGGAATTCCAAATTGCGAAAAAAAATTGAGCTTCAAGAACACCGAGTAGAAATATTCATGCAGACAGCATAGCGTACTAGATGAGATAAAAACCCTAACTATCGATTGAAGATAATACAAAAAAAAACAAAGAGAGCGGAGAGCAGGAGAGATGCCCTCGAAGCAGAAAGGAAAATGCATAGAAGGGATTGAAAAAACAATGAGCAGAACGAACTAACCATTTGCCTCCTCGGTGGCTTCGAAGCAGAGAAAAGCAGAGGAACTACGAGGACCTTTTGGTTTGCCTCGAACAAAAGAGTAAGAGAAATGAAAACAAGAATCAATACAAAGATTGATCCAGAGAATGGTTTGAAGAACTGAAAGGTTCAATGAGGAAGAGGAAGATAACTCACCGTTCTCGGTCTATTCGCACGGGCGCAGTCTCCGAAGCAACACTGCGATTATGAGGGGAGTAATGGGGACTGATTTAACGCCGTGGCAACCTAGTGGGTTCATGCGCCTCTCCACCTTCTACCGCAGGCCGCAACTGCTTGCAATTGAGGGCTCCTTTGTGGGCTCGTTAGTGGGCCGGAACTGCTTGCAATTGAGGGATGCAAGTGCTTGCGTTGCTTGAGACCGCAACTGCTTGAGGCTAGTTGAGGCTGTGTTCGTCGGAGTTGAGGCTCTCGTCGGGGTGGAGGCGCTCGGACCTTCTGCTCTGGTGGAACCCTAGGGAGGAAGTAAAGTGAAGTGAAGTGGAGCTGTGTTGCGACGGGAAAGAGTAAGTAGACTGGCATTTCTTACTAAAAACCCCTCATAGCAATTTAAGTTTTAAAAACAAGTCCTTCCACCTGCAACACTTTAGCACAAAAAACCCTACCCGTTCTAATTCCCATCGTTCGAGTCATTCCCCTCCCTTCCTCGCATCTGTCGTATCTGCACGACAAGGAGAATCGCCGCCGCCGACCCCGCCGCCACCTCGCCACTGGTAGGTCCTCTAAGCTGCCCCCGATCGTCGCCGCCACCTCTTCCGTTGGTCGTTTTCTAGTACACCATCACCTAGTGCACGCGCTCTCTGCTAGGAGAAATCCTACATGGTGAGGAATTCACCTCCGCGGCGACGGTGTTCCCAGCAGCGCGGTGGGGTTATCTACTCCGACGGCGGCGAGTTTATCCGGTAAGCCCTCACCCATGCGCCCTCACCCATGCACGCCCTCACCCTTACACTCTCCTGCTAGGTGAAACCCTAGACGGCGAGGAAATTCACCTCTGCGGCGACGGAGATCGCTGACCTCTTCGCCAGAGAATAGAGGACGCAGTTGCTTCCGATAAAGTTTGATCCGTGACGGTCATTCAAGCACCGAAGGACTTCTGGTGAGTTCTCCCCTGATCACTGCATCTCTTAGGTTCGTCTATGTTCATCTGATTGCTATGAAATCAAACCGCGTAGTGTTCACTTAAGTTGCTATGAAACCATCGTATACCACAACCGATGACTGTAGTTAAATTGACTTCACAGTAGTTAAGTTGACACTGACAGTGTAGCTTTCTGAACACTTGTTCTGCTAGCCTCGCTCAGTGGCTTAAATTTGGCTTGCTTGTATGGTTGGAACAACTAGGATTAATATTAGTTGGTGTGTGCAGGAACTTGTTGATATATATTTTGGACTGCATTGCTGTGTTCCTGTTCTTAGTTATCATGGACAAGAGTTGGATAGCAGCACCTAGATCCACTATTGAGTTTGAAGCTGGTGTTAGGAGTTTTTTAGATTTTGCTGCAGCTAATACTGGAATGTTCATAGAGTTCTCTGTCCTTGCAAAAAATGTGGAAACAGATGCCGGATAACTGAATATGTAGTTACTGACCATTTAGTATGCCATGGTTTCATGGTTGGTTATACAAAGTGAGTGTTTCATGGAGAAGATATTGCAGAACCTGAACTTGACCATTCACATGACAATGACTCACAGGATGAAATTGAAATGAATTATAGGAATGAATCAGATCAATATGCTAACAGCCCTGAGATGGACCAGATGTTACTTGAAGCTTTTGGAATGTATGATACTAATCAGTTAGGTAGTGACAATGATGAAATTAGTGAAGACGATGATATTAGTGACGTCCCTGATCCTGATTGTTAAGGTTACAAAGCCCTAGTAGAAGATGGAAGCAAGGATGTATTTCCTGGTAGCAAATTATCAAAGCTACAATTTCTAGTTAAGTTGGTGAGCATATAAAACACATGGAAAGTCCCAAATGTTTTCTATGATGCCATCCTTTCCTTGCTGAAAGAACTGTTTCCTTATGGTCACTCCTTGCCTAAAAATTATGATGCATCAAAAAGATATATCAAGGATGTTGGTATAGGTTATGGAAGTATTGATGCCTGCACCCATGACTGCATCATGTTTATAGGTCAGCATTCTAATGCAAATGAGTGTCCAGTATGCAAGACCAGTAGATGGAAAAGTGTTAGAACAGGGGTCAATGGAAAAAGGGAGTACAAGGTTCCACACAAAGTTATAAGACACTTCAAACTGAAGCCTAGAATAAGAAGACTGTTTATGTTTAGCAAAACAACACCACACATGACTTGGCACAGTACTGACAGAACTAAGGATGGAAGGATGAGACATCCAACTGACTCTCCAGCATGGAAATACTTTCACTCCAAACACAAATGGTTTGGTGTTGAACCAAGAAACATTAGGTTTCGACTTACAACTGATGGATTTAACCCATTTGGGAACATGAACCTATCCTACAACATCTGGCCAATTGTTCTCATTCCTTACAACCTTCCTCCATGGATTTGTATGAAATCTTCTAATTTCATACTAAATGTACTAGTGCATGGAAGAAAATCTCCTAGAAAAGAACTGGACATGTACATGCAGCTCACAATGGAAGATCTACGGGAGTTTTGGAAGCTTGGAGTTTGGACATATGATGTTGTTCTTGGCAGAAAATCCAGATTGCACGCAGCGTTTCTATGGACTATCAGTGACTGGCTAGGAAAGGGCAGCATGAGTGGTGAAATCTTACTTACTTTGTTCTTTCTGTCTTACTAACACTTGCAGTAGGTGGCTAAAACATGGAAAGAAGACATGCTTCCTAGGACACCCTAGATTCTTAGATAACAATCATCCATACAGATTAGATGAAGACTCTTTCAGTGGCAAAGTTGAGCTGAAAGAGCCTCCAATCCAACCTTTAGGGAAATAAATATCATACATGATAGCATGTATGCATACAGATTATGGGAAGTTACAAAAAACAAAGAGGTCTGCAAAGAGAAGCAAGAGAATTCTGAACAAGATGAAGAGAATGTTGACACATTTGAGCATAGTGTTGCATCAACATTCAAAAAGAGGAGTGTGTTCTTCAACCTTGAATATTGGGAGACAGGTCTTGTCAGACACAATTTAGACATTATGCACATCCAGAAAAATGTTTTCGACAACATTATTGGTACAATTCTTGATGTTGACATGAAATCGAAGGATGGATTGGCTGCAAGGATGGACCTGAAAGAAATGAGCATAAGAACTGAGTTGCATGCTGATACTAGTGGTACGAAACCTATACTTCCAAGAGAAATTTACCACTTGACCCCATAGGGGCAGACAATTTTCTGCACTTTTATAAAATATGCAAAATTTCCAAATGGTTATGCATCCAACTTATTTCACAAGGTACTCATAGACAAGAAAAAACTAGTTGGCATGAAGACACATGATTATCACATTGTAATGCAAGATTTGATGCCATTGGCACTTTGTAGAACATTGCCTGAGAGTGTATCTGTAACATTGATAAGGCTGTGCAACTATTTCAAGGTGATGTATGGTAAAGTGATAGATGTTAGGGAAATTTAGGAGTGGGAAGCTGCAATTCCAGAAATCTTGTGCCAGCTAGAGATGATATTTCCTCCTGCCACTAACAAATTCCGCGCGATCCGGAACATTTTGAGCGGCACGTTTTGATAACGTCGTGTTGTTTCCATCGCGGATGGCTGAAAAGTGGAATTTGCTCTCGAAGGACGTGGTCCATCTCTACGTTTCTTATATGTTTCGTCGCGGATTTTTGTTCCCGGCCCAATAGGCCCAGTTGGAGGCGAGTTTCGTTCCACGAGAACGTCGCAGATTAGTCGAATATATCCCTTTTCATTTATGTCATTTATTTGTCCATATTGTGAAATCGAATTATCTGTTTGGTATATGTTTTTGCATCGGCATTAGTCTAATGTAACCCTTTTAACTTCTGTCACTTAGATCCATCGAAACTTCTGTCATCTATTTCTCCATATTGTGAACTCGAATTATATCTATCTTAAGAAAATAAACATAGACTACATAATAATAGAAACCACCCAATACAACCAACGAGATTGTCAATCTAAAGAAAACATCAGAAGCACGGGGGCAGTAGTAGGGGGCTAAAAGAGCATCAGTAGGGGGGCGACAGCTCCTCCGATGGCACTGGATCCTCCGACGACAATGGATCCTCCGACGGCACTGGATCCTCCCTTGCCTGGGGACTCACAGCTGCGAGGAGAGAGATCAGAGTTTTCTTCTCTGTCAGGGCTAAACTGATCTTCAGTTCCCCAACCTGCGAGGTCAGTTCGACGTTGGTGGCCGTCATCTTGGACATATCATCCATCAACTTCCAATATGCTACGAGAGAAGCTTCGCCCTGAGCCACCTGCTCCAGCCTGGCATCGCGTGCCTTCTTGAGATTGTCATATGCGAGCTTCAAGGCCTTCTCAAGCTCAGCTTCTAGGATGTAAACCCTCTTCGCCAGAGCGGCAAAGATGACCCTCTCCTCGGCTTCATGTGCCCTGTAGATAATTGCATGATAGAAAGTTGATGTTAATCTAAAAGGAAAAATGGATCTAAGAAATATGAAATCACGAGGAATTCAGAAACGGATCTAAGAAAGATGAAAGCATGAGGAATTCTGAAAAGGATCTAGAAAGACGAAATCACGAGGAATCCAGAAACGGATCAGAAGTACGTGAACGGAAATGAAACCTACAAGAGGGTAGCAGACCGCTTCGCCGGGGGAGCCATGTTCGCCTGGAGGAACGATCGAGCAGCTACTACGTCAAAGGGTTTTCGCTTGAGGGGAGGCGGTGAGGCAGATAGAGGATGAACTGAACAGTGCGTCTATTTATACACTGGGAGGGGAGTGGAACGGAGGAGCCGTATGCACGACGGAGCAATAAATGGCCGCCAGAACTAAAGCGACACGTTTCACGTTCACAATATCGTGACGAATGCGTGGCGTGCTGCATGCCAGGGTTACTGCGCTGAGTGGAAGGGCGGTTGTTTCCAGACTTGGGCCATGATGGAACTTTCTTGGGCCCTCTCCTGTCAGGCCCTTTTTATTGGGCCTTATAGCACTCCGTAGCCCATAATTATCCTACTACAGTTGCTGCCCAAAATAAGAAGGAAGAAATGTTGAAACTTCAACGAACACATAAAACGTCGAAATTTTGATTATTTTGACACATTTCAACATCTTCCACGCTGTAAAACACTACACATCATCCCAGAATGCGTCGTCAAGTTCGTCGTCATCAGAGTCCTGCATAAGGCTCTCCCAGAATGCTTCGTCCATCTCCTCATCCGACGATGAGACGATGATGGTGGAGGGGTCAGCATCCCCCCGGGATGTACGAGCTCGCATCTTCGCGTCTCTCTGAGTGTCGACCCGCAACTGCGCCTGTACCAAATCTGTGTGATCACGGCGGAACCTCTCCATCGTGGCCTCGTCGTCCCGGTGGATGCGCAGACGCACGAACGCGCGGCAGTTCTCCTGCTCCTCCTTGCGGGTCATAATCCTCAGATCCGGGGCGAGGAACTCGTCAACTTCCCTGCTCTTGACGTCCCGGAAGTTGAGCTCAGCGCGCGGGCGGCTGAACCGCCACACCGCCACGTCGAACGCGCGGGCGGCGAGCTCGGGTGTGTCGAAGGTGCCCATCCACCACCGCACGCCATTGTGTGTGATCTCCGCGGACCAGCGCCCGGACGGCCGCAACTGCACACCTCGGAAGCCGGTGCTGCCTCTCACGCGCGGAGCCATCGGGTGGATCAGCGACGAGAGTGAGGGGGAGGTCGGGGGGATGTGGCGGCGTGCAGTAATCAACGCCAAGAGTGAGGGGGGTCAGGGGGTTGTGGCGGCAGCGTAGAAGGTAGGTTGCGTGGTCCGTGCTCGGTCGTATTTATGCGATAGCGACGACATCGAGAAGTTCAGTGACCGTTGGCTTGCCACGCTTTTGTTGAATTCTGCAGTGATGAGTTCCACGATCTACCAGCACGAGGGATTTGATCTAAACTCGAGGTTTTAGCAGCTATTAGTGATTTGATCTTTACTCGGGTTTTAGCGCTGGGGATCCACCAGCGATAATATACCTTAGAAGTTTACGAAACAAACTAAACCTTAACAAGTCCGGGAAACAAACGAAATTACAATCCAACCAGACAAAATAAGAAGTTCATAGGCCTAGCTCAGCAGCAGCCTTGTCTCTTCACCAACAATGAATATCCTTTGCTCCGGTTCTATATCACCCCCATCTCAATGACCGCCTCCAACCTAGGGTCATCGGTCTCCCTCACAATGATCAAAACAGGTTGCTGATTATGAAAATTATTGCCTTGGACGAAAACCATCGACACCAGCTTGTCGAGGATAATTCGGCCGTCGGTTTTCTTGTTGTACGAAATGGTGGTGACATGCTCTTCTGCTCTTAAGTCGTAGGCCAACCCTGCCATGATTCCTCAGTCCAGCGTGTTCCCCTATTAACTTCGGTAGTTTCTAAGCATGAAAGATAACATACCATATTAGCAGACCTTCTCATGGTTCTTGGAAATTTACTTGCAAAAAGAGGAGGGCGTCTTATAGATACATACCATAGTATAGTGCTGCAAGTTTGTGATGGTGAAACGAGTCACAAAAGGAATCCCAACATAGGGTCCAAGGGGTAGAAGCCGGGCCAGGCGGTTCTTCGCGTGATTGTCGAGATTGGCTCTTTGGGCATATACGATGTTGACATCATCATGCCTCTCATCGGCAGAATTGTCAGAATCCTCATCATGGACCTCATCATCAGAATTGCTAGAATCCTCATCATGCATCTCATCATCAGAATTGCTAGAATCCTCATCATGCATCTCATCATCAGAACTGCCATCTATGCTACAAACTGAGTCATCTTCGCTTGAAACTGAGTCATCTTCGCTTGAAACGCGGTCATCTTCGCTTGAAATTTAAAGTGAGTCATCTTGGGCGTCACCAATAATAGCAACGTATATAGTGGGCCTTGGTATCATGGAAAACACTAGTATGTCTCCCACTGAGATGTTCTTTTCCTCGATGAACCAGTCCCATTGTATCCCGTGCAAACCGGTCGTGGTCTGTTCTTTTCACACACGAAAGGTGTACTTCCTGCCATGGGAACTAAATAGCACACGCTCGCCTACTAACTTGTTGAATGCTATCCGAGCAGTGCACGGTACAACCTGTGCATCAGAAATAAAAACAAACATGGAAATTAGATATTGTAATAAAAACACAATACATAATACAAGTGTAAGAAGAAGAATTGTTTTCTTACCACTGACTTGAGGTGACACTCTTCTACAGCAACACCGAACTTGGATGCAGAAGGATCAACAATTGGGCAATTATTCTTGCATACAGGGCATGGAATACGCTGTTAATCAAGCAAAAAAGAATCAGAAATTACAAAATGTGCATATAAGCAGATTGGTTCTCAAAAGGAACAATTCTTTCATGAAGACATTTATGTAAAACTGGGGCCAAACTACGAGCAACTGGTAATGCCTCATAATAAAAGCACAACCATGTTTATCCAAGAAGTAATTCTACACTACCAAGAGCAATGCACAATGAGTGTACTTGTACATTGCACAAGATAGTATGGAACCCTTATTGCAATGATATGGTGACACAATTTAAGACTTAAACGGATCATGCACATTCAAAACTACATCTATAGTCACAGCTCTGTACTCATTGGCCTCAGGGAACATAGAGACAAAGCAAGCATACACAACTTTGCTACGCCAGGTGGGCCAGCAAAAGCAAAGACATGGCACATCTATTTGTGTCTAGTTCTTACTTTTGTTGGCCATCTGGTGGAGACAGTGAGGCATCAGCCAAATATACATGTGTCAAAGTCATCATCATTGAGCAAACCAGCTAATAAATTGTGCATAGTGATAACAAGCCTCATAAATACATAGGTGATCATGCACTAAAGGGCATCCCTAGAATTCATTGTAACATGCGGTCAGAATAAACACATATGGAACAACGCAAAAAAAAGTAAAACAAGCCTCATAAACACATTGCCAACACTTGCTAGAAGAACGAGCCCAATACCAGGAAGTAATACAAGACGTGGCCTTGTATCACTGCCACGTATTAGGTCTGATCTCCTAGCATTTATCATGACATGCAAACCAAGGGAAAAAGAGTGCTTATAATAGCATGTACGAATACAAATACTCAAATTGTATACACTACAAGGTACTATAGACACTCTTTTTGCCTTTACCATGGCCCAGTTTAAATCATCGGCATATAACGAGGACATTCAAGGCAAAGAATAGTGGAACAATGGAAACAAATGTAATACGAGCCTCATATATCATTGCCATGCAAACCAAGGGCAAAAGGAGTGCTTATAATAGCATGTACGAATACAGATACTCAAATTGAATACACTACAAGATATTATAGACACTCCCTTTCCCTTTACCATGGCCTAGTTTAAATCATCGGCATATAACAAGGAGGACATTCAAGGCAAAGAAAAGTGTAACAATGGAAAACAAATGTAATACGAGCCTCATATATCATTGCCATGCAAACCAAGGGATAAAAAGGTGCGTACAATAGCATGTACGGAGACAAATACTCAAATTGTATACACTACAAGGTATTATAGACATTCTCTTTCCCTTTACCATGTCCTAGTTTAAATCATTGGCATATAACAAGGAGGACATTCAAGGAAAAGAAAAGTGGAACAATGGAAACAAATGTAATACGAGCCTCATATATCATTGCCATGCAAACCAAGGGCAAAAAAGTGCCTATAATAGCATGTACGAATACAAATACTCAAATTGTATACACTACAAGGTATTATAGACACTCTCTTTCCCTTTACCATGGCCTAGTTTAATCATCGGCATATAACAAGGAGGACATTCAAGGCAAAGAAAAGTGGAACAATGGAAACTAATGTAAAACGAGCCTCATATATCATTGCCATGCAAACCAAGGGCAAAAAAGTTACTATAATAGCATGTACGGATACAAATACTCAAATTGTATACACTACAAGGTATTGTAATCACTATCTTTGCCTTTACCATGGCCTAGTATAAATCATCGGCATATAACAAGGAGGACATTCAAGGCAAAGAAAAGTGGAACAATAGAAACAAATGTAATACGAGCCTCATATATCATTGCCATGCAAACCAAGGAAAAAAGAAGTGGCTATAATAACATGTACGAATACAGATACTCAAATTGTATACACTACAAGGTATTATAGACAATCTCTGTCCCTTTACCATGGCCAAGTTTAATCATTGACATATAACAAGGAGGACATTCAAGGCAAAGTAAAGTGGAACAATAGAAACAAATGTAATACGAGGCTCATATGTCATTTCCATGCAAACCAAAGGCCAGGCGAGTGCCTATAATATCTTATACAAATACAAATACTCAAATTGTATACACTACAAGGTATTATAGACACTCTCTTTACCTTTACCATGGCCTAGTTTAAATCATCGGCATATAACGAGGACATTCAAGGCAAAGAAAAAGTGGAACAATGGAAACAAATATAATACGAGCCTCGTATATCATTGCCATGCAAACCAAAGGCCGATAGAGTCTCTAAAATAGCATATACGAATACAAATACTCAAATTTTATACACTACAAGGTATTTTAGACAGTCTCTCTGCCTTTACCATGGCCTAGTTTAATCATCGCCATATAACAAGGAGGACATTCAAGGAAAAGAAAAGTGGAACAATGGAAACAAGTGTAATACGAGCCTCATATATCATTGCCATGCAAACCAAGGGAAAAAGGAGTGGTTATAATAGCATGTACGAATACAGATACTTAAATTGTATACACTGCAAGGTATTATAGACACTCTCTTTCCCTTTACCAGGCCTAGTTTAAATCATCGGCATATATCAAGGAGGACATTCAAGGCAAACAAATGTGGAACAATAGAAAACAAATGTAATACGAGCCTCAGATATCATTGCCATGCAAACCAAGGCCAAGCGGGGGCCTGTAATAGCATATACGAATACAAATACTCAAATTGTATACACTACAAGGTATTATAGACACTCTCTCGGCCTTTACCATGACCTAGTTTAATCATCGCCGTATAACTAGGAGGACATTCATCATGTTTATAAATTAGGATAGACAAAAGAAAAACAGGTGGAACAATGGAAAATGCAAAGAAAAAATGAATCTGACCTCAGAATTTCTAAGTACAACAAGTATAGTCACTACTAGCACCTGGCCTCGGTAAATCATTAGCCAAAGTGTTAATAATTGGCCAAAATTGAAATAAGCTTGCAAAAATACCAAATCTAAGACGTGAACCCAAAAAAACCCCAAATCTAAGCCTAATCTAATTGAAGCACCCAAATCGGGTACGAAATTAAGCCATAGAACAAAACCACGTCTACGGGAGAAAATACGAAGTAGACACGCAGAATGAACGGTAAAAACATGTAGATCTACCGTGCATGTCGTGCTACGCAGAAAAATCGAGCTCAATCTACAGATCTACGATACATACAAGGGATAAAAGGGTTAGATATCATCTTACCGCCATTGCCAAAGACCTCGAAGAGGACGGGACGACACACGCGGTGATCTGAAAAAAAGCCGATGAAGATCCTGCCTGCCAATGGAGGAAGAGGAGGCATGGCCTTCGTTCCCCGCCGAGGATGGTCGCCGCGGTGCAGTCGATGTCCCGGCGGAAGAAAACCCGCCGACGGAGAGAGGGGAAGCTCAGGAAGGCGGTGAGAGAGATAGAGCGAGTGATATGACTAGAAGAGAGAGAGGGGGAGGTGAGCGCAATTAAAGGGTGCGCCTTCCCGTAGGGGTTGACGCTGCGTCTCCCGCGCAATAAAGGGCCGGCGCCCTGGAGACAGTTGCCCAAAACATTTCACAAAAGAGAAGAAAAATAATTTGAAATGGAAAGAAAAACAATTAATATAGAATAATAATAACTTAACCACAAAATATTCCATCTGTTTGATCTGATAAAATAAAAACAATTTCCCCGATTTTTTTGAAAGACAAAATGTGGATTCAATTTTTTGAAAACCAAGCTTATCTGAATTGTGTGGATTGTTTAGTGATATCGTGCCTTTTTTTATAAATGATTATCTACTTGCTTGGATGTGTTAGGGTGGACACTAGAAAGTCCCAAGACAATGGTATGACCAAACTCTTCACAAGATTCCCTTCCATTTCGCCGTTCCGGGAGTTTCGGGCCAATAGGGCATGTAAATTCGAGAGCGAAACACAGAGAGAAAGAAGTCGGGCTCTAAGTAGTCCTGGAACGCGCCAGAGAGAATCTGATGCTGGTGGAGCCCTAGCACACATGACACACTCTAACACACATGGTATGTCATACTATGGGATTTGGTGGCATTCATACGATCCGGCGCTGGGGAAAAAGGCGGAACTGCCGATTTGGCCCCTCTACGTGAGTCGGAAGAGGGTAGAAAAGTGGAACCAAATGTTTTGTTGTGTTAGGTTTGGCCCAAGGAACACCCAACAGAACTGTAGGGCCCACCTCTTGTCAAGATTCCCTCAGTTCCGTCACACCCGGGAGTTTCGGGCTCTCATTAATTAGTCCTGCAACCCGCTAGAGAGAATCCGACGCCGGTGAAGCCATTAGAGAGCGAGGGAATCTTGGCATCCCACACCCATGCCACACTCTAGCAAAATGGTATGGCGTACAATGGGATTTTGTGGCATTCAAACGATCTGGAGCCACCTCTCCGGAGAAACCATAGCCCCGCTGGGGAAAAAGACGGAACTGACATTCTGCCCCATCTACGTGAGCCGGAAGGGGGTAGAAAAGTGGAACTAACTGTTTGGTTGTGTTAGGTTAGGCCCAAGGAAAACCAAGAGAATGTTACGGCACACCTCTTGGCAATATTCCCCCAGTTCCGTCACACCCAGGAGTTTTGGGCTCTCATTAATTAGTCCTGGAACCCGAGAGAGAGAGAATCCGACACCGGTGAAACCCTAACACAGAGAGCGAGTGAATCTTGCCCATTAGAAACTCTATCACACATGGTGTGGCGTGTAATGGGATTTGGTGGCATTCAGACGATCCGGAGCCCCCTCTCCAGATAAACCATAGCCCCGCTGGAAAAAAGACAAAATTGTCGTTCTGCCCCATCTACATGAGCCGGAAGGGGGTAGCAAAGTGGAACCAATTTATTAGTTGTGTTAGGTTAGGCCGAAGGAACACCCAATACAATGGTAGGGCCCACCTCTTGGAAAGATTCCCCCAGCTCCATTAGATCCGGGAGTTTCGGGCTCTAGGTAGTTCTGGAACACGCTAGAGAGAATGCGACATCGGTGAAACCGTAACACTGAGAGCGAGTGAATCTTGGGCATCCAAGACCCATTCCACACTCTATCACATGTGGTGTGGCATGTAATGGGATTTGGTGGCATTCAGACAATCCGGAGCCGCCTCTCTGGATAAACCATAGCCCCGCTAGGAAAAAGACGGAATTGTCGTTCTGCCCCATCGACATGAGCCGGAAGGGGGTAGCAAAGTGAAACCAATTTCTTGGTTGCGTTAGTTTAGGCCGAAGGAACACCCAATACAATGGTAGGTCCCACCTCTTGAAAATATTCCCCCAGTTTCGTCAGATCCGGGAGTTTCGGGCTCTAGGTAGTCCTGGAACACGCTAGAGAGAATCTGACGCCGGTGAAACACTAGCATAAAGAGAGAGGTAATCTCGGGTATACAATACCATGACACACTCTAACACACATGTTATGTCATACCATGGGATTTAGTGGCATTCATACGATCCGGAGCCCCCCTCCGGAGAAACCATAGCCCCCCGATGGGGAAAAAGGCGGAACTGCCGTTCTGGCGCCTCTACGTGAGCCGGAAGGGGGTAGCAAAGTGGAACCAACTGTTTGTTTGTGTTAGGTTAGGCACAAGCAACACCAAAGAAAATTTTGGGGTCCACCGCTTGGCAAGATTCCCCTAGGTCCGTCAAATCCGCGAGTTTCGGGCTCTAAGTAGTCCTGGAACCCGCTAGAGAGAATCTGACGTCGGTGAATACCTAACACAGAGAGCGAGGGAATCTTGGGCATCCCAGACCCATTACACACTCTAACACACATGGTATGGTATATGTACCATGGGATTTGGTGGCATTCAGACGATCCGGAGCCCGCTCCGGATAAACCATTGCCCCGGTGGGGAAAAATACGGAACTGTCGTTCTGCCCCATCTACGAGAGTCGGAAGGGGGTAGCAAAGTGGAACGAACTTCTTGGTTTTGTTAGGTTAGTCCCAAGGAACACCCAACAGAACTGTAGGGCCCACCTCTTGGCAAGATTCCCCCAGTTCCTTCACACCCGGGAGTTTCGGGCTCTCATTAATTAGTCCTGGAACCCGTGAGAGAGAATCCGACACCGGTGAAACCATAACACAAAGAGCGAGATAATCTCGGCTATCCAAGACCAAGACACTCTAACACACATGGTATGTCAGACCATGGGATTTGGTAGCATTCATACGATCCGGAGCCCCCCTCCGGAGAAACCATAGCCCCCCGCTGGGAAAAAGGCGGAACTGCCGTTCTGGCCCATCTATGTGAGCCGGAAGGGGGTAGCAAAGTGGAAATAACTGTTTGGTTGTGTTATATTAGGCCCAAGGAACACCCAAGAGAATGGTAGGGCACAACTCTTGGCAATATTCCCCCAGTTCCATCACACCCGGGAGTTTCGAGCTCTCATTAATTAGTCCTGGAACCCGCGAGAGAGAATACGACACCGGTGAAACCCTAACACAGAGAGCGAGGTAATATCGGGTATCCAAAAACATGACACACTCTATCACACGTGTTGTGGCGTGTAATAAGATTTGGTGGCATTCAGACGATCCGGAGCCACCTCTCCGTATAAACGATAGCCCCGCTGGGAAAAAGACGGAATTGTCGTTCTGCCCCATCTACATGAGCCGGAAGGGGGTAGCAAAGTGGAACCAATTTATTGGTTGTGTTAGTTTAGGCCGAAGGAACACCCAATACAATGGTAGGGCCTACCGCTTGAAAATATTCCCCCAGTTCCGTCAGATCCGGGAGTTTCGGGCTCTAAGTAGTCCTGGAACACGCCAGAGAGAATCCGACGCCGGTGAAGCCTTAACACAGAGAGAGAGGTAATCTAGGGTATACAAGACCATGCCACACTCTAACACACATGGTATGTCATACCATGGGATTTGGTGGCATTCATACGATCCGGAGCCCCTCTCCGGAGAAACCATAGCCCCGCTGGGGAAAAGGCGGAACTGTCGATTTGGCCCCTCTACCTGAGTCGGAAGGGGGTAGCAAAGTGGAAACAAATGTTTGGTTGTGTTAGGTTAGGCACAAGGAAAACCAAAGAAAATGTTAGGGTCCACCTCTTGGCAAGATTCCCCTAGTTCCGTCAAATCCGGGAGTTTCGGGCTCTAAGTAGTCCTGCAACCCGCTAGAGGGAATCCGACGCCGGTGAAGCCATTAGAGAGCGAGGGAATCTTGGCATCCCACACCCATGCCACACTCTAGCACACATGGTATGGCGTGCAATGGGATTTTGTGGCATTCAAACGATCTGGAGCCACCTCTCTGGAGAAACCATAGCCCCGCTGGGGAAAAAGACGGAACTGACATTCTGCCCCATCTACATGAGCCGAAAGGGGGTACAAAAGTGGAACTAACTGTTTGGTTGTGTTAGATTAGGCACAAGGAAAACCAAGAGAATGTTACGGCACACCTCTTGGCGATATTCCCCCAGTTCCGTCACGCCCAGGAGTTTTGGGCTCTCATTAATTAGTCCTGGAACCCGAGAGAGAGGGAGAATCCGACACCGGTGAAACCCTAACACAGAGAGCGAGTGAATCTTGGGAATCCAAGACCCATTACACACTCTATCACACATGGTGTGGCGTGTAATGGGATTTGGTGGCATTCAGACGAACCGGAGCCCCCTCTCCAGATAAACCATAGCCCCGCTGGAAAAAAGACGGAATTGTCGTTCTGCCCCATCTACATGAGCCGGAAGGGGGTAGCAAAGTGGAACCAATTTTTTGTTGTGTTAGGTTAGGCCAAAGGAACACCCAATACAATGGTAGGGCCCACCTCTTGGAAAGATTCCCCCAGCTCCGTCAGATCCGGGAGTTTCGGGCTCTAGGTAGTTCAGGAACACGCTAGAGAGAATCCGACATCGGTGAAACCCTAACACAGAGAGCGAGTGAATCTTGGGCATCCAAGACCCATTCCACACTCTATCACCATGGTGTGGCATGTAATGGGATTTGGTGGCATTCAGACAATCCGGAGCCGCCTCTCTGGGTAAACCATAGCCCCGCTAGGAAAAAGACGGAATTGTCGTTCTGCCCCATCTACATGAGCCGGAAGGGGGTAGCAACGTGAAACCAATTTCTTGGTTGTGTTAGTTTAGGCCGAAGGAACACCCAATAAAATGGCATGTCCCACCTCTTGGAAATATACCCTAGTTTCGTCAGATCCGGGAGTTTCGGGCTCTAGGTAGTCCTGGAACACGCTAGAGAGAATCTGACGCCGGTGAAACCCTAGCATAAAGAGAGAGGTAATCTCGGGTATACAAGACCATGACACACTCTAACACACATGTTATGTCATACCATGGGATTTAGTGGCATTCATACGATTCGGAGCCCCCCTCCGGAGAAACCATAGCCCCCCGATGGGGAAAAAGGCGGAACTGCTGTTCTGGCGCCTCTACGTGAGCCGGAAGGGGGTAGCAAAGTGGAACCAACTGTTTTTGTGTGTTAGGTTAGGCACAAGCAACACCAAAGAAAATGTTGGGGTCCACCGCTTGGCAAGATTCCCCTAGTTCCGTCAAATCCGCGAGTTTCGGGCTCTAAGTAGTCCTGGAACCCGCTAGAGAGAATCTGACGCCGGTGAAGCCCTAACACAGAGAGGGAGGGACTCTTGGGCATCCCAGACCCATGAAACACTCTAACACACATGGTATGGTATACGTACCATGGGATTTGGTGGCATTCAGATGATCCGGATCCTCCTCCAGATAAACCATAGCCCCGGTGGGAAAAAATACGGAACTGTCGTTCTGCCCATCTACGAGAGTCGGAAGGGGGTACCAAAGTGGAACTAACTTCTTGGTTGTGTTAGGTTTGGCCCAAGGAACACCCAATAGAACTGTAGGGCCCACCTCTTGGCAAGATTCCCCCAGTTTCGTCACACCCGGGAGTTTCGGGCTCTCATCAATTAGTCCTGGAACCCGCGAGAGAGAATCCGACACCGGTGAAACCCTAACACAGAGAGCGAGATAATCTCGGGTATCCAAGACCATGACACTCTAACACACATGGTATGTCATACCATGGGATTTTGTGGCATTCATACGATCCGGAGCCCCCCTCCGGAGAAACCATAGCCCCCGCTGGGAAAAAAGCGGAACTGCCGTTCTGGCCCATCTATGTGAGCCGGAAGGGGGTAGCAAAGTGGAAATAACTGTTTGGTTGTGTTAGGTTAGGCCCAAGGAACACCCAAGAGAATGGTAGGGCACACCTCTTGGCAATATTCCCCCAGTTCCGTCACACCCGGGAGTTTTGGGCTCTCATTAATTAGTCCTGGAACCCGCGAGATAGAATACGACACCGGTGAAACCCTAACACAGAGAGCGAGGTAATCTCGGGTATCCAAAACCATGGCACACTCTATCACACGTGGTGTGGCGTGTAATAAGATTTTGTGGCATTTACACGATCCGGAGCCACCTCTCCGTATAAACCATAGCCCCGTTGGAAAAAAGACGGAATTGTCGTTCTGCCCCATCTACATGAGCCGGAAGGGGGTAGCAAAGTGGCACCAATTTATTGTTTGTGTTAGGTTAGGCCGAAGGAACACCAAATACAATGGTAGGGCCCACCGCTTGGAAATATTCCCCCAGTTCCGTCAGATCCGGGAGTTTCGGGCTCTAAGTAGTCTTGGAACACGCTAGAGAGAATCCGACGCCGGTGGAGCTCTAACACAGAGAGAGAGGTAATATAGGGTATACAAGACCATGTAACACCCTAACACACATTGTATGTGATACCATGGGATTTAGTGGCACTCAGACGATCCGGAGCCACCTCTCCGTATAATCGATAGCCCCGTTGGGAAAAAGACGGAATTGTCGTTCTGCCCCATCTACATGAGCCGGAAGGGGGTAGCAAAGTGGAACCAATTTATTGTTTGTGTTAGGTTAGTCCGAAGGAACACCCAATAGAATGGTAGGGCCCACCGCTTGGAAATATTCCCCCAGTTCCGTCAGATCCGGGAGTTTCGAGCTCTAAGTAGTCCTAGAACACGCCAGAGAAAATCCGACGCCGGTGAAGCCCTAACACAGAGAGAGAGGTAATCTAGGGTATACAATACCATGCCGCACTCTAACACACATGGTATTTAATACCATGGGATTTATTGGCATTCATACGATCCGAAGCCGCCCTCCGGAGAAACCATAGCCCCGCTGGGGAAAAAGGCGGAACTGCCGATTTGGCCCCTCTACGTGAGTCGGAAGGGGTAGTAAAGTGGAACCAAATGTTTGTTTGTGTTAGTTTAGGCACAAGTAACACCAAAGAAAATGTTAAGGTCCACCTCTTGGCAAGATTCCCCTAGTTCCGTCAAATACGGGAGTTTTGGGCTCTAAGTAGTCCTGGAACCCGCTAGAGAGAATCTGACGCCGGTGAAGCCCTTACACAGAGAGCGAGGGACTCTTGGGAATACAAGACCCATGACACACTCTAACACACATGTTATGGTATACCATGGGATTTCGTGGCATTCAGACGATCTGGAGCCACCTCTCCGGAGAAACCATAGCACCGCCGGGGAAAAAGACGGAACTGTCGTTCTGCCCCATCTACATGTGCGGGAAGGGGGTAGTAAAGTGAAAATAATTGTTTGGTTTTGTTAGGTTAGGCCCAAGTAACACCCAAGATAATGGTAGGGAACACCTCTTGGCAAGATTCCCCCAGTTTCATCAAACTCGGGAGTTTCGGGCTCTCATTAATTACTCCCGGAACCCGCGAGAGAGAATCCGACACCGGTGAAACCCTAACACAGAGAGCGAGTGAATCTTGGGTGTCCAAGACCAATGCAACACTCTATCACATGTGTTGTGGCGTGTAATGGGATTTTGTGTCACTAAGACGATCTGGAGCCCCCTCTCCGGATAAACCATAGCCCCGCTGGGAAAAAGACGGAATTGTTGTTCTGCCCCATCTACATGAGCCGGAAGGGGTAGCAAAGTGGAACTAACTGCTTGGTTGTGTTCGGTTAGGCCTAAGGAACACCCAAGAGAATGGTAGGGCCCACCTCTTTGCAAGATTCCCCCAGTTCCGTCACACCCGGGAGTTTCGGGCTCTCATTAATTAGTCCTGGAACCCGCGAGAGAGAATCCGACGCTGGTGAAACCCTAGCACAGAGAGCGAGGTAATCTTGGAAATACAAGACAAATGCCAAACTCTATCACACATGGTATGACGTGCAATGGGATTTGGTGACATTCAGACGATCTGGAGCCACCTCTCCGGAGAAACCATAGCCCCGCCGGGGAAAATGACGGAGCTGTCGTTCTGCCCCATCTACGTGAGCCGGAAGGGGGTAGCAAAGTGGAACTAACTGTTTGGTTGTGTTAGGTTAGGCCCAAGGAACACCCAAGAGAATGGTAGGGCCAACCTCTTGGGAAGATTCCCCTTGAATGTCACACCCGGGAGTTTCGGGCTCTCATTAACTAGTCCTGGAACCCGCGAGAGAGAATCCGACACCGGTGAAACCCTAACACAAAGAAAGAAAGAATCATGGGCATCCAAGACCCATGCCACACTCTAGCACACATGGTATGTCTTGCAATGGAATTTTCTGGTATTTAGACGATCGGAAGCCCCCTCTCTGGATAAACCATAGCCCCGCTTTGGAAAAGATGGAACTGTCATTCCGCCCCATCTACCTGAGCCGAAAGGGGGTAGGAAAATTGAACTAACTGCTTTGTTGTGTTAGGTTAGGCCCAAGGAACACCCAAGAAAATGGCAGGGCCCACCTCTTGGCAATATTCCCCTAGTTCCGTCAGATCCGGGAGTTTCGGGCTCTAAGTAGTCATGGAACACGCTATAGAGAATCCGACGCCGGTGAAGCCCTAACACAGAGAGTGAGGGAATATTGAGAATACAAGACCCATTATATTCCATAATCTAACACATATGGTATGGCATACTATGGGATTTGGTGGCATTCAGACGATCCGGAGCCCCCTCCCCCCGTTCCGGAGAAACCATAGCCCCGCTGGGGAAAAAGACGGAACTGTCGTTCTGGCCCCTCTACGTGAGCGGAAAAGGGGTACCAAAGTGTAACCAGTTGCTTGGTCGTGCTATGTTAGGATCAAGGAATACACAATAAAAATGGTAGGGCCCACCTCTTGTCAAGATTCCCCCAGTTCCGTTAGATCCGGGAGTTTCGGGCTCTCATTAAGCAGTCCTGGAACCCGCGAGAGAGAATTCGACGCCGGTGAAACCATAGCACAAAGAGCGAGGGAATCTTGAGCATCCAAGACCCATGCCACACTATAACACACATGTTATGGCATACCATGTGTTGTGGTGGCATTCAGACGTTCCAGAGCCCCCTCTCCGGAGAAACCATAGCCCCGCTGGGAAAAAAGCTGGAACCGGTACTTTGGCCCCTCTACGTGAGCCAGAAAAGGGGTAGCAAAGCGGAGCCAATTGTTTGGTTGTGTTACGTTAGGCTCAAGGAACACCCAAGAGAATGGTAGGGTAATTTATTTATTATTAGTAATAGTTTATGTCAGTAATTTATAGATGTCTTCCCATTATCCTTAAATAACATATTTCAATAATGGTTATCTTTTTAGGCCATCCATCATGTATCCAACGGCCAGCAATATTCTCCAGCCAATGTATCAAAAACTGGCGGGCGCAGAAAATTTCGCGCCGCCCACCCAAATTATCGACCAAAACCTTTGCCGCCTATGCCGCCCTAAATTTCGAACCTCTCCCTCTTATCTGCCCCTCGCCGAAATTTCCCCTCCTTTTCTTGTCCAAAATCCCCCTTTCCTCCTAAACCCCATCTACTCTGCCCGGCCTTCCACCTCGCCCTATAGATCGCCTTCCTGGGCTTCCACCTGGCTGTCCACGGTCTTCCACCTCGTCGTACAACTTGCCTTCCCGGGCTTCCACCTTGCCGTCCCCGGTCGTCCACCCCACCGCTCAGCTCGCCTTCCCGGGCTTCCACCTCGCCGTCCAGGACGCCATTTAGATCTGCCACCTCGCCGTCCAGATTTGATACCTCGCCATCCAGGTCGCCGTCAAGATCTGCCACCTCGCCGTCCAGGTCGTCCTCAAGATCTGCCACCTCGCCTGCCTGGTAGCCGTCAAGTTCCTTTGGTCAGAGTTTGATTATTTTCGAGCTTCTATAAAGCTTAAGATCACTTCTCCTGCGATCCTATCATACTTAGGTCCACAAATTAGATTACTGATATGATATGGTCAAACAGCGAATTGCATCACTAAGATTTTCTAACTCTATGTTGTCACATCCCAATGAAAGATAAGGTTATTTGTAAAGAACATGTATGCACTATTTATTTTCATTTATTCGCATAAATCATCAATTCTAGACTTATATTGTAAGTTATTTATTTCCATTTATACCATGTCCACCATCTAGATAAGGCATGCCTTGCATAATAGCTCAACAATAAAGGTACTAATGTTGTGTGGAACTGCTGGCTTAATTACTATTCTGCCATGTATTTTGTGCTACTGTCCTAGTTGATTTGGTACATATGAACCGTGCAGTTTAGGAACATTAAAGTCAAGAGTACATTTGGTAGGACAAAGATGCTTCCTGGTGGACATGGTTGTAAACGCAAGCGCGTCAAGGCCCATCGCGAGCATGCAGTTGTCCATGTCCATCCGTATGCATATGACGAACTCAAGCGACCAGTGGTCCAAGACGAGGAGGCAGCTCCCCAAGGCCAACAGGAAGCTGCCCAAGGCGAGCAGGCACTTGCCCATGGCCAGCTGGAAGCTGCCCAACAGAAGGAGGAGGCTGACGAGGTAGCCGCCCAATGCGAGCAGGTACCTCCCTACGGTGAGCTGCCAGGTGTGCAAGGCGAGCTATCACCATTCATAGGCGAGGGGCAAGGTTCCCAAGTCGAGGAGCAAGGTTCCTGCAACGAAGAGCAAGATGACATATCATAGAGATTGTATGATCTACGAGGGGCCATGTGTGGAGGGAAATTCAAAATGCAGAATATTAACTCTAGCAATGCCACAATTTCCGTAGATTACCCATGTGAAGACACTGTTTCGAGTGGTGCGGCTGGGAGGAGAAGAAACATGTCCAAAGGAAACAGGATCATAATTGTTATTCCTCTGGGAAAGACAAGGCCAGTGGACCCAAAGGTTGCTTCCATGTATGCTACTGCGTGTTCATTAGCTATGAAGCACACTGTCCCTATCTTCCCCCATTGGAAAGAGTACAAGGGAAGGGAAGATATATTTACCTCCTACCACGGCCATGTGTCTGTAATTTTTGTAACCCAACCTTCCAGTTCAATCCATTGCCATTCATATAGCTGAAAAATGCTATTTCTTTTTTTTCATTCAAAGTTTCATCTGAACCCCAGAGACCCTGTTATTCGTCAATCTCTTCTGATGCATCTCAAGAACTATACAAGACAAAGACGCTATATTCTGAAGCAAGAATTTTTTGACAGCGTTAGAGACAAGAGTAGAGTTGTACGAACACCTCCTGATGTAGTTGGGCACATGAGCGAAGCTGAATGGTGCAGGCTAGTCATTAACTGGTCCTCAGTCAGGAAACAGGTATTGTCTTTGTTCACTCTACATTGCCACTATTTCTATTCCATAACCTGGACTGTGTCTAATCAGTTCGTACTTCGTTTATGTATATGGCTTGTATGAAAGCCACGCAAAGCAGACATGCCGTCCAGTTCCATAGCGCCACAGGTTCTCGTAGATACGAGGTTTGCTGCGACATGGGGGAAGATGCCTTTGAATTGTTCAAAGCTACGCTCAACAACAAGACACGTGGATTTTCTTCGCCCGTGAAAAGAGCAATTGTAAGTCCCTCAGAATACTGTTTATCTCTGGGATCAACAATTACGTCAATAGATTCTTCTAGATACGTACTGATGCTTCCCTTTGTGAATTCTGATGCAAACTCCTGCTATTTCACCTATGCTTGTCATCTCATACTTCATGCACATGTATGCTGCTTGCTTTTCATCTGCTAGTTCATCTATCCTTGTGAGCTGCTATTTTCATCTATGTTCCGTACATGCTTGTCGTCTGCTATTTTCAGCCATGTTTACTTACATGCCTGTCATGTGATGTTTTTCATTTATGTTCCTTACAAGCTTGTCATGCGTGCTTAATTGCTTGTCATCTGCTATTTGCATCTTTGTTATGTACAAGCTTGTCATGATATCAATGTTCCTTAAGAGCTAGTTCAACTTCTATATCATCTAAAGCTTTTACATGCTTTATAGGAAGAAATGCAATGTCATATGCTAGAAAGTACTTCAGTAGATGGCGCTGTCAAGGAATTTCTTTCCGCCACCGAAGTTGTCGCTGCCATGCTGACCAAGAACCGTCTAAAGTCTTCGTTCCTGAATACCTTAGGTGGGGTCACAACCAGTGCAAGAGCAACAAAGTCTCAGTTTCACCTTCAACTTGATTCTGAGAGAAAACAGAGGCATGACCTGCAGTCTGTAGTTGATGAGTTGAAGCAGGCCAAGGAACAATATGATGCAGATAGGATGAAGCATCGACAAGAATTGTTGCGTATGATGGAGGAACACAAAGGTATGAAGAAGAGTCAAAAAATGTACAAAACCCTTATTGGTGGCATGTTGGCTCAAGTTCATCCGAGATATGGAACTGAGTATCCCTTTGTGAAACGGCTTATTGTCTGTTGAACTGTATTAGACTGCCTTTGCTGGCGAGCTATGTTGTGACCTTATTCGGAATTTATGTATTTGTTGTGTTTGCTTTGATGTGAACACGAGTATAGTATTTTCCATGCTTATGAATACGAGGACACGTGGTACTATATGGTAGGTCCATGAGGCGGCACCTTATTGGATGGAAATCGCGATGAAATAAACACGTCACGGAAACGTTTCGACGTGGACATGCCGTGTTGGTACATGTGCTGGCTCATGATTCGCGACGTCTTACGACAAACTAAAACGTTGCACCGTCGGTCAACATTATAAATTCGTCGGGAATAAGCGTATACGTGGAACATTATGAGAGCGACACGTGTCACCTTATACTGCTTGTACCCGCGACGAGAAAATAAACGTCGCACATATTATGACGTCATTAACGGAGGTAACGGTAGTTCCAATCGCGACGTTTTTAAAATGTCAAGACGATGATGACGTCAGGAACGGTGGAAGTGACGTCAGTAACGGGTAACGGGAAAACTATGCCACGTGTACACATTGCGACGAAAAAAAACGTCGCTCCTTGCTGGGCCTTGTGCTGGGCCGGCTAGTAGCTCACGACGGATTAGTGTTTATTTAATTGTCGCAGAATCATCCGTGACAGTCGATCAGGAACGTTCTCACTCCGTCGCATAAACCGTCGCAGATTGCCCTTAGCGATGGTTTGGAGCCCATCCGCAACGGTATTGAAACGTCACAGACCGCGCGGAATTTGGTAGTGTGCTTTCTTTGACATCATGGTACATCTAACTATGCACCTAGCAACTGAACTAAGAATGGCTGGACCTGTACACTACAGAGACATGTGGTCAACTGAGATGTATGTAGGGAAGTTGAAAAACATGCTACGAACCACAAGTCTTCCAGAGGGTTCAATTGCAGAAACATATCAGTTTGAGGAGAGCCTGAATTTTTTCTCAAAATACTTGGTAGGCAGTGCTACCTTGATTAATAAACCCCAAGACATGATGATAATTTGTTTGTATGCAGTAGATAGACATATATATTTGAGGAAAATTAGCAAGCCTTTGTCAGGTTTTGCGGCAGTTCAACTAGATTTGACATCGTGGACACAAGCTCATAGATGTGTTCTCATGAACTATACCAAAATTGAAGAATACACCCTGTGAGATACTGACACACTTGTTCTTTGAACTATGCAGAAATAATTTTGTGTCAGGGCTCTAACTCTTCCCTAATTCGTGTAGACAACACAAAAGTGTACTCAGAGCTGCTAGAAAGAAATCCAAACGAGAGATTGAGAATGCTCACCACAATAGTTTTCATACTTGGTTTGCTGACCATGTAAGTAATGAACTACATAGTAATGTAGGAAGCAATTTTCCATGTATATTTGACAACTTATCTTGTGTGTTAGGTACAAAAATTGATATCTCAAGGAGTTAATCTTCCGGTGGAAGTCATTACATTGGCTCAAAAACCATATATGATGGTCAAGTCGTACAATAGTTATTGCATAAATTGAAGCAATTATCATACACACTCCTATGGGTTCGGAAAGGTTACACAATGTGATGGCATTTTAGTTGTTGCAAGAACATCAAGTTATGCTAGTGCTAGGGATGGAAATCCAGCTGAAGGCAATGTTACCTATTACGGCCGAATTACTAATATTATTGAGTTAAATTACTCAAATATAGGTCATGTAGTCCTCTTCAAGTGTGATTGGGTAAAAAGGAATGCAATCAGACATTTGAAATTGTTTGGAATAATAGAGGTAAAATTGGACCAAATGTGCAACACAAAAGACAAAAATATGAACCATAAATTCTAGCAAGTCAAGCCAAACAAGTATACTATGTGCAAGATCCAGTAGATACTGAGTGGCATGCTGTTGTTACACCTACAGTCAGAGATTACTATAATATGGATTCTGTTTTGGATGACGTGAGTATTTGTTTTGCGATACTGTCTAAGTCATGTAATGCATTATATGAAATTGAACTAACTACAATATTATTTGATTGTTCACAGGAGCAACAGGGAACAATGAAGAGGAAAGGAGATTGCTTAGTGACATAAACAAGAGGCTAAAGGAGCAAGAACTGCCTAAAATAGATGTACATCATACAAGAGCAGAAGTCCACCGTACTAGTATTCTTAATTTCTTATGATGACTAGAAATTATGAATCTCAAGATTACCATCAGTTCGAGTATAAACGAATATGTTATGAGCAAGAAAATCATGAAGAGCAGCAGGAGTACTCCTCTGATGATACAAGGGATGGGAAGGTGGGAAATTATGACGAGCAGCAGTACGGCTATTCCACTGATGCAACATTAGATGATGATGATGATGATGATGATGAAGACCTAGAAGATTATCAGCAAGAAGAGCAAGCAGGAATTCAGCAAGAAGTACCACAAGAGCAACAAGAACATGATAAATCACTAAATGGTACGTACTTATACCTTATATTATGGATGGAGCTAAGTCATCATTCAAATTGATAAATGTATTGTACCATACACAAAGGTATTTCGGGTACTGATCACTCATGAATCATTTTGGAGAAACTGTGAAGAAGAGAAAGGGGTCCAACAGAAATGAGGAAGTTTTGGGAAAAGCATGGGCCACATAACAAGGTTAAAGTAGTATTCAATAGTCAGGGATGGCCATGTAGTCTGAAAACTTCAAAATTATCAAATTTCATCAGTAATTTAGTCCGAGGAAAGGATGTGTCTGTTTCTGCTAGAAATTGGAGAAAGGTCCCACATTCTGAAAAACAGAAACTTTCGAATACTGTCAAGGTGCAAATATTCTTCAGTATATATGATGTACTTTACTTTCATGAATATGGGTTCTTCATTCCTAGTCTTAAGTGTACTTTACTAGCTTCCTAATCTTAACCGAACTTCACTTTTATGAATAGGGGTTCTTCATTATTGATGATGTACACAAGGACTGGGTTCTAAAGTCTGCAAGCAAAAAATGGAGGACATTCATATCCCATTTGAAGCATAGATTTTATTATGCCACTAAGTCCACCAAAGAAAATATTGATAATGGATGTGGGGATATAATTCAAGCAGATCAATGGGAATGGCTTGTGAAGTATTGGAAGTGACACGTATCTGGCAAGTAGTCATCTTATTTTTTGATAATGTAGACAATGAAAAATGTTTATTACTAACTTATTTTGGTCCTGTCTGCAGACAATGTGCAACAAAATCAAGAAAACAAGGAACAAGTCCTAGGATAACTCCAAGCACACGGCTGGAACCAGACCATTTGCAGTTGTACATGACCAACTGGTCAGCTCTGATAATTCCTTTGTGAATGAACATAATATTTTGGATAAACAATTTGTATATGGTTTTCCATTATTGTTGAGAATGCTCACCACAATAGTTTTGATGCTTTGTTTACAGAAAATGCAACTCGGTAGACCAGTATCCAGGGAAGAGCTATACCGTTTTGTCCACACAAGAAAGAATGGAGAACCAGTTGATGAATTCTGTGCAAAGAAAATTGTAAGCCAACAATAAATTTTGTACATGCATAAAGGTATTATGGATATCAACATGCATACTAATGCTATTATTAATGCCTTAACAGACCGAGATAACAGATAAGTTCCAAAAATATCCTTCTCTAATGGCAGAGGCTTACAGAGATGGTGATGTCTATCCACACTAATCACAAAATCAAAGCAATGTCAATTGCACGGACTTGGACTAATTGTGTGTGGAAGATCATCGAAAGTGCTGAATGAAGCTGTAGCGGCATTGAAGGATGCAATATAAGAGAACAATATGCTTAGAGAACATGTTGGCACAATGCACAGCACCCAGACAGAACTATTACAATGGAAGGCACAAATGGAAGAGAAGATTGATCTGATCCTAACTCAAAATGGAGGAAAGATACCAAGCCAAGCAAAAGGAGAAATTAGGAAGAAAGCAACTGAAGAAAGAGCATCCACATATGAGTCAGATGAAGATGCTCAGAATGGAGGGCACATACCAAGCCAAGCAAGAGGATAAATTAGGAAGAAAGCAACTAAAGAATGAGCATACACATATGAGTCAGATGAAGATGGTCAAAATGGAGGGCAGATACCAAGCCAAGCAAGAGGAGAAATTAGGAAGAAATAAAATGAAGAAATAGGATCCACATATGAGTCAGATGAAGATGCTCAGAATGGAGGTCACATACCAAGCCAAGCAAGAGGAGAAATTAGGAAGAAAGCAACTAAAGAAAGAGGATCCACACATGAGGCAGATGAAGATGCTCAGAATGGAGGGCACATACCAAGCCAAGAAAAAGGAGAAAATAGGAAGAAAGAAACTGAAGAAAGAGGATCCACACATGAGGCAGATGAGGATGCTCATGAAATGGAACTGGAAAAAAAAACAGAAAAATAATAAAACAAGTTAAGAAAGCAATGGAGTCAGTGCACAAGCAGATTGAGAAGGAAGCCTCAAAGCTGATGATGGAATCAGTGACTGAGAAGCAAAGCAGCCAAGTAACATCAGTAGTAACATCAAAGAGGACTAAACCTGGCAGAAGCAAAGTAACATCGGCAGAGATACATAAACCTTATAGCAGTCAATCAACATTAACAAAGATTACTAAAGCTAGCAATGGCCAAGCAAAAGAAGCAGCAACAGAAGCAACAGAGATTACAAAACCTAACAACAGCAAGGCAGCAACAACAAAAGCAACATAGATTAATAAACCATTGCAAGATGATCAAGCACTTGCAACAGCACATCAAAGAACTGACTCCATTGCAGAAGGCAGGCCAAAACGACGAAGGAGACTAAAAGTCATAGAAACACCTACACCACCTATAGCAACCAGAGCAAAAGTAAAACAAAGGAAAAGAAAGAAAGCAGGTGAAGAAACTTAAATAAGCCAGTTGGAACATCAGGACACAGAGGACACTGAAATATGTGAAGCAAGTCAGACCTTGAGCTAGATGAAGAATATGAGAAAAAGGAGTAAACAAGAGGACAAAACTGAACATTGTGAAATTGAGTTGGTCCAAACTCAAACCACAAAATCTGATTCAAAGAAATCGTACAAGGAACTGTTGTCAGAGTCGACACTGTATCATAAAATAAAGGAAGAAAAGGTAGATGAGATGAAGACAAGCTCGAAACAAACTGCATTTGAAGTTAAAACCGCAGGGAAGTATGAAAGCAAGCACAATAATGATTACTTGTACCCAAGGAAGCCAATAAAGGTTAGTGTCATATGCACTTACTAACATGTAGATCCATTGTTGATTTTATATTGAAGTTGGTTTCTGCCCTTTTTTGACATATGCAGAGTGACAGAATCAAGGCAGGCATGGAAGTTGGTTTAACCTCACCAAACAGTGAAAGGTCGGTTGCATTGGCAACTGTGCAGAGTGTTGGAGCAGAAGAGCTCGTTGATGTTACTGTAAACATATTATTACATAGTGCAACTCGGCTACCTCTACCTAAAGGAAGGCTTAGCACTTTGAGGCATGCTCAAGCACGGTGCATCAAATGGACGAAAAAAAACGTAAGTTTCGATTGGCTGTAATATTTTAATTGTCGGTACATGCTATTATATGGACCTAGATAGATACAATTAACTGGACATAGATGCTTTTAGTAAGCATAATATAATGTGATCCAAAAATTAACTGAACACCTTGTTTGTGACAGATTTCAGAGGCAGTCCTAGATGAAAAAGTTGCAAAAATGTGCAGCAATATCGAGAAAAATATACCAATTGCAGAGGTTACATATGTCGGTCCAGTTACTGGGTTAGGGCATTTTTTTTAAAATGATATATCCAGGTATGTACTCATTGTCATTTCGTCGTACTTATTTTGCATTGTAGATATGGTTGAATTCCAGTTCTTCCATATGAAAAAATTAGTGACTCCCATTCTTTGAACTGTTTGGATTCTTTACTTGTACATTATGCATTTTTTTAAACATATGTTGGGTTGTCTTCCAAGTTCAGTAGCTTTTGAGCTATATAAAATATAGGTGAAAAGCTACAAGGCAAATGACAAACAACTAACTAAATGCTAGTTACCTCAGGGCTGAGGCCAACTTTTCTTGTTATATTGCTCATTTTTGGTTTATATATTTTGAGGTTTGCTATGTAATGAAGATGCACCTTGCATTCTCTTTTCAATGAGATTTTACTATAGTTCTTCTCTCATATCTATGCTTTTATATAATGAAGTTATAATGTGGTTACATCTTACTATGCAGATACAGAGGCATAAATACTTCAAGTTGTCGTCGAATGGTGATGTACAATAGTTATCATAGGTTGTTAATCATGAACTACAGATATGAACAATTGTTAATCATGTTATATCTTATTGTGATAGTTGATTCATGTTTAATATACAGTACATGTGAAGTGATGATATATAATGGTTGAAAGTACCTGTATTGCTACTCCTATGATGTATTGAGCAATTTATGTTTTAGTGCCATTGTGAAAGAAAAAAAAACTCGACGGAGTGCCACTAATGCAATCGGGGGTACTTTTCCAAGGTGCCTCTAGTAGTTTTAGTGGCACTTTGGCAAATTGCCTCTAAAAGGTTTTAGTGGCACTATGGCAAAGTGCCACTAAAAGGTTTTAGTGGCAATTCGAAAAGGTGGCTCTAAAAGGTTTTAGTGGCACTTTGAAAATGTGCATGTAAAAGGTTTTAGTGGCACTTTGGCAAAGTGTCACTAAATGATTTTAGTAGCACTTTGGCAAAGTGTCACTAAATGATTTTAGTGGCACTTTGAAAATATGTCTCTAAAGAGTTTTACTGGCACTTTGAAAAGTTCCACTATAGATATACTTTTAGTGGCACTTTGCCAAAGTGCTACTAAAACCCTTTAGAGACACAATCAACCGGGGCACTTTGTCAAAGTGCCACTAAAAGGTTTTAGTGGCACTAAGTACATATTTAGGGGCACTTAAAAGTTCCTCTAAATATCTACCGTGTTGTAGTGCTAGTTGAAAACGTTGGATGGAAATTACTCAGTTTTTCTATCAGGATAAAAACTCGTGATCTAGTATTTGACACGATCCGGCGATGGTGACACACTTGTGTGCCCTTACCTTTCTGAAGGCGTTTCTTTTGGAGGACCTTCCCCTAGCCTGTAAATTGTCACGGTAAAAGTTGATTTTGCTAGTTGCTTTGAGCCTTAGTATCGCAGCCATGGGATATGGGGGATCCACACCGCTACCAAAATAGGACAACCCGCAAGGCAAAGTGTTGAAGACAAGGCACCAGCTACTGTGCCACCCGGCAACGCATCATGCATCATTTTGATGCATGGGGCGGGTGTCTCAACATTCTTTTCAAAAACAAAGTATGTTATATTGTGATGTCTAAATTAAGATGTAAAATTCACTCAAGATACTTAATTTAATAGACATAAGATGAGTGTCCATTATGAATACTAATATGAAAATTTGGATGATTTAAATATAATGGACTGGACTACCCGGTGGCGCCCCACAAAATCAGTCTCGTGGGGCGATTCCTAATTGGCGTATATGCAAATATTCAATGACTTAATCGATGTTGTGGTATTAGATTCCTTACAACAAAACTAGATCACATTTTGACATGTTCTGATAACTTTTTACTCATAAGTAGTCATCAGATTATTATCACTATGCTATAAGATTATAATAACTTGGTCATCAGATTTTATGTACCCCTTTGTGCACCAATGTAAGGGTGAGTGATACCAAGTTTTGTGGAACAATATCATCACTTAGATCTTGTAGATGATTGAACTCTTACTCTGTTGTTAAGCATATCATTGCAGATATTTGGAAACATATAAAAATTAACTAATAATCATGTAAATGTCCGTTGTTAATCTAATAGCAATGGTGTTGTAATCCGCTAACTAGTGTGACGGAAAAAATCATCACACCCGGTGTGTAGTTGTGTTGCAACATCTAAAAGTGTGTAAAAAATTATTTGAGAACCATGTGCAATTATCCTGATAAATGTTAGTTACTAATCTGAAAACTTGTGTGAAAAAAATCGTCGAAACATATTGATATGGGACCTAGTTTTAAAACCCCCGTCGAGACGAACTTAGAAGTGTAAACATATCTTAAATGGGAACAGCTGTTTAGAAGAGAAATCGTTTTTAATTTGGTAATTAATGTGATGATGTAACCCCATGATGTTGTAAACTACTTCATGCTTTGCCCGACACTCTATGTCTACGATAGTTTGACCTGCCTGTTGGATTTCAAATAGGTACATAGAATAGTTACGATGTCCTTTGGTTGTCATTTGTATTTTTGTGTCGTATGTCTGTCGGGCTAAAAAGGTCGTACGCATTGCACTTTCATACAAAAAAACGTATACAAAAGACCACTGGATGCAATTCTCCCTGGTGTGACGGTTTTCTATAGATTTTCCAAGAATAAATTACATGTAGCTTGCATCTAATTAATAAATATTAGTTGATATGACATGGATAATTAATTTTCTAAGAGGATAGATGAGAAAATTAGTTAATGCATTTTAATGGGGTTTCTTCTTTATAAGATATATAGATATACGTAGCAACATGGTTAGGACGTAATTATATTTTATAGTGAATCAAGGAATTTTTTGAATGGCTTTGCCTTTTCTTTTTGATGTCCTGATTTCTTGTTATATGTAATAATTGTAAGAATACCTAGTACTTATAACATACATGAAAAAGTATAGAATAACAATAAGTTCTGAAAAAATAACTTATAATGTAAAATAATGTACTGATGTTAAAATGCACTTCAACTAGAATTAATATATTAGTTATTTTTTATAATCCCATTTGTTTTTTCTGGCAGGTGAGGCACATGAAGTATAAATAATTTAAATGGTTATAGACAAGCTACCGGGTAAATATGCTTTATGCCTTTATGATATGTTGCAAAAGTATCTATAAATTTTTATGCTCCACGATTGTTTTATATCCAATGCTTTTATGTTTTCCATATTTTTTCTTTGTTTTTCGGATGTTTTCATAGAATAAGCTATTACCGTGATGCCCATGCCAGTTGCTATTATCTAGTTGTTTTTCCATTTCCGATAAATTCTTAAAAAAATATTCTCGGCAATGCTGAAAATCCACGGAGATCGTTTTTTACCCAGAACGAAGGCGGAGTCCAAAGAAGAGATGGAGGGGAGCCAGGGGTGCCAGGCGCGGCCCCACTCTAGGACGCGCCTGGTGGGCCCCTAGGGACCCTGGCCACCGCCTCTCATCGCCTCTCTGCCTATAAATTTCCCTAAACCCTAAAACATTCGGGGACTAGGTGATTTTGAACGAAACATACAGAGAGGCGCCGTCACCTCGAAAGTCTAATATAGGGCTTCTACATCCCTATCTCGCCACCCTACCGGAGGGGGGAATCACAACCGGAGGCCTCTACATCGGCATGATCGCCTCAGGACAGATATGTGAGTAGTTCATCTCGGGACTACGGGTCCATAGCAGTAGCTAGTTGGTTGTTCTCTCCCTTATGCCTCCATGTTTAGAGTCTCGTGGGCTGCCTCACATGATCAAGAACATTGTTAGGTAATTGTGGATGTTGTGTTTGCTGGGATCCGATGAACCAGGAGAGTATGATTATTTTGTTCATGTGAATCTGTGAGTATTTGTAGAGATTTTAAATGTTGTCTTGCAATGCTCTCCGGTGTTTGTTATTATCTTTGCCACATAGGTATTTTCACCTCCAAGAGAGGGTTTATATACTATATAGTAGGTTAATGCCTCCATTACATTTGTGCTCGAGTGACAGAAACGTGACAGATGGGGGTGGTGTTGTTACCACTTGGGAGAAAATAGTGGTGCTATTGTCTACGGACGAGAACCACTGCTTACTATGTATTATTCTTAATGCATTTGTTTGTTGCACACAAAGAAATAATTTTGTTGCTATAACTTAATACCAGATGGACTTGCTGGATAGCTTTCTTGAGATGAACTTTTAGATATGGATGCAGGTTGGATAGCGGTCTATACGATTTGACGTAATGCCTACGATGTTAGGACCCATAAATTGTATCCCGTCATAATAATATTGGTATATGTTCATGATTTGTCAATTGTCGAGATGTAATTTGTTAACCCAATGTGTTTGTTTTCTTTGGAGAGACACCACTAGTGAAACTATTTCTCCTGGTCCTATTTTCCTCATGATTGCAACCTTCTTTAAATCAGTTTCATCATTGTTTCCTTGTTGTACCGTTTTACTTTTATTACCTTTCAATATTCTATATGTTCAATTCTCTAGTGTTCAGTAAGACGAGAAGACTGACATCCTTCTAGGAAAGTTGGGGACAAGAGAGAGTTTGTGTGTTCAGTGCGGGTTCCACGCATGTGGACGAGCCAGCCAACAAGCAACCTTCTCCAGGACTTCAAAGTCCTACTGGTCGATAAACCCTGGTTCCACAATTGGTGGAAAATTCCAAATGACTACATCATACCTTCCACTTGGGGTTACCCAACGAGCGTGTGATCACGTCTACGATCATCAAGAATTTTCTAGCGCCGTTGCCGGGGATTTTTATGTCACCTTTAGCAAGAAGTCTCCCGTCAACTACACACCAGAAAAGAATTTTCTAGTGTCGTTGCCGAGAACTTCAAGCTTGTTGCAAGGGGAGTCTCACACTTCCACTTTCTTTCTTTTGTTCTGTTTTTTTAGTTTACTTTTTTTAGTCTTGTCCTCTTTACCAAAAATCCAAAAAATTAGTTCTCTAGTTTCTAGTCTTTTATTTGCGTTGTTAGTTTATTTTGTTCTTTACTGCAAGCATGGCTACTAATTGTACCACCAAGCTTTGTGACTTTACTAGTACCAATAATAATAATTTCATATGCACACCAATTGCTCCACCTGCTGCTATAGCAGAATCTTATGAAATTAAACCTGATTGTTGAATCTTGTCACGAAAGATCAATTATCTGGTATTGGAGAAAATGATGCCTCTCATTTAAAGAACTTTGTTGATATCTGTGACATGCAAAAATATAAAGATGTATATGGTGATGTTGTGAAATTAAGATTGTTACCTTTCTCATTAAGAGGAACAACTAAAGAGTGGTTATGGCTTTGCCTAAAAAGAGCATTGATTCTTGTACTAAATGCAAAAATGCTTTTATTGGGAAGTATTATCCACCTGCAAAAAATGATAAAACTAAGGAGTAACATTAGGAACTTTAGACAAAATTATAATGAATATGTTGCACAAGCTTGGGAAAGAATGAAAAATATGGTTAAGAATTGTCCCACACACGGACTAACTACGTGGATGGTTGTCCAAACATTTTATGCAGGACTGAATTTTTCCTCAAGGAATTTAATGGATTAAGTGCAGGAGGAACCTTCCTGAACCTCACATTAGGTGCATCAAACAAGTCATTGTATGATCTAATGACAAAGTATTCCCAATGGCAGACGGAAAGGGCTCCAACAAGTAAAAAGGCAAATTCTGTTGAGGAGATCTCTTCTTTGAGTGATAAGATAAATATGCTTGATTCTTTACTAGCTAAAAAAGTGCCTATATATCCTAATAATGTTCCCTTTAACTCTCTGATTTATAATGAGAATGATCATATTGATGTGAATTTTATTGCTAGAAACAATTTAAGCAACGGTGCTTACAAGAATAATTTTGGTGGTAACAACTATAAGCCATATCCTAACAATAATGGTAATTCATATGGAAATTCTTATGGAAATGCTTACAGAAATCCTTAAAATGCCACCTCTTATCTTGAAAACATGGTTAAAGAATTTATCACTTCACAAAAATATTTCAATAAACTGTTGATGAAAGGCTTGCAAAACTAGATAATCTTGTGCTGAAAGTTGATAGTCTTGCGCAAGATATAGAAATTTAAAAATTAAGACTACACCTCTTCAGGCCAAGAAAAGTGAATCTATAAATGTTATACAAGTTTAAATAAATGAGAACATGGGAATGTTAGCTAAAATGCGTGCTAGAAGACAGAGAGAAACTGAAATTACTGAAAAAACTACTAAAAGTGAGTCTATTAAAATTTGTACCATCCAACCCTTTCAAGAAGTGAAAAATTTCAGTACCAATGAGTATCCTGATTCTTCTAAACATGTTGGTGTCAAAAAAAATGGGATTGGAGAGATCATGACTTTAGGTAGAAGGAATCCCAAAAATTTCGAGATGGAAAAATTTTCTAGTAGGAAAATTGTTGGAAGTGAGATTGATGATAATAGGACTTTAGGAGAAAATTTTCCCACTATGTTTGAGGATGATAAACTTGATTTTGATAATTGCACCATCTCTTATGTTATTAATTTTTTACAAAAATTAGCTAAAAGATCCTAATGATAGTAACTTAAATATTGCTTTCACTAAACATATCACTAATACTCTCGTTGAAGCCTCTATTCCTAGAAAATTACAAGAAGGTTGGGATCCCACTATTAGAATAAGAGTGAATGAATTATATTGAAATGGTTCATGTGATCTTGGTGCAAGTTCTTGTATTATGCCTAAAATTTTATATGATATGCGTGACTTAAAACCACTGGATGAGAGTATTTTGGGAGTGCATCTTATAGACTCTACTGTTAAAAGACCTTTGGGAAGGATTGACGATGTTCCTATTATTTCTAATCATAATTATGTCCCCGTTGATTTTCTTGTTTTCGATATTGAATGCAATTCTTCTTGTCCTATCATTTTGTGGAAACCATTTCTTCGCACTTTTGATTCCATTATTGATATGAAAGAGGGAATTATAAGATTTCAGTACCCCTGAAAAATGGCATGAAACATTTCCCTAGAAAGAGAATGAAGTTACCTTTTGTGTCCATTACAAGGAATACCCACAATTCTATTGATAATACTTGATTCGTTCTTAATTCCTAAATAAAAGGTGTTAAAGAAAACACTTCTGGGAGGCAACCCATTTTGTTTTGCTTTTGTTTTCTTCCATCTTCTTTTGTTTCCTTTGAGTCTTGGAAGTTGTTACCTCTGTAACAATCACTCTTATCATTTTATTTCATTTTTGTCCAAGAGTAACCTCTAATAAAGAGGTAGTGTGATTTGGGGAACTTGTTGTTTCTGTCCACATTTTTGCGCTTCACCAAAAACCTTGGTTCTCTCAGCCATAACGCGCGTAATTTTTTATATTTTGGGGCACCTGCCCCAGGTTGTTATATAACTTTCATTAGTTTTGCACTTTTTTATTTGAGCTACAGAAGTACCTCAAAAAAATTCATCTTTACGTGATGTTCTGTTTTGCCAGATTTCTGTCATTATTTGCATCTGCCTCTTAATCTTCTTCTTTTGTGATTCTTTCGGGGGTGCCTTAAAATAAATTGTTATAGTAGATAATTTCTTAATTGGGTGTTAGGATTGTGTTGAAACTAAAGCAAATGAATTTATTATTCTGATGCACTAACGTTTCAAATGAAGATTGTGAGAAGTTTTAGGTGGAGGAAGTTTTCGAGTGTAGGGAGAGAAGGATGATATGAGATGACGAAGGATGGAAAAAAGCTAAAGCTTGGGGATGCCCATGTCACCTAAGACATATCCAAGAATTACAAGTGTCAAAGCTTGGGATGCCCAAGGCATTACCTTCTTTATCAATAAAAATATCAGGTTTCTTTCAAAACACTATATTTTTATTCCTTCACACGATATGTGTTATTCTTGTAGTGTTATTTTATTTTGATTTCAATTTTATTTTGTTTTCTTTCTGCAATAAATGGTTGGATCCTAGCATCTTTTAGTTTGGAGAGAGACACGCTCCATTTAATTGTCTAGAACACTCTAATTTTCACTCTTATTGTTCTGAGTGTTCAGTTTTTGCTAGTACTGCATTTAGCTCTTGTTTTTTCACTCACATTTTGTTTAGAACTTGTTGGTTTGCTTCATTTATATATGGTTAAATCTCTAGTCTTTGATGATTATTTGATTTGAGAGTTGTTTCAATAAGTTGATTGGTGTTGGAGAAGAGTAAAATATTTCATGGTTGTAGTGGTGCAATAGGAACCTTGTTTTCACTGTGGCTTAGACTTTGGCATGTCATGTTAGATGTTATTTTAATTGTGTGATTAGTATTATATGATGTATCATGACTAGTCTCATATAGCCGAGAGTGCTTAATGTGCCATTGAAATTAAATCATGTGTTGTTTCCTCATATTGAAGCATGGTATTGTGCTATTATCCTTTGAATGGTTTATTTGGATTGAGTTGGCGCATACTCACACCATGTTATGACTATAAACCAGTCAACTTAGCCTTGATGATCATTTAATTTTTACTTGTAATATCACTTCATGCTTTGATTAATAATGTTTTGTCGTTATGCATGATTATGGCTGTTATTGCTCTCTTAGTTGGTCTTTCCCAGTCTCTTGCTAGCCTTCACCATGTACTAAGTATGAGCTCTACTCGGGCATCCAACTCCCAAAAACCAAAATTTTCCACTGTGTCCACCATATCAAACTATATGTGGTATTTCACCGCCACTCCAAGTAAATTTCTTGTGTCCTACCTGTAAACCTTCAAATTATTAAACATGTTTTGTATTCTTGTTTTAGCTCATGGGAAAGTAGTTAAATCTTAGAATGGTTTACGTCAAGAAAGGTTCTTCTCCCTTATTTTACCCAATGATTATGGAATCAGTGCTGATCTAAATTTGCATAGAGCTGGTGCCAAATAATATGAACTCAAATAATATAAAATGGCACTTCCCATGGATCCATGAATGCTGGTGGGCACTCGTGGATACGGCTAACTCTGGTTTGTGAAAGACAAGGTGGGGGGAAGTGCAAACCATAAGAAAAAAATACTAATGGAAGCTGCTCTCAAAAGTCTAAACACTTTGCTTGACATGGGTTATGATAAGTTTTTTACCATTCATTGACATAGACATACACCTCCCTCAAAATTATGTTTTCAATACCTCTGTTTTATTAAATAAAAAGCTATAGCACATGAGTAATCCCTGATCCACTCTATGAAGGGCCTTTTATTTACTTGTATGCTAAGTGTTCATCTTCTTATTTTATGCACAAGTTAGGAGAGCATAGTTGTCATTCTGAGTATAATGTGCATAGTCCCAAAATTTATTAATGATTGATTCATGACCATAGTATTTCTTTCTCTCAAATTATTTGTACCTAGTCACCATTTTAACTTCGAAGGTGTCCTAGCATTTATGTTTTGCTACCACACGAAGGATAAGCGGGATACCACTTTATTATGTTTTTCCTTATGATTGAAAAACAAACTTATCACTTTCAATGCATTATTACTCATTGAGATGTCCAACATAGTTTCTAAGTTTACATTAGTTCAAATAACATGTATCATGCCTTTATTAAAATACCTTTGATTTCAGCTTACAATGCTTTTACATAACGTTGATCAAGATTGTATTGGCTTCATGTCACATTAAAATTTATTATTTTATCACTTATATACTCGAGGACGAGCAGGAGTTAAGCTTGGGGATGTTGATATGTTACAAACGAATCTATATTTTCTGATGCTCCATGCTTGTTTTCTATCTAATGCCTTTATGTTTTCCACATGTTTTCCTTCGTTTTAGGGATGTTTTCATAGACTAAACTATTAACGAGATGCCCTAGGTCAGTTGCTGTTTTCTGCTTTTTTTTTCTATTTCAAAAAAGTTCTGCAAGAAATATTCTAGGAAAAGGCTAAAAATCCACGGAGATCATTTTTAACCCGAAAAAAACAGAGTCCGAAGAAGACCCGGAGGGGAGCCAGGGGGACCCCAAGGGGTGCCAGACGTGTCCCAACCCTAAGCCACGCCTGGTGGGCCCCTGGAACCCTGGCTACTGCCTCTCGTCGCCTCTTCGCCTATCGATGCTGACGTGCTCACATGCTTGTTGGGATACCCCAAGCGGAAGATAAGATGTCATCTAGAGGAAATTGTTCCCAATTAAGTAACCAGTGTTTATCGAACCAGTAGGACTTCTTAGTCTTGAAGGAGGTTGCTTGTTGTCTGGCACGTCAACAAGTGTGGAACCTGCACACAAACCCAAACACTCTCTTGCCCCAACTTTCTGGAAGGTTTTGAATCTTCTGGTCTTGCTGAAATCTAGAGTCTTGAAAAGTAAATAAAGTAAAAACATGACAGCAAGGAAACAATGATGAAAGTGCTTTAAAGAAGGTTGCAAATATGAGGAAAGTAGGACCGGGGACCATAGGTTCACTAGTAGTGTCTCTCCAAAGAAAACAAACATGCTGGGTGAACAAAATACAGCTAGGCGATTGACAAATCATGAACATATAACAATACTATTATGACAAGATATAGTTCACGGGTTGTAACATTGTAGGCATTACGTCAAGGCACATGGACCGTTATCCAGCATGCATCCATATCTAAAAGTCCACCTCAAGAAAGCTATCCAACAAATCTCGCTGGTATTAAGTTGCATCAACGAAGTGATTGCTTTGTGTGCAATAGACAACTTCATTAAGAACAATGAGTAATGTAAGTAGTGGTCCTCGTTCATAGACAAGAGCACAGTTTTTTCTCCCTAACAATAGCACATCCCCCATCCGTCACGTTTCTATCACTCGGGCACAGATGTAAGGGAGTCATGAACCTACCATCTAGCATATAAATCCTCTGTTGGAGGTGAAAACAACTACATGGCCAAGGTAATCATAAAAACATGTGAGCATTGCAATACAATATTAAAACTCAAAAAATATAAGTGAAGCATCTCAGTTTGACATGAACAAAATAATCGTAATCTCATGGTTCATCAGAATCCAACAACACAACATGCACAATTACATAACGGTGGTCTCGATCTTGTGAGGCATCTCAAGAGACTCTAAACATGGAGGCATAACGGAGAGAACAGCCAACTAGCTAGTGCTAGTCTAAGTGTCTAAGTAAACTATTCATTCTATATTCTTTGGCTAGGTAACAAGATCCAATCAATCTGAAATATGAAGAAAATTGGTTTTTGCCTTTCAATAATACTGTAGTTGACCAAGAAGACTGTCTTAAATTCTTACAAGTGAATTAGTCAGAATTGCTTTGCATTTGAAAAAACCGATTAATCGATCGAGCATATATTTCTTTTAGGTAGCATAGCTACATCTCTATATCCATATGTAATGAAGACATCTTCTATGCCTGGTGGAAAACCTTTCTAGCATGGTAATTTGAAGGCCTAGACATAGCAGTAGCCAGTTGGTTGTTCTCTCCGTTATTCCTCCATGTTTAGAGTCTCATGAGCCGCCTCACATGATCGATACACCATTATGTAATTGTGCATGTTGTGTTTGTTAGGATTCGAAGAATCATGATATTACGATTATTTTGTTCATGTCAATCTGAGATGCTTCACTTATATTTATAGAGAGTTTTAATGTTGTGTTCTAATGCTCTCCGGTGTTTATGATTACCTTGGCCACGTAGTTGTTTTCACCTCCAAGAGAGAGTTTATATGCTAGATAGTGGGTTCATGCCTCCCATACAACTATGTTCGAGTGACAGAAACGTGACAGATGGGGGATGTGTTATTTCCACGAGGGATAAAACAGCGGCACTCTTTCCTGCGGACAATAACCACTTCTTACTTTACGTATTGTTCTTAATGCATTTGTCTATTGCACACAAAGCAATCACTTCGTTGCAGCAACTTAATACCATATGGATTTGCTGGATAGCTTTCTTGAGGTGGACTTTTAGATATGGATGCATGCTGGATAATGGTCCATATGCCTTGATGTAATGCCGCGATGTTAGAACTTGTGAACTCTATCTCGTCATAATATTATCGTTATATGTTCATGATTTGTAAATTTCCAAGCTATAGTTTGTTCACCCAGCATGTTTGTTTTCTTTGGAGAGACACCACTAGTGAAACTATGTCCCCCGGTCCTATTTTCCTCATTATTGCAACATTATTTAAAGCACTTTCATCATTGTTTCCTTGTTGTACCATTTTTACTTTTGTTATGTTTCATTAGTCTATTCGTTTAATTCTCTAGTTTTCAGCAAGACGAGAAGACTGATAAACTTCTTGGAAAAATTGGGGACAAGAGAGAGTTTGTGTGTTGTATGCAGGTTCCACGCTTGTGGACGCGCCAGACAACAAGCAACCTTCTCCAAGATTTTGAAGTCCTAGTGGTCAATAAATCCTGGTTCCACAATTAGGAGAAAATTTTCGCTAGACTACATCATACCTTTCACTTGGGGTTACCCAACTAGCGTGTGATCACGTCTCCGAGCATCACTTTATGATACTAAAATTTCAAGTTAAACCTTTAACTTGTCGGTATTAAACTATTGGCGTAATAGTTTAACTTGATGGTTTATGCACATCCGCTTGGTTTTAATAACTAGACGGGAATGCACATTTTCTTAGGAGTTTCAGTCCTCAAGGACTTGAGGTATTGAGCTGATATAATAGTACGTATAGTCCTAGTAAGATCACGATTCACTTAGTTAACCAGATGACCCTAGCTTTTGACGTCTGAAAGGAATGGTATGGCAACACCTAGCTTTTGGTGGGCCTCAGACGCTCCCGAGCCCTTCTCCGGCGAAACCCTAAACCCGCTGTACAAAAGTCAAACTTATCGTTCTATCCCCTATACGTGAGCCAGAATGGGTAGCAAAGTGGCACTAATTTCTTGATTGTGTTAGGTTATTCCCTTGGAACACCCAAGAAAATGTTCTACCCACACTTTTGACAAGATTCCCTCCGGTTAGTTAGATCCGGGAGTTATGGGCTATAAGGCCTGAAATCCGCGAGAGAGAAGCCGATGCCAGTGAAGCCCTAACACAAAGAGTAAGGGAATCTTGCACACCTACAATCAAAATCACACTTGTATACACATGATATTGAAAACTCTAACTTTTGGTGGGATTCAGACGTTCCGGAGTCCCTCTCCAGCGAAGCACTAGACCCGCAAGAGAAAAGTATGACTTATCGTTCTATCCCATATACGTGAGCCAGAAGGGGGTATCAACGCGTAACTAATTTCTTGGTTGTGTTAGGTTATGCACTAGGAACATCCAAGACAATGGTCGACCAATACTCTTGACAAAATTCCCATCGGTTCGTCGGATTCGGGAGTTCCGGGCTCTATATATAGTCCCAAAACCCGTAAGAGAGAAGCTGATGTCGGTTAAGCCCTAACACAAAGAGTGAGTGAATCTTGGACATCTACACCAAAAATTACAATTGTACACACATGGTATGGAAAACCCTAGCTTTTGCTGGGACTCCGACGCTCGAGAGCCCCTCTCCGGCGAAACCCTAGCCCCGCTGGAGAAAAGTCAAACTTATCGTATACCACCTTGACAGGAGCCGGAAGGGGGTAGCAAAGTGAAACCAATTGCTTGGCTATGTTAGGTTAGTTCCTAGGAACACCCAAGACAATGGTCTACCCACACTCTTGACAAGATTTTTCCCGGTTCGTCAGATTCGGGAGTTTTGGTCTCTAAGTAGTCATGAAACCCGTGTGAGAGAAGCCGACGCTGATGAAGCCCAAGAAAATGGGTAGCAAAGTGGCACTAATTTCTTGATTGTGTTAGGTTATGCCCTTGGAACACCCAAGAAAATGTTCTACCCACACTTTTGACAAGATTCCCTCCGGTTAGTTAGATCCGGGAGTTATGAGCTATAAGGCCTGAAACCCGCGAGAGAGAAGCCGATGCCAGTGAAGCCCTAACACAAAGAGTGAGGGAATCTTGCACACCTACAATCAAAATCACACTTGTATACACATGATATTGAAAACTCTAACTTTTGGTGGGATTCAGACGTTCCGGAGTCCCTCTCCAGCGAAGCACTAGACCCGCAAGAGAAAAGTATGACTTATCGTTCTATCCCATATACGTGAGCCAGAAGTGGGTATCAACGCGTAACTAATTTCTTGGTTGTGTTAGGTTATGCACTAGGAACATCCAAGACAATGGTCGACCAATACTCTTGACAAAATTCCCATCGGTTCGTCGGATTCGGGAGTTCCGGGCTCTATATATAGTCCCAAAACCCGTAAGAGAGAAGTTGATGCCGGTTAAGCCCTAACACAAAGAGTGAGTGAATCTTGGACATCTACACCAAAAATTACAATTGTACACACATGGTATGGAAAACCCTAGCTTTTGCTGGGACTCCGACGCTCGAGAGCCCCTCTCCGGCGAAACCCTAGCCCCGCTGGAGAAAAGTCAAACTTATCGTATACCACCTTGACCGGAGCCGGAAGGGGGTAGCAAAGTGAAACCAATTGCTTGGTTATGTTAGGTGAGTTCCTAGGAACACCCAAGACAATGGTCTACCCACACTCTTGACAAGATTTTTCCCGGTTCGTCAGATTCGGGAGTTTTGGTCTCTAAGTAGTCCTGAAACCCGTGTGAGAGAAGCCGACGCTGATGAAGCCCAAGAAAATGGGTAGCAAAGTGGCACTAATTTCTTGATTGTGTTCGGTTATGCCCTTGGAACACCCAAGAAAATGTTCTACCCACACTTTTGACAAGATTCCCTCCGGTTAGTTAGATCCGGGAGTTATGGGCTATAAGGCCTGAAACCCGCGAGAGAGAAGCCGATGCCAGTGAAGCCCTAACACAAAGAGTGAGGGAATCTTGCACACCTACAATCAAAATCACACTTGTATACACATGATATTGGAAACTCTAACTTTTGGTGGGATTCAGATGTTTCGGAGTCCCTCTCCAGCGAAGCACTAGACCCGCAAGAGAAAAGTATGACTTATCGTTCTATCCCATATACGTGAGCCAGAAGGGGGTATCAACGCGTAACTAATTTATTGGTTGTGTTAGGTTATGAACTAGGAACATCCAAGACAATGGTCGACCAATACTCTTGACAAAATTTCCATCGGTTCGTCGGATTCGGGAGTTTCGGGCTCTATATATAGTCCCAAAACCCGTAAGAGAGAAGCTGATGCTGGTTAAGCCCTAACACAAAGAGTGAGTGAATCTTGGACATCTACACCAAAAATTACAATTGTACACACATGGTATGGAAAACCCTAGCTTTTGCTGGGACTCCGACGCTCGAGAGCCCCTCTCCGGCGAAACCCTAGCCCCGCTGGAGAAAAGTCAAACTTATCGTATACCACCTTGACCGGAGCCGGAAGGGGGTAGCAAAGTGCAACCAATTGCTTGGTTATGTTAGGTTAGTTCCTAGGAACACCCAAGACAATGGTCTACCCACACTCTTGACAAGATTTTTCCCGGTTCGTCAGATTCGGGAGTTTTTGTCTCTAAGTAGTCCTGAAACCCGTGTGAGAGAAGCCGACGCTGATGAAGCCCTAACCCAAAGAGTGAGCGAATTTTGGACATCTACAACCCAAATCACACTTGTACACACGTGGTATGGAAAACCGTAGCTTTTGGTGGGATTCAGACGATCCGGAGCCCCTCTCCGGCACAATCCTAGACCCGGTAGAGAAAAGTCTGACGCGTCGAAAGAGGGTAGAAAAGCGAAGCTAATTGCATGGTTGTGTAAGGGTAGACAGCGGAATTTATTATAAATTGATAAAAAAAATTATAATTTATTATTGTAAAATGATCGAGCAAATTCGGTAAGAAAATAAAAAATAATGGTATTTACCGTGTGTGGCACACGCCAAAGCTCTCACGGCGGGCCATGCAGAAAATAAAAGTCGGTAATTCTTTGTCGTGTGCTAACACATGACAAAGAATTTATTGTTACAGTGTGCTAGCAGACCACAAAACACTGTCGTGACGGCGCCGTTGGCTAGGACGACGGAATGGACACGTGGACAGTTTCTTTGTCGTACTCCTTCTTTGTCGTGTGCTTTTCTATGTATTTGACATGTGGTTTTATCGCTGTTAGGCCGTGTGTTGGTATTTGCCATGTGCCCCATATCTTGCACATGGCAGAGAATCCGGCACACGGTAATGAGCCGTTCTCTCTAGTGGTTTACCAAATTATGGTTATCTTCTCTACTTTAAACATCAAACATCAGTTGTGTTTCTGAATGTTTTCAATCTAGTTTCTGTAATGATGGATTGAACAAGGTATGGCAGTTGGTAGGAAAACATATAACTTAAAGATGAGCACTTACTCAAATATGTTCTAAACCAGCGATGATCGCAATAGACTGCTAATTAATAAAAAAAATCCACTCTCAGGGGCGCTTAGGGCGTGTTTGGTACCCCGGCCGCCCTCAGAAATTCTTCTCTCGTCCCTTTTTTTGGTAGCATGTGTCGTGTATCTCCGGTCCTGACCACATCACCCTGAAATAACTGTCGGCCCTGCTGAGCAGAAAATCTCAAATCGAGCTTCTCAACTCAGCCGGGTCGAACTGATATGAAAAATCCCACGCATGGCCCCACACAAGCCATGCGTCGCCCACCTCGACGGATAAATTTTCAATTTCCCCTCGTCTCCCTCTCACTCCTGTCTCCCAACCCAGTGCCACCCCTGAGCCCCGCGCCGGCGACTAGAGCCGCAGCATTGCATACACGGAGGAGCCCAGCTCCGGAGACAAGCACCAGCGCTGCCTCCTCGACACGCCCGTCTGCTCAGCGCCCGACCAACACTAGAAGAAATATGTTGATACATGACCCTCAATTTTAGTCACCAAAAGGTCACATGCTTTCATTCATCACCCCTTTTTGACCAAAAATTGAAAGTCATATACCGAGCGTCTTATTCAATCGTCAACGACCCTTTTAATGGGATGATCATATAGCTCTACATGACCAACCGATTTTTTTGCTCATGGCATGTCCTGCCATAGCCACGTCAGATCCAACGTGGCAAATCCTACGTGACAAAATCATGACCAAATGAGAAAGTCATATATCAGAATCAGCCCAGTCCATAGTACTCCTCTAGACGGGCCAAGCCCAACTATTTAGCCCATTTAATTTTTTTCTCTATCTGGGATTTTGGCGAAAAACCTTTGGGACTAATTTTGGACCAATATATTTTCGGCCTTGCCTCCTAAAGATCCAGGTAATTTTCGATTTTGTCCTTTTACGGATAAATTTAGATTGGGCCTTTTATGATCCATTGCTGTTCAGAACTGCCCACTTTAACACCATTATAGTTTGAACTGTGGCATTTTGCTGTTTTCAGAATACAAACTTCCAGACGTACAATTTGAACATCCAACAATCTTCTAGAAAGATAAACACACAATATTCCATGTCACTGCTATTACAGTTCTCTCATTTCAACCAGGAGAACAGAAGCAAATAAAAATTTCATTTTAGTGCCATCGCAATTGAAGTTCAGCCAGCATTCAACAAAACAGTACATTCTTACAAAACAGTATACACAAGAAAAACATGGAAGTCCTTTCTGTCTTGCCGACCAGCATCAGGCGGAGACCTGCGTCATTTCAACGGCACGCATAAAACGCAACAGTGCAACAGAACTTAGATGCTTCTTCGTCCTGCATTGTGCATAGATTATGCAATATAGATGTAAGATTCTAATTAATTACCAATACTATTTTCATTGACAAATACAAAGATAAAAAATGTGCGCAATTCATCAAACTCTGGACTACCTAGTGGATATGCCAGTTCAGTAAGCCGGAGATGCGCACTGGTCGGAGTTGTAGCCAGCAGTAGTAACTCGAGGGCACGGTCCGGGACAACACTTGCAACAGCTCTGGAAAGGGATGAAGGGATGATGTGCTTGTTCTTTGGCACCTCAATTCCATCTTGGTTCCAGGATGTACTACATGGGAATAACACGATTTGTGTTAGGACAATACAATTGAAAGACAACTATCCAGAATATGAATCAGGATTCTATTGAAAGACAAGTATCATGGTACAGCAGCAAGCAAATTCGTGTCTGGGAAACAAAGCAGGGTGGTGCGGGCTGTGAAATTCGCTACCTCTTGTCCTCTGACTGTCTACCGGATCTGGGTCACCACCAATTGGCTCCTGGTGATCCAGGAAGTTAAATCAGAATCAGATCTCACTCACCACTACATCTACCTGGTGGCCGGCCGACGCCTGCGCCTGCTGCCAAGATTCCTCAGCGATTAACCCAAAGTCAATGACTAAAAAAGTTGTTTAGTTCTTACCACAACTCTACACACCCAGCTGTGAAAGTGAAAATATTTCAGATGTTATTACACAATCAGATTAACTACCAACTCCATATCATTTGCAACAAAAAGGTGGCAGTCCTAATTATGAGGGCTAGACACTCCAAATATTATGGGCATAGTTGCTAATTAGGTACATACTATACATACCAGCTGCTGATCTCTTAGTGATCTCTCTGAGCTAACTAGCTATGATCGATCAGTACTATGCACATCCATAAAAGTGATGCAGAAGTTTCAGTTCGAACAACTCCACCTCTTTATAGAATGAATGAGTATGCGACTCCCTCATTTGCCCTGCATTATTCTGGCGTGTCCTACCGGTAGCTAATCCTGGAATCACATGCTAGCTCTAATATACTTCTCCATTGAAACCCATGGATGAGCAAGTTAAGAAAATAGACAAGAGGAAAAATTAATCATTTCATACGAACTACTAAGTGGATGATCAAAGTTCATCAAGTGGTCAATCATTTGGTTTGGGGCTGATTACGTTTGTTAATTAGCTTGGTGCATGTGGGTTGTATATCAAGCCTTACTTACCAGGTAGCAAGATCCCAAGCTGCCCAGCAACAAGTGGCCCCTCTTGGAGAGACCAAGTAGGATTAACCAGCAGGCATACCTGACTGCCTCCTAAACAGACCATACAAGTTAGGACCTACAAATAACAAACAACTCTCATAATGAAAATAGTAAAATGGATAAGAAGATGCACGGGACTAACTGTTTATAAAATGAAAGAAGCTAAGTGTAGTGCTCTACTGCTCATGATTGCCTCTAGATAGTTCATAGTGATCATAAAGAGGCAAAGAAAATAACCTATATATAGAGAATAAAATTACAAAAGTGCATGATACCCAGAAAAGTACTTCTTGGGGAAAAATAAACTGGGCTCGATGCTCGAATTCGCCAACATAAAATCCTCTCTGATAGTGTAGTAGACAAAACTGCAGATCTCAAAGTCACTTGTTAATCTGGACATGTCTGGCCAATGAAAGACTCTGGGTACTTGTCATTTACTGGTATACTACTAGTATTAAAATTGTGTACTTGTTCCTAGTACAGCTGGTGTGTGCTCTGTGTGATGCACTAAAATCTTGAAAACTAATGACTGAAAGCAACTACTCGGGCGCAGGAATAGTATTGGTAGTAACAAGAGTGAACGTGTGTGTCCTTGATTCCACAGAGAGATCGTAATGAGTGGTAGGGTGAGAGAGAAATGTGGGTAGTTGTGTGCGGGGTGCGTCACCTTGGTATGTCTCGGATGGGTAGATGACACCGTCCTTGTTGCGGTCAAAGAAGGCGGCGTTCCGCTGCAGCGGTGTCAGCTCGGTGTTGTACACGTCCGCCATGGACACTGCCTTCGCCTTGGCACCTGACAGCATCATAGAGGAAAGGAGGAGCGCTTTGGTGAGCGCCATCGCGAGAGGCATATCGGCCACCACAGTGGAGTGCGGCAAGAAACAGAGCCATCCGTGGCAGAGGGAATGAGGGATCAGTGGAGCTCTCTCCCTGTGGTCTCCGATGAAACAGTTGCCAGGGAGGAGCAGATCAGGGACCCGAGGTGACGGCGCCCACAGCCAGATGCGACGACGTGGTTGCTGGGCATGGGAGAAGGATAGAAGGCGATCTCATCAGGCTGTGGAGATGAGGCGCGGCTCGGAGCGAATCTGGGGGGCGGGGCTGGTGCTGAAGTTGACGAGGTGAGCACGCGGAGGGAGGCAACAAGGGGTAGAGGATCGTTGGAGCTCTCTCCCCAGCGGTGGATCGACTGGGAATTCTCTTGTCGCCGCCACGGGATAGAGGAGAGAAGGGGATGGGATTGAGAAGAGAAGGGGGCAGGTAGGGTTTGACCCGGACGAGGCGGCGAGGCACTGGCTTTATCTAGGAAGCGAACGCTCACGACCGTCGGATCGTTATCTGACGGCTCGAGGTGCTCCAGCAGTTATCCAACGGGCCTAAATCCCAGGTTGGGATGGAGAAAGAGCTTGGCTGGGCCACTTCGGCAGAATAGTTAGAAAAGAAAAGAAAACATAAACTTCCTCTATTTATGTGAAATAATTTGCCAAAATTTTGTTACAAAACTGGACCACAACAATTTTAGAAAATACTAGAGCATATTTTATGTAGAATTAAACATATGTTACATGTAAAATAAAATTATCCACCTCTTGATGGTTGATCCTTCATGATAATAGAATCGCCGCATAAAAAACCAAGGGTGGAGATCATATAAGGATGTTATGGCCACATTCATGACATAGTTGGTTTAAATGTGCTCATATTCCAGACAAACATGCATATTGGAACAAAACACTGTTGACGAATAAAATTTATTTTTCTTCGAATAAAAATATCATATTCCATTTTCGGAGTCTCAAAAATGGTTTTTTTTATGAAGCACGTACCAAAAATATGTTACAGAATTGTACAAAATAAAATTATAAAGCAAATATATCATATTTTATATACAAATAACCAAATTGCATCCTCTGAAAACATTTTCACCCACCTCTTTTAAAAAGACAAATTTCCGCCGATTCCGCTGAAACCGGGCCAAATTTGAACTACAAGTGCCTCGTAGTTTGTTTGTGATTTTTTGCAAAAATCATTTTTAGGTACCCAAATACCTATTTCAACATAGATACACCAAGAGTTTCACAAAATTCATCCCCTAGCTACGAAGGGTAATGCCCGCACAACCTCAACTCAGCACAGCTTGCCCCATAGAGGCTACCAAACACATCAATTAAAACACACATGGGCATAGGTAGAGTGGACATGTATGAGATAAGAATGCCCACACGGGCCGGGTACCAAACACGCCCTTACTTGCTGTATTATTATTCGGCCGGCTCACAGCTAGCGAGCAAATTCATTGAGAAAAACGACGATCCAACTAACTGAGCAAAAATATATTCAATCGTCAAGCTGCCTCAGCTTCCATGAACTCGTGGTCGGCGACAAGCCTCTCCATCGTTTCAGGCGCCAAGGCCACATCCAGTGACATGCTTTGCTCTGGCCCCTCGAACGCTGACACTAACCCGTCCGTCGTTTCCCCTGGGCTCCGCACGCCCACCGGCTTTCCCCACCCAAAGTCGTTCCCGAACACGTCGAACCGCGGCGAGCCCGCGATCACCAACCCGCCGCCTCGGTACGTTGCCAGCGTCGGCTCCCTGGCCCAGCGAACCAGCCACCCCCGCAACTCCTCCTCGTCGAACGACTCCACGGCACGGTTCAGCTGCCAGGCCGTCCAGCCCAGCCCCTTGTCCAGGATCTCGCCGCCGGTGCAGCCTTTTGTCATGCCGATCGCCAGGGCGTTTCCCTGGTAGCCCTGCGGGATGCCACGCATGCGGCCCCGGCACCCGATGACCACGTAGCAGCACGTCTCCTCCCCCGGCGGGAGGCGCCGGGCTCGGGTGACCGCGCGCCACAGGTGCGCGGCAAGGGCCTGGAGAGACGAGATGGTGCCGGTGGCCGCCGGCATCTCGTTGTTGGCCTTGGACTTGAGCTTCTTCACGGTGGTGGCGGAGAAGGTGAAGAAACCATGTCGCACCGCCGGCGGCATCTCGGACGGCCGGACGGCGGGCTGCAGCTCGCTGAAAGGCAAAGGGATTGGCACAGGGCTCGTGTCGACGAACCACCTTCGCTGCACCGGCGCCGGCGCACGCGTGAGTTCGTCGCCTCGGTTGATCGCGGACCATGCGTTGAACAACTCCCAGAAGCTGGTGCCGTCGCCAACAACGTGGTTCATGGACATGGCAATGAGGACGCCGTCGGCGAGCTCTGTGATCTGTGCCCCCAGCACGGGGAGCGACGTGTCCATGGCCGCGTCCCCGCCATACACCAGGCCTAACGGGAAAAATGCCCGGGCCACCGGCGTCGGGGCGCCGACAACGTCTGCCACGGCCACTCCGGGCGCCACCGCGTGGAGTAGCTCGGCGCCTTCCCCTGTGCAGAGCAGTGGGATGGTGACAATGCCGTCGCCATGCTCCTCGATAGCGAGCCGGCCGGCGAATTGGTAGTACCGGCCAAGTGCGCGCGCGAGGGAAGCAGCGAGGGTGTCGACTAGGCTGATCTCACCGGCGCCGGCGGCGGGAGGCTTGGGCAGGACTATCCCCGTTTGGATGTACTTGTAGCTGATGCCGAGCAAGTCCCACGGCGTGAGGTGAACTTTCTCCGACGCCGGCATCGGCATGGCACCGTACGACGGCAGAACCATGCGCCGGGACACGATCCGGACGGTGTCAGCCGCGCTCGCTTCCATATATATCAGCACTCTGCTTGGCTGGATCAGCTGTCTCTGCTCGCTAACGCCGACGTCTGTCATTTATACGATTCATATAGCCCAAGAGGAGCCATGAGCACAGATCGATCTCTGGTATAGATTAGCCGAATTGGCAAACGTCTCTTGTTAACCAAAATATATGATTCAAAGATTCTCCAAATGTTCTCTGGAGAATTCTAATCCGTAAAATATGATTGTTTCATTCGCATATATAATTGATACTATATCAAATTTATTTGGAGTTCATTGGAACAAGATTTCCCAATTCGTCGGAATGCACTGTCACGTACACTCAGAATCATAAACAATTTTATTTGCCCAAGAACAAACTGGATTACATGGACGCCCCGAACTGGGAATTCCCTCGCCATCGCCCGAGCGATGCACGCTATCGTTTCGCTGAACGATTTGTGTCTGTGGGCCGGCCCATTTCGCTGGTAGCTTGCCTTCGTTCACAGGATCGGACCCTAGATCGGATCCCCGCGCGCGATTCCCGTGTGCCCCTACAGAGGCTAGAGAGACGTGGTTACGTATGCAACGTAGACGTGGTCACGTGGACATGACTCTTTTTCGTCCGTTTCTTGGTGCAAAAATACTAGACTTACGAGAAATAGGCTACGTAAAATAACTACGGGATTACGTGTCCTGCCCCAAACCGTATTCCTGCCCGTAGGTGTAGCAAAACTGTTCTTGGTGCATCCGCTCATAGCAAACTTCTCCCGTGAGTTCTATTTCTTTCCTTCTTTCTTGTTTTTTTCTCTTATTCTAATTCCGTGCTTTTCTAGAATTTTTTGCTTGTTCCATTTTTTTCCTTTCTATGCTCTATTTTCTTTTCTTTATTTTTTCTTCTTTATTATTTTTCTTAGTTCACATTTTAATATTTTGTTTTTTCCTTCTACATTTTTTTTTCATATCTTTAAGAATCTTTTTGTTCCGAGATTTCTTCCGACTTTTGTTCTTATTCCTATCTTTTGTGGAGATTTTTGTTCCAAGGTCTTTTTTCTAGATTTAGTTCCAAGCATTTATTTCTAAATTTTTTCTAAGAATTTTGTTCCTAGCATTTTGTTTCTAAATTTTTGTTCCAAACATTTTGCTCCAAGCTTTTATTTCTTGTTTCAAATATTTTTGTTAATAGCATTTTTGTTCAAGCATTTTTGTTCAAGCATTTTGTTCCAAGCATCTGTTTCAAGAATTTTTGTTCCTAGCATTTTTTGTTCCAAGCATTTGTTTCTAAATTTTTGTTACTATCATTTTGTTCCTAAATCTTTTGTTCCAAGCATTTGTTTCTAAATTTTTGTTCCTATCATTTTGTTCCTAAATCTTTTGTTCCAAGCTTTTGTTTCTAGATTTTGTTCTAAATATGTAGAGGTAATCACTAAAAAAAGGCTTCCCTTTTGGAATGGCATCCCCGCGCGCTGTGTGTGCGACAAGTGTCGCGCTCTCCTTTCTCCTAGCCTCCACAAGGTGCCCGCATGCGTAAAAAGTTTCACCACCACAAAGTTTTGGTGGGTCTCCCTTTCCCACGCGCGGACGGAGGATGGATTGGCACGCATTTATTTCGGGATCCGTTTCTTCAAAATGAAATATCTCGCGAACCGTTTTTCGAAATTACGAATCGTTTTCATATTTGATATCCTCGCATCGAGATCTTTCAAACTAGATCCCATGCTGATAGGTTTCGAGAAACTTTTTTTTGTACACACAGAATTAACACGGATGTACGCCCGGTTACACATAGATGTACGCCAATGTGCAGTGAACGAAGTACGTCCCAAGTGCATATGCTGACATACACCCACGTGCACCACGGGTGTACGCCCAGACGGTTATACACCCAGTTGCAGGCGGATGTACACCCAGACGGTTGTGTACCCAGTGAAGGGCCGTCGTACACCCAGACGGTTGTACACCTAGTGTAGGGCCGGCGTACACCCAGGCGGATGTACGCCCAGACGGATGTACACCTAGTTACACTGTACGTATACTTTACAAAACAGTTTTTGTATACTTTCAATATATTTTTTTTAGACTTACACATATAACATGTATACTTTTAATAGTAATTTTTTTATACTTTCACATGCAACATGTATACTTTTATAAACAACGTTTGTATACTTTTAGTAACTACTTTGTTATACTTTTCATATACAATATGTGCGTACTTTTTAGATAAACGTCGTAGGCGTTTTTCTTCGAGGCGAAGCCGAGCGGTAGTACGAGGCAACACGCCGAGCCGTAGCACGCACTATGACCAATGCACGCTTCGACCAATGCGCACAACGACTTATGTACCTCATTCAAGATCTTCATAAATGGTTATAGAGGCGAAGCCGAGCCGTAAAAAAATATCGAGACGAAGTCAAGCATCGTGCTACTGGATATACATGGTGTACACACGCGCGTGCCACCGAAAGTATAAAGTATAGACAACAGGGTGTATAAAGGCAAAAAAAAAAGTTTCTCAAAACCTATCAACATGGGATCTAGTTTTTAACATCTCGATGCGAGGAGTTCAATTATTAAAACGGTTCATAATTGTGACTTACGGTTCTGAAGATATTTCGTTTTAAAAAAATGGATCTAAAAACAAATGCGTGTTACCCTTCCGTTTGCTTCCAAAAGGGAAGGCTTTCCCTAATCTTATGTAGAATCCTATTGTCAACTATAACTAACCAAACAGGCTGGTCCGAAGCACGACTTTTTTGCCACGTCACGAGCACGAGACGTCACGATTTAGTTGGGCCGCGGCACGGCACGAGCTCGTTAGTGCTCGGGCCGCTTCTCGATTTGAAGCACGTGGGCCGGCACGGCACGGCATCTTTAGGTATTTTCATTATTTTTTTTATATTTTATATGTACCATTTCTTGGAATTTTATAGCTATTTTTACCATTTTCAAGCCTAATGAGCCTTATTAGTGCCTAACGGGTCGTGCTGCGGGCCATATTAGTGCCTAACGGGTCGTGCCCAATCTGAAAACGGAGCCCATGGGCCGGCGCGCCATGGCACGATTAAGCCGGGCCGCATACGGGCCGTGCCATATATGGGCCGTGCTTTTTAAGGCACGAAACGGGTCGTGCGCGCCAGGCCGCCCGTTTGGCCACCTATATTGTCAACTGCCTCACACATTACGTTGCTGATTGCTGGCTCTAGCCCCGCCAGAATGCGGAAGGCCACCTTGCCTCCCAAAGAACCCTGGAGAACGCGTAGCAGCACCCTGCCCGGGCTCTTGCACGCCGCTCACGGTAGCTGGGTGCTGGGCTGCTCCGGGCTTGTTCGGGCGTCGCCCTAGGGGACGTGCGGTGGTGCGTCATATGTTGGGTGCAGTTGAGTCTCGCGTGTGCGAGATTGTGCGGTGTTGACCACGGGCGTGGATTCCGCGGTGGAGCTGGTGAGCTCCCAGGTGGTGTATAAGACACCTGGAGTCACGAACTCGGCTCCCGCGGGCCGGGCGAGCTCAGTGGAGGGGACCAACCGAGGATCGTGAATGGAGGCGTTGGACGGACAACGCAAGGGTCCGTGTGCGCCTGGCAGGGCTTCCTACAAGCACTGTCGATCGTGCTCACGCACGGCTAATGGCCTCAGGGCTAGCGTCACCTGCGCATGAGACTACAGGAACTGGGTTGGGCCCACGCGGGACTCACCTACGGGCGTTGTGTCACATCATGTCACATCAAGGGGGAGCGGGAGCGACGAGGTCTGCTGCTGGAGAGGCTGGAGCCGGGACCGCCAAGGGATGCCCGCTTCCAGGACCGGGCCCTGTGGCCGGTGCGCTCGGTGCGAGAGGTGACCATGGCAGCGAGGATGTGAAGGAACGCCTTAGCCCCTACCTGGCGCGCCAAATGTCGGAGAGCGGTCTATCAAAGACGGGGATCTCTAGAGGTTCGAACACTGGGCGCTAACCATGTTAACAACACACCTCGGGAAGGCTTGAGAGGAAAGCTTTGGACGCTCGTCAATGGTGACATGGAGATTTTACCCAGGTTTAGGACACCTTGAAGTGTAAAATCCTACTCCTTCTTGTCTGTGGATGGCATTGTGGTTTCTATAGTACAAGGTGAGAGCTTGTGCTCTGTTCATACTAGGGAGATGCGAGATGGGTTCTCTTTGTCCTCTCTCTATGGGGGTCTGAGGACTCCTTTTGTACCGGCGTTTGAGGCTCCTTCACGATCATTTGGCGGGAAAGGGTCACCACATGGCACCAAGGAACGGGCAGATAGTACTGCCTCTCCTGCGGGTTTTTGGTTATCGGAGACCGTGCCATCTCCCATAGCAGAGTCATGGGGGATCCGGGTGACGCTTCCTCCGTCTTGTAGCGTCGTACTGGTCTTCTTGCACAAAGGGGAAAGCCTTGGAAGAGGCTTTGGTGCTCGCAGCTGTGGCTCGCACTTTATACACGAGAATGGGAACTGTGGCCAAAGCGCATTTGTCGCTCTGCATCGTCGTCGTCATCCCGCAGAGGTGCTGGCGTCACTTTCACATGGGTTGTCTCCTTGTGAGGGCAATCTCCTCTAGAGAGAAGAAGGGGCGATGCGGAGCTCCTCCCCAGAGACAAAGAGGTCGGTGGCTTCCGGGGGAACAAGTCCCTTACCAAAGCGCCTCCTAGTGAGGTGCGAACTCTCGCGAGGGCGACTTCCTCACGAGATAACTTAGCAGGGGCTTCAGTTGTGGCAACTGGGCTAGGCCGCAGCAGACGCCCCGGGATAACCTGGTATCCATGGGTCCAACAGAAGTGGCGTACCATGGTGCGCCACTGATAGGCCAAAGTGGTGCGACACTTATGCCCTTTTTCCCAGTAGTGTCATTAACATTTTATTCTAAAACATCATGCAAGTCTTTAACGATGCAAGAATTTTCATGCAATTGATTTTGAACTTGCATATTAAAGTGGTTTTGCGTAGCAATAAGATGCGCGTTATAGTGATTTTGCTTAGCAATTGATTTTTCTTAACAATTGATTTTAAACTTGCATATTAAAGTTATTATTTCTTAGCAACTGATTTTGAACTTGCATATTAAAAGGAGTGATTTTGAACTCTCGAGCCTCCTTTTTTTGGTTTGTGCTCCTCTTTGGATAGTTATCTTTGGCCTTCCCAGCAAGTTTCGATTCAAGACCTTTGTGCTGGTAGCAGCGGTGGTGTAGTAACATAAGATGCGAATAATGAAACTGTGGGCTCCTAGTTGCCTTTGATCTTTCTTAACCAATCTTAACCCTGCGCAGCTGGTTTAGATGTTTGGTAACTCTTGCTGAATTATCTAGAATTCTAAGCAAAACTTGACGAACATTTAGGAATTTCAAATGGTAGAAACTTCCATTTCCATCTTCATACCTGAGCCTGTGTCGGCGGGTCCCGCCAGGTCCACTAGGGTTCCGCCCAGTGGGGAAATCTCCACCCCATTCGAGCTGCCACCGGCGCTCATTCTCCCCTCTCCTCCCTCCCACCTCCCCGCCCCTCATTCTTATTTTCTGTGACATTTAGAAGTCCCCTTTATCTTTTTCGTTTCCCTCCGCTTGTAACCATGGTGGGTCGAGTCGGTGTGGCAGGCCACGGTTGTCATGGAAGAAAAACATCGAGCGTCGGTGGTGGCAGAGGTCTTGGAGGCCGAGATGATAGCGTGGTCGACGCGGAGTGTGGTGCCGTCAGGAGCGAAATTGTTGTCTCCGTCAACTCGGGTGGTTAACCATAGTAGAGGCCGATTCTCATTTGTACCCATTGCCCGGTTCAGGGCGGGTGAACGTTTGGAGGTATCGTTGTTGCGCGATGGAGTCGGCGGTTCCTCCGTCGGTCCGGCTTCTCCACTAGTCGGCTAGGATGCAGCTGTCGCGTGGTATGCTGGGGAGGATCCAGCTGTCGAACATCGTTGTGGTAGAGAAGGTCTTCTTTTCCATAGATTAATGCTCCCGAAATTGTTCTAGATGTGCTTGTACTCCTGTTTCACCTCCCCAATAGTACTTTTATTGACTGTCGCCTTACTTGGGTATCTGATTATGCCTTGCAGTGCTCGCACTTTTTGAATTGCCGCCGTTGTCCTATCACTCTTTCTGTGTCGATGCTCTCATGTGGGTACGTTCGTTGTTATGATGGCGTGTTTGCTTATCTATGAATGTCCCTCTACCATCGTGGACTTTTTGTTGTCGTCTAACTGCAGCTTTGTGTCCGCTCGTTTGTTACCTCCTGACCATGCCCTTTTGTGATTTCCATGCTTGTCCTTTTGTTTTGATTATGTCGCTAGGTTCGGCCTCTAGCATGGGCTTCTCACCTTGCGAATTCTCCCGAACCGGGTCCTTGAACTTATTTTCCCATCTCGGCTAGGTTCTCCGACTCGTTCTTCCGCCTTTTTTTTTAGTTTTTTTTACCACACTCTTCCACCTCTCTTAGGCTCATAAGCCTTGCATTTTCGCCTTCTCCGCTTATTTCAAACGTATGCCTTTGTTCCTGTAGCGATGTCCGCTCCCTCTTATGCTCCAAACAAGTACCCAACTCCTGTCACACCTCGAATGGGATGTCAAACTTTCTTCATGCCTCGAACGGGATGTCAAACTTCTTTCATGCTTAGAATGGGAAGCCAAACTTCCTTCATGTCTTTAACAGGATGCCAAACTTCTTTCATACCTCAAATCGGATCCAACCTTCCTTCGTGCCTCGAACAGGATGCCAAATTCTTTCATGCCTCGAATGGGATGCCAAACTTCCTTCACGCCTCGAACGGGATGCCACACTACTTTCACGTGTCGAATGGGATGCCAGACTTCATTCATGCCTCGAACGGGATGCCAAACTTCCTTCATGCCTCGAACAGGATACCAAACTTCTTTGACGCCTTGAACGGGATGCCAAACGTCTTTCATGCTTAGAATGGGAAGCCAAACTTCCTTCATGCCTTGAACAGGATGCCAAACTTCTTTCATGCCTCAAATGTGATGCCAAACTTCCTTCGTGCCTCGAACAGGATGCCAAATTCTTTCATGCCTCGAATGGGATGTCAAACTTCTTTCACGCCTTGAACGGGATGCCAAACTTCTTTCACGCCTCGAACGCTTATTTAATGCCTCGAATGGGATGCCAGACTTCATTCATGCCTCGACCGGGATGCCAAACTACTTTCACGCCTCGAATGGGATGCCAAACTTTCTTCATGCCTCGAACGGGATACCAAAATTCTTTGACGCCTCAAATGGGAGGCCAAAATTTCTTCATGCCTCGAACGGGATGCCAAACTTCTTTCCCGCATCGAATGGGATGTCGAGTTCCTTGTTTCATTTGATCCTTCAGATGTTTTGCGGGGGCTTGCCCCCCCTTCCCAACGAAAAATTTAGCAATAGAGCGTAGTGATACCGATCATGATGTACGAGGAGTCGAGGAGGGTGATGATTGTAAGAAGTGGGGAGTGGAACCCCTAGCCCCATCCTAGGGCGGGCACAATGGTGATGCGGGTGGTGCCCTCGACCCATCTTTTTACTTTCTCGTTGCTCCAACATTGTCATGGAATGGCCTCTTGTTTTGGCACGTGCTTGACTCTCCATCGAGGGGAGCTCAACGATTGGGTTGTCGCCTTTTATTAATTCTTCTTATGCCGATTTGCCAGAGTTTTTTTCTGAATGGTGCTCAGCAAACAGCATGTATGCAGAGTGCCCGCATATTTACCCTTGTCAAAAGGGGAGATGATCAGTTATCTTCCACGTTTTTCCTATAGTGTCGCCAAGGGCCTCCTGCCGATGAAAGCTCGTCGCCTGGTGCCGAGCTCACTCCCCTCCTCCACCCGGACATGAGAGTCATTTTTTTCCGTCGTTTTTTCTAGGGAAGAATTTACCCATCCTTTGGTAAAAATACATGGAACAATTAATTATGCATATCCAGATCGAGATGAGACAACACTAGCTGCTGTATCATGTTCCCAGTCATCTAGCTATATGACTGTTTGTGCAGCTGTATCGATCCCCATGTAGAGCAATAGTACTAGCAGACGGTTAGGTGCGCTGATCCCATCTGACGTTACCATGCATGTTGCTCCGTATCCAGCTTCGCTGCTGCTACTATTCGACGCCAGCTCGTCACATGTGTAGATTAATTACGGCAGCAGCCCCCTCTGCAGTGCAAGCTGGCGACCGTGGCATATTGTACTGTACTTGCTCTGAACTTATCGGTGAGAAGACAGAAGAGGTCCTACACACTTGCTCTATCCCTACCTTCTTAGGCTGGTGCCAATGCACCGCCCATTATTCACGGGCTATAGCCCCCGCCACGTCACCTTCTCTCACCACTCTCACGCCACTCTCACGGGCACGGTGCCAGTGCACGGGCTATAGCCCGGGCTATAAGATTCTCTCTCCCCACTATCGCCCGGCCTATCGCCCCCATTGGCACCGCGTCGCCCCGCTATCGCCCCTCACTCTCGCCCGGCGCGGGCGCTATCGCCTCGCTAGCGCGGGCGGTAGGCCGCGTTATAGCCCCATCTCGCCGGGCGAGCTGGCTGGCGCCCGTCGGCTCCTCTCGCCCCGCCTTGTCGCCTCCTCTCGCCCCGTAGCAGGCGATAGAGGCCCCTATCGCCTCCCTTAACGCCCCGGTTGGCACCAGCCTTATGCTGTGTCCGTCTCGATCGTGTCTCACTGCCCTTGCTCCACCCCACGTCACAGTCACATGGGGCGCCTCCTCGCTCGTCAGGAGCAGCCCAATCATGATATTCCGTTGATTCACTGCCCTTGCCTCACCGGACGTTTGCAGTCCAATTCTTACTATGCACGATGCAATCTGCCTATGAATTACTCCCTCCGTCTCAAAATAATTGTGTCAAACTTAGACAAAAATGGATGTATCTAGACATATTCTAGTGTAAGATACATCCATTTTTGTCCAATTTTGAGACAATTATTTTAAGACTTAAGACGGAGGGAGTATAAGACTACAGGAATGCAAGCAATGTCAAAGTGTCAAAATGCTGCAGATCTTGTTGTCATCGGACATTCGACAGAGATATCAATCACTACAAATTACAGATTAAATAAGAGTGATTTTGATTATCTTTATTGTTTCATTACAATAGCCACATCTTCCGTTAAAAGAGGTAGTACAATTCTTTCAAGGGCGGTGCTAGATAGAAATCAGAAAATCCAAGGCCAGGCAGTAACATTTTTTCTTTGCGAGAAAACTTTCGATCTATTCATCAATTATCATGACAGTACAAAAAAAAACGTAAAGAAAATTAATCCATCCGTATACCACCTAGCGACGACTACAAGCAATATAGCGAGCCGAAGGCGTGCCGCTGTCATCGCCCCTCCATCACCGGAGTCAGGCAAAAAAATGGTAGTAGACAGTCGGGAAGTCGTCCTACTAAGGCCACATAGAACCAGCGCAGCAGAACAACAACCGTCGTCGATGAAGAGAAGCGTATATCAGAAGGATTCGACCTGTAGACACATGAACACATACGAACGAAGATCGGATCCAATCGGATCCACCAAAGACAAACGCCGACCGAATCCTGCAAGATCCGCCGGAGACACACGTCCACACGCCCTCCAACGATGCTAGATGCACCACCGGAACGGGAGCTAGGCGGGGAGGACCTTATTCCATCTTCAGGGAGCCACCGCCTCGCCATCATGAATAGGACACAAACTCTAAAAAAACGAGAAAAAAACTAAGAACAGAGCCCTCCCACCGGCAGCAACCGAGATCCACCGCGCCTCCATGACCCAGGCCACGGGAGACGGGGCAGATCGGTAGCCGCCACCGGTAGGAGGCGAGATCGCTTTTCCCTGGTGGATCCTGTAGACGTACAATGAGGCGAGTTTGTTTAAGTAAGAAAAAAACCTAAGTGTCTTGTTTAAGATTTATTATAGCATGATATGGCTAGATAGTAACATTAACCATATACCAGAACTGCTAGACCATGTGACCAAATTAATTGTAGCTCCAAACAGGAAAACCGAAAGCCGGCACCAAATGGCACAAGTAGATAGAATGCTTCAAGTTTTGGTCCTTTAGATAGAGAGCAGCCTCGGTTCCTCTCTTCATGATTGTGCTAGTTTGAAGCACACCATATTGGAATGAAGTTTTCGAGGAATGACAAGTGAGAGGATTCCTTGTATCATCAACATTCAGAAATCACATACCCCTTAAGACCTCAGTGGATTACATTCAGAACTGAGATGCCTCTTTAAATATTTATACGAAACATAAGATACACTACAACTGCATTCATGGTCAAATTACATATATATCTAGCCTCTCGCAATGGCCCATAGTAGCAGTAAAGGTCCAAAGCAGTTTAGGTCCAAATGGTTGGCTAAGGAAGAGGCCTCGAGAAGCATCTATGGCCTAGCAGCCCATCAATAGAGAGCATATGATTCGCTAACAAGCACCCCGCAGCAATCCCTATTTGACGCCCACAGCGTTGAGACACGCAACCCTCCCAGCAGCCCATATAGCTCCCTCATTCTGGTTGTGGGAAGAATCTCAAGACTTCCAGCTCGGATTTTGCTCGTTTATCATATTCTTCCTGTCTTTTTTTCTATGTATTCCTTCTTTGTTTTTACTGCCTTTTCCTTTTTATTTTCATTTTCTGTTTTTTTATATTTTTTCTTCTCTTCCTTTATAAAAAAATCATGAGCATTTTATTTTTGTGAACATTTTTCAAATCATGAATAATTTTTTTTTTATTCTTGATCATTTATTTAAATCGATGAACATTTTAAGTTCGTGAACAACTTTCAAATGGATTATGTAAACATGCTGGAATGTCATGAAATTAGCGGTGTGCCATTCAAAAGTATGTACATGTTTTTTCTTTTCTTTTTGCAAGTTAAAGTATGCAAGTATATGTTTTTTGTGTGAAGCTTTTCCAATTTTTTCCACACACCTTTATGTTAAACAGGTTAACAACTTGATGCGCAAGCAGTATGGGACTAAGAAATCCGTACTACACCCGAAACAGGTAGCAACGACTGAAAAATAGCATTTGGGAGGGAAAATAAAAAATAGACTAAATGGAAAAAAAATCACGCGGCCGGGTCTGGTGGTGCGGACTCGAATCCCTAGCCTATTGGGGGGCAGCAGCTCGGTCGGGGGGGGGGGGGGGATCACGCTACATTTGGGCTAAAATTTGGTATGTCGACAACTACACGAGGAGCAAAGAACTAAAATGTGTGGAACAAACATTAAGAAGTTGTTAATACAAATGGACTTAGGCCAAGTGGAAAATTTTGGCTCCATGGAACGTATCATGACTACTAGAAGCATTACACAAATATGAATAAAGTGGAACAAAAAATTTAAGCACGCTGAACAAAATACGGGTATAAGAGGGAAAAAATGGAACAAGCCAAACAAATTTTAAACAAATCACGCCTATTGTAGGAACAAACGTTTAGACTATGTGGAACAAAGAGAAGAGTAAGGGAGAAACAAGAAATGGAACATGGGAACAAAATTTTAAATACATGAGAAAAAAATCATGGCTACTATAGGAACAAACATTTAGACCATGTGAAACTACCGTTGGACTAGGAAGCGCTAGGCAACGCTTTAGCACACTTAGAGCATCTCCACGGGCACACCCAAATTTTGTTTGAGACCTCTAGAAATTTGTTCTCATTGGGGGTGCCGGACATATGTCCGGCACAATTGAGGGTGGTGCCCTAGTAGAACCGCCCCAAACGCCTGTCCCCGATCTATTTTTTATCATTATGTCATATTTCCATCTAAATCACATAAAACCTTCATTGGATAGTTCAATAATAATTCAAAATAGATCAGCGCACTAGTAGAAAAAAAAACCTTATAGGAGAAAGCCTACTAGAAGCGGACTCCCATGTGCATAAGCTTCTGCTAGTTAGTGGTAGGGTGGGCAGCGGAATGCTCGCTTATAGTAGCCCATACTAGAAGCGTGTGTCCCCCAAGGCACGCTAACCTACATTTGATGAAACAGATTTGGTAAATTATCTTTTAGGACTATTATTTTTAATTCGTGTTTAGTACAGATTATGATGATACCATTTGACATAGATACTCTTATTTAGGATTACATTTGTGAATCGGATGTGAAAACTGACTTACAAATATAAGTCCAGAAGTTAGATCTAGTTGAGAAAGAAAACTGGATATTGAAATAAGTTGTGAAGAAATTTGACGAATAAGACGGAATCGGAGTTGCGTGTTTCCGATATCGTCAATGGTCACAAAATTAAGATGGATATAACCTGATTGAAGATTATAAATATTAGAAGATATGTTTTTGTTAAGAAATCTTGCTGTCATTATGCAGTTGGCTCGATTGTTACCTTAGTCACGGTAATAATCGCAATAGTTGCGCCTGACAGAAAGTCAGATAAGGTAACTTCAGGTGAACCTTCTTCTCGGTTCCTTCTAGTCTTTGTCGTCAACATGTCATGCAAAATATGATTTTGTTTTTATTCATCCTTGTGTATGGATTCTTCCACCATGTGCATGTATTGCATAAATTCTTGTTTGGTGATTGGACGTGGCGCGTGTGGTATAGTTCTGCAATCAGCATATTCCTTCTCCTTGACTTCACGTTCTAGCCGATGGCTCTCGGCCTCGTGCCCACTCGACGCCATAACCCTCTAGTCATGTATATTGATTGCGAAGGAAATGTTACATCATGAAAATTCACATTGAAGTTCTCTTCATTTTACAAGCACTAGTCACACAAAGATCCAATAAATCCAAGAAAACTTTTTAAAAATATATAATGTATTATATAGGTGTTTACATACAAACATGAGTACAGAAAAGTAACACACTACTGTGAGTATCCTCACTTATTCCTATAAGAAATCAAAAGATCACAAAGAAAGACTAGTACAATACCCTTAAGTATAGAGTAGGTTCTAATCTCTCCCTTTCTATCCATCTAGTCATTCCTCCGTACAATACCCCTAAGCTGCTTCAAAGTCATACCAAGATCAAATCGGTTAAGAAAGAACTTCCTTCATCCTCAATGTACCTCGCAATCATCAACACCTCCACATGAATAGGCTGGTACTTCTGGTGAGAAATGGGAAATATGTGTTTCTAGTCTTCGCTATAGGCATAGGCTACAGGAGTAGGTGGTGGTCCGGGATGATCTTTCATGGCTTCATACTCCACATTCCACTCCAATTACAACTCCATCATAAGGTTTCTAAGGTTCTTCTGGTATCTCTTGAGGATTTGGATACTACTTCTTAAGAACTTTAGTGCTTCACTTGATTCTGCTTTCACAAAAGTCGGATGATCAATCTCCAGCTCTGGTTTAAAGTTCTCGCTCGGGATAGAATAGAAAGGTGTCCCTTCAAATTCATGGGCCTTATCTGCTCTAATACTAGCAATTTATTCAACGGTCGCAATATGAAATGCAACCGTGGTGCTTTGCGCCTCCTCGAAAGGCATCTTCCAACCAATTTCTAACTACTTTGGAAAGAAAAGGGTGACTTGGTACTTGGATAAGATCAAACCGTCATAGAACCACATTATCTTCACCCCAAATTTGGTCTTGACTCCAACAAAATTAATCATCTCTTCAAGTATATCCACAGAGTTTTATTGGAAAACTCCTTGACCTAAATAAGAATCCTTCACTCTGATAGTCCTTTCCGGATATTGTGGATCCATCCTAGATATACAAAACAGTATGCGAAATATGGATATTATTGTAGAAAATAATCATCTCATCTCTAGTGATATGGTAATGTTATTCTCAAGTGAAAATCAACCATACTTATAGAGAATCATATGGTCACTAATGTCTCCTAACTGCTACAAGCGTTTTTCCCTTTACTAGATTTCCAACCTAAGGTCTAACAACTTCTCTAATACCATCTGCGGTGACCTCGTACACCACTTCATATTATAGTGCACAATTTGTTGACGTAACCCTAGTATTTTTTTTTTAATAAGAAAACCACGACAATTGGATAGAACAATAGGTTACAACATAGTGATTACAACTTCCACCTTCAAGAACAAATGTGTTTAGCTAAATAGTATATATTATCTCTTGAATCGCCAATCAGAAACAAATATTATTTGTAATCTAATGGTTAGGTAGGCAAGTACATACTCTAGGTCTGGATATCTCGCATGCATGGTATCTACCACGTGGTACCTACATACACTAGTGGAAACAACCCCTCTCGTCCAGGGGGCCGGGGGGCAGCTGTCCCGGTTGCAACCAAATCCGGGACAAATGCCCTGCATTGGTCCCGGTTCGTGCGCCCGGGGCAACAGGAATCGCCTGGGCGCATTGGTCCCGGTTCGTGGGGGCATATCCGTCCCGGCTCGTGCCACGGACCGGGACCAATGCCTAGCCACAGGCCACGTGGCACGCGCATGACCTGTTGTCCCGGTTCAGTCCACGAACCGGGACCAATGCCCCCTTCCCCTATATATACTGCCCCAGCCCCCCCCTCCTTCCATCTTTTTTTTTGCTTGGAGGTGTGAGAGAGTGTGGTGTTGCTGTTTTTTTTTTACTATGCACACGAGGTGTTCGACGAAATTCCCGAGACGCACACAAGCTCACTGAAAATGGTTTCTTCGACCGAGGTTAACAAATTATCTTTTTCATCTGTAACTGATACATAAAAAAGTATTATTTGTCGATGTACTGTGGTTATCTCTGTATTAATATGTATTTTGATAAACTTAATTATATGATGCAGATGGATGCACGGCAGCGATGGATGTACGGTGACCGACGCACCTCCGAGTATATGGCAGGCCTGAATGCATTTCTTGCTGTAGCTCAGGCGAACAAAGATAATGGCTTCATGTGTTGCCCATGTGTTGATTGTCGGAACGTCAGAGAACATTCTTCCGAAAGAATCCTTCACGGCCATCTACTTCGGAGAGGTTTTATGCCCAGCTATAATTGCTGGACCAAGCATGGAGAAAGAGGGGTTGTGATGGAAGACGATGAAGAAGAAGAAGAAGATCCTTTGTTCCCTGAATACGACGATACTGCAATGGAAGAGAATGCAGAAGAAGGAGGTGATCAAGAACAGGCATCAGAAGAGCCCGATGATGATCTTGGCCGAGTTATTGCTGATGCAAGGGAAGACTGTGAAAATAGATTGGAGAGGTTGAAACTGGACAACATGTTACAGGATCACAAAAAATTGTTATACCCAAATTGCGAAGATGGTAGCACAAAGCTCGGTACCACACTGGAGTTGCTGAAATGGAAGGCACAGAACGGTGTGACTGACAAGGCATTTGAGACTTTACTTCAACTAATGAAGCCAAAACTTCCAAAGGATAACGAATTGCCTGAGAGTACGTACGAAGCAAAGAAAGCTCTCTGCCCTCTAGGATTAGATGTGCAGAAGATACATGCATGCATTAATGACTGCATTCTCTTCCGCGGTGAGAAGTACGAGAATTTGGATGAATGTCCGATATGCACTGCACTGCGGTATAAGATCAGAGCAGATGATCCTGGTGATGTTGACGGCGAGCCTCCCCGTAAGAGGGTTCCTGCTAAGGTGATGTGGTATGCTCCTATAATACCACGGCTGAAACGTCTGTTTAGAAACAAAGAGCATGCTAGGTTGTTGCGATGGCACAAAGAAGACCGTAAGAAAGATGGAAAGTTGAGGCACCCCGCCGATGGATCGCAGTGGAGAAAGATCGAGAGAGACTTTCCAGACTTTGCAGGAGAGGCGAGAAACTTATGGTTTGGTCTAAGTACAGATGGCTTTAATCCTTTTGGGGAGCAGAGCTCCAGTCATAGCACTTGGCCTGTAACTCTATGTATGTACAACCTTCCTCCTTGGTTGTGCATGAAGCGCAAGTTCATTATGATGCCAGTTCTCATCCAAGGCCCGAGGCAACCTGGCAACGACATTGATGTGTATCTAAGGCCATTAGTGGAAGAACTCTTAGAACTGTGGGGCAAACCAGGTGTACGTGTGTGGGATGAGAACGAACAAAAGCCATTTGACCTACGGGCGTTGCTTTTCGTGACCATCAATGATTGGCCAGCTCTTAGTAACATTTCCGGTCATACAAACAAGGGATACAATGCATGCACACACTGTTTAGATAAGACTGACAGTGTTTTTTTGGATAAATGTAAAAAGGTTGTATACCTGGGGCATCGTAGATTTCTTCCGATCAAGCATCCCTTAAGGAAAAAAGGAGGGAAGCATTTCAGAGGTGAGGCAGATAACCGAAATAAGCCTGAGCTCCGTAGTGGTAATGATATATTCGATATGGTCAAGGACCTAGAAGTAATCTTTGGTAAGGCTGCTGGCAGCCAACCAGTTCCGTACGGCCCTGATAAGCGGGCACCCATGTGGAAGAAGAAATCTATATTTTGGGAGCTACCCTATTGGAAAGTTTTAGATGTCCGGTCTTCGATCGACGTGATGCACGTGACAAAGAATCTATGTGTCAATCTTCTATGCTTCCTGGGCGTGTATGGGAAGTCAAAAGATACGCCTGAAGCACGGGAGGACCAGCAACGTATGAAAGACCCAAGCAACAAGCACACAGATACAGGGCGCCATTCCTTAAGCAGCTACGCTCTTACTAAAGCAGAGAAGGAAATATTCTTTGAAGTCCTTTACAGTATCAAGGTTCCGTCTGGCTTCTCGTCGAATATAAAGGGGATAATAAACATGGCAGAGAAAAAATTCCAAAACCTGAAGTCTCATGACTGCCACGTGATTATGACGCAATTGCTTCCGATTGCATTGAGGGGGCTTCTACCGGAAAATGTTCGAGTACCCATTGTGAAGCTATGTGCATTCATGAACGCAATATCTCAGAAGGTAATCGATCCAGAAAGTCTGACAAGATTACAGAGGGATGTGGTCCAGTGTCTTGTTAGTTTTGAGTTGGTGTTCCCACCATCCTTCTTCAACATTATGACTCATCTCCTGGTTCACCTATGTGAAGAGATTCATATTCTTGGTCCGGTATTTCTACACAATATGTTCCCCTTTGAGAGGTTCATGGGAGTCTTGAAGAAATATGTTCATAACCGTGCTAGGCCAGAAGGAAGCATCTCGAAGGGCTATGGAACAGAGGAGGTCATTGGGTTCTGTGTTGACTTTATTCCTGACCTTAAGACAATTGGTGTTCCTGAATCGCGGCATGAGGGGAGACTGAGGGGAAAAGGAACGCTGGGAAAGAAAACAATGATACCTAGGGACGGGCATTCTTTGACCAAAGCACACTACACAGTTCTACAAAATTCTATGTTCATGGCTACGTATGTCGAGGAACACAAGAATATTGTACGGTCTGCAAACCCGGGGAAGGATGACTCATGGATTAAACGCGAACACATGGAGACTTTCGGAAGTTGGTTGCAAACACGTCTTATAAATGACACCACTGTTGAAGATCAGCTATACATGTTGGCAGGGTCACCATCTTCGACTATTGGGAGTTTTCAAGGGTACGAGATAAATGGAAATACATTTTACACGAGCTCCCAAGATAAGAAGAGCACCAACCAAAACAGTGGTGTCCGCTTTGATACAACAAACGAGAATGGAAAAACTGACACATACTATGGTTACATAGAGGAGATATGGGAACTTGACTATGGACCTTCTTTTAAGGTCCCTTTGTTCAAGTGCAAATGGGTCAACCTGAATGGAGAAGGGGTAAAGGTAGACCCGCTTTATGGAATGACAACAGTGGATCTCAACTGTATTGGTTACAATGACGAACCATTCGTTCTAGCCAATGATGTGGCTCAGGTCTTCTATGTGAAGGACATGTCTTCCAGACCGAAGAAAAGAAAAAATAAGGGAACAATTTCATCATACGATGAGCCGAAGCGTCACATAGTTCTCTCAGGGAAAAGAAACATTGTGGGAATCGAGGACACGACAGACATGTCAGAAGATTATAATAAGTTTGTTGAAATTCCACCCTTCACAGTGAAATCTGACCCTACCATCCCGTTAAATAATGAAGATGCTCCATGGTTACGGCCGAAGCGATCATAAGCAAGGGACACGAAGAAAATTCAGAAGACTAGATAGGGATGTTGTTGGTGATGTGTAATAATAAACGTGGAATACATGATCATAGTTCTTATAACGTAGTATGAACGAGATTTTGTTAACCAAAATGATATTTATACATATTATGTGATTATGAATGGAGTAGGTGCAAGTTTGACCAATAATTTGTATTGATCGGTGTTGAAGAACATGTTTCCCAATGGTGTTAATGTGGTGTCCTTATTCTCCGGTATTGGAGGAGGAGAGATAGCTTTGCACAGGCTTGGCATCCACATGAAGACAGTGATTTCAGTTGAGATAGGTGAAGTTAATGGGAGGATTTTGAGGAGTTGGTGGGATCAGACACAAACTGGCACTTTAATTGAGATTGCCGACGTGAAGTCTCTCACTAATGATAGCGTACACGGAATGCAATTCATTCCAAATTGATACTGTGGGTTGCCACTTGTCGGTGTTGAAGAACATGTTTCCCAATGGTGTTAATGTGGTGTCCTTATTCTCCGGTATTGGAGGAGGAGAGATAGCTTTGCACAGGCTTGGCATCCACATGAAGACAGTGATTTCAGTTGAGATAGGTGAAGTTAATAGGAGGATTTTGAGGAGTTGGTGGGATCAGACACAAACTGGCACTTTAATTGAGATTGCCGACGTGAAGTCTCTCACTAATGATAGCGTACACGGAATGCAATTCATTCCAAATTGATACTGTGGGTTGCCACTTGTCGGTGTTGAAGAACATGTTTCCCAATGGTGTTAATGTGGTGTCCTTATTCTCCGGTATTGGAGGAGGAGAGATAGCTTTGCACAGGCTTGGCATCCACATGAAGACAGTGATTTCAGTTGAGATAGGTGAAGTTAATAGGAGGATTTGGAGGAGTTGGTGGGATCAGACACAAACTGGCACTTTAATTGAGATTGCCGACGTGAAGTCTCTCACTAATGATAGCGTACACGGAATGCAATTCATTCCAAATTGATACTGTGGGTTGCCACTTGTCGGTGTTGAAGAACATGTTTCCCAATGGTGTTAATGTGGTGTCCTTATTCTCCGGTATTGGAGGAGGAGAGATAGCTTTGCACAGGCTTGGCATCCACATGAAGACAGTGATTTCAGTTGAGATAGGTGAAGTTAATAGGAGGATTTTGAGGGGTTGGTGGGATCAGACACAAACTGGCACTTTAATTGAGATTGCCGAGACAGATATTGCAGGATTATAACTACTTTCGAGATGTAGTATGTGTTGACACACGGTATAGAACAAGTGATTATGGCAGGCCTCTATTGTTATTCATTGGAGTTAATCACCATAAACAACCCAAAAAAGTTTTGACTGACTGCTTTACATCGATAGGGGATGCAGTTGCTTCTGCTTGGCCAGGGACTGTCCACCGCTCGGATATATATATGTCAACGTCAGTCCTGGCTGCTTGTTCATCCTCTAGAGTCTGCTCTGCTCTGCTCTACTGCTCGTTGCGGCTCAGGTTGGTAACGGTCCATGTTTGCGTATGCTTTGTGAACTTATGGTTTGATTTGAGAATTTCAAAACTTTGATTTGATAATCTTTTGGCCGGAAGCACCTAGCAATATCTTTTAAACCTTGTTTCTCTCCATATGCTATTTGTACTTCTCATCGGCTGTAATGTTTCTCTACCTGATTCTACTTCTCCTCTGCCTAGTTTACAGATGTTTGCTCTTTTCTGTAGATGTTTCTACACTGTAAAATAGACATGTCCTGCGAAACATGCAGACAAGGCGCTGATCACCACTACTGGGACATGCCCATTTTACAGTGTAGAAACATCTACAGAAAAGAGCAAACATCTGTAAACTAGGCAGAGGAGAAGTAGAATCAGGTAGAGAAACATTAGAGCCGATGAGAAGTACAAATAGCATAGGGAGAGAAACAAGGTTTAAAAGATATTGCTAGGTGCTTCCGGCCAAAAGATTATCAAATCAAAGTTTTGAAATTCTCAAATCAAACCATAAGTTCACAAAGCATACGCAAACATGGACCGTTACCAACCTGAGCCGCAAGGAGCAGTAGAGCAGAGCAGAGCAGACTGTAGAGGATGGACAAGCAGCCAGGACTGACATCGACTCTAGAGGATGAACAAGCCACCCTACTTCTACTATGAAAATGAGGCCCTAGCTCCAAAAAGTGTATGGGTGGAAATTTCCAGAAATTTGTATGACACAGAGCCGCTTTATAATTTGAATATAAATTTCCATAATTTATATTCAAATTATATACAAATGAAAAAATAATTAATAGTTTCAATAGTTAGAATAATTATTTAGTTAAACGAAAAATGGATTTAAATTAGTTTTGCAAATTCTAGCATTTTTCATGTTGGAATTTTTGTCAAATTTGGAAGTATATAAAAGTTGTTAATGTGCAAACTTAACACTTTTCAAATTTTGGCGCTAAAAAATTTTGGGCGCGCAGAGGTGCCACCGAAATTCGAAATTTGTTTTTGGTCCCGGGCCGTGGTACCAACCGGGACCAAAGGGCTCTAGTCCCGGTTGGTGGCACGGGCCGGGACTAAAGGCCCAAGTGTATAAAAAAGCGCGGCCCTCTCTCCAGGCCGAGCGGACACCCCAGGGGCGGGCACGAGTGGATATGGCTGGGCGAAGCCCTGCCGGCGGCGGGAACGAGTGGACAGATTCGCCGGCGGAACGCCGGCGGGGATGGACTAGGGGCACAGTAGATTAGGGGAACACAACTTATATTAAAATAGGGTCAGGGGCCTTGCTTACATAGGGGCGGCGCGGCCACAGGCGGCCGGCCGTACTTGCATAAGGGCGGCGGCGCGGCCACAGGCGGGCCGGCCGTTTCTTGGGGGGGTAGCTAGCTAGGGGCGTTGTCTATAGAGAATAGGGGGGCGGCGGTGACCTAGTCGTCCTCGTCGTCGGAGAGGTGTACATACGCGGGTGCCTGCCACAGGTGGGCAGGCGGCTGGGCCGGGCTCGCCGGGGGGGGCATCGGGGGCGCGTACGGCGGCGGCGGGGGCAGTACCTCCTGTGGCAGCGGCGGCGGCGGGGGCAGCTCCTCCTCCTTCTCCGGCGACCCCGGCGCCCAAACGCCGCCGGTCCAGGCCCAGGTCATGCCATACTCCAGGCCTGGTGGGAGCGGCTGCGGCTCCGGCATGTCCTCGGACGCCTCCAGCTCGGCGTTCATGGCCTGCCACCAGGGGATGGCAGGCTCGTTAGGGGGTGGCGGCGGCGGTGGCATGGCAGCGGCGTCGGCGGCGGCGGCGGCCACGACACGATGCCACCTCTTGATCTCGTCGTCGACGAGGGAGCGGCGGGAGCGCTCGCAGGCCTCCTCCAGTTGGGCCCGGAGCTCGGGGTCCGGCTCCCCGGAGAAGTCCTCCGGCTCGTCCACGAGGAGCCATAGCTCCCTCTCCCGGCCGGGCGCTGGCGGGGGGTAGTCGTCCACGTTGGCCTCGAGGGGGGCGGGGATGAAGGAGCGGCGGCGCTGCTCGTGCTCCTGCTCGAGCCAGGCGGCCCAGTAGGGGGAGCTGCGCGCGTACATCCGCTCCCTACGGACGGGGGCCGGCAGGAGCTCGCGGCGGCGCTCGATCTCCTCGAGCAGCGCCGCGCCGGTCGGGGCCGGCGGCACTGGGATCCGCTGGGGATTCAGGTGCCAGCCGTCCGGGAGGTGCACGTCGTTGTAGAACACCGGAGTGGCATTGTTCCAGTGCCACTCCGCCTCGTCCACCCGGACGTACCGGCGGAACCGCTTGCCCGGGGGCGCGATGCGGGGCGGCGGGCGTGCAGCCGGTGGTGGCGCGGGGACGCGTGGCACCCCGCCGAGGCGGACACCTCCAGGGCCGTAGCCGAAGGCCTCCGCCGGCGGGGGCGGGGTGCGGCCTGCGCCGCTCGACGAGCCTCCGTCGTCGTTCCTTGGGCGCTTGCCGGAGTTCGAGAACCAGCGGGACATGGTGGCGGCTAGGGTTGCTTTGCCAGGGACGCGTCCGGGGTGGGTGGGTTGTACGGGCGGCGGGGGGCCTTTAAAAAGGACCCGGGCTGGGCTGGCATGCCAACCGGCGGCCTGAACGTGGCGGCGGTTGCAGGCGGCCATGAATGCGGGGAGCCGAGGCGTGGCGCGTGGGGAGTGGGGCGTGGGAAGCCGAGGCGGGGCGGGAAGACGAGGCGGGGCGGGAAGACGAGGCGGACAGCGGCCCTTTGACCGTCCTTCGGTCTTAGTTTAATGGACCAGGCGAACCAGCCACCAGGCCGCTGGCCAGTGGCCCCTGTTGACTGGCCATAATAACAGGCGCGGGCCAGTGGGCCCTTCGAACCGTTGACTGTCCATAAATAAAAGACGCGGGCCAGTGGGCCTTTTTGACTAAAAAATGTGTCAGTGGGCTTAATTAAAGACGTGGGCCTGGAGCGGTTGGGGAAGGGGAGGCCGGTTGGCGATTGCGAGGCAGGAGAAAAAAAAACGAACAAAAAAAACCTGCCGCGGCAGGGAAAATGGGCGGACTTTTTTCTTTTTTTAAGAAGGCATCCATCCCGGTCCCTAAAACGAACCGGGACGAACTCCCTCGCGGTCCCTGGCCCAGAGTCGCCACGTGGGCCAGCCTTACCATCCCGGGTGCTGGCACAACCGGGACCAATGGGGAGGGCCATTTGTCCCGGCTAGCCCATCCCGGTTGCGCAACCGGGACAAATGGCCCTTACGACCCGGGACAAAAGGCCCTGTTTCCACTAGTGATAATAGCTGTTTTTTGGTTTTGGCTTTAAGCTTTTAACTACAGAACTAGGACAGTGGCCCGCGCAAATGCGCGGGCATCTATTACATGCATAGAATAATATATTTGATTTCAATAAATAGAACAAATTTGAAATTTATTTTTCATTTGTAAATACATGCCTATTATTCTTATGCGTAACTCATAGTTCTCACAGGTATAATGTTGTAAGATTATGATACGTTGTGAGCTTAGCTATGCCTTTGGAAGGGAAAAAAAAAGCATGGGTATGCCTTCAATCAGTTGGTGCACGCACCTATTAAAATAGGGCAGCACTGGGCATCTCCCGGGGATAGAAAATTTTCATCCCCGGGTCCCCTGCTTGACACGTGTCCCACTTTTTTGCCCAAATCCCACTTTTGCTCCCCGTAGCAAAAAAAAGTCCCGCCTTTTCTCCCGTAGCAAAAAAAAGTCCCGCTTTTGCTCCCGTAGCAAAAAAAACGTTTCACCCAAAAAAAGAACAGGAAAAGGTCAGACCTCGCCGGAGACCTCGCCGGAGTTACTGTAGCAAATTTTTTTGCTACAGTAGCAAAAAATCGATTTCGCCGGAACCGTCGCCGGAGACTTTTGCTCGCCGGAGGAATAGCAGAGCAAAAAATTTATACTAAAAAAGCAAAAAAAAAAAACCTTATTGTAGCAAAAGAATTATTCTATTAGAGCAAAAAATCAGACCTCGCCGGAGTTCCAGTAGCAAAAAATTTGTACAAAAAGAGCAAAAAAAATCCGTATTGTAGCAACTATTTGGACCTCGCCGGGGAATCTCGCCGCCGCGTACTCCTTCGACGCCTTCTTCCAGAACGCCGCCGAGAAGAAGGCCGCGCCGACCCGTCTCGCCGGGGCCACGACGAGCCGCTCCCGCACCCATGTGCAGCAACGGTGGAGAGCAGGTCGCGCGGGGCCACGACGAGCAGCTTCGGCTGGGGAACATGACTAGGAATGGCGAGCTATGCTCCGGCTGAGGGTGCTCCGGCGCGAGCTCGCCTGGCCTCCCAGGCACAAGTCGACGGCGGGATCCCGAAGATGCGCTGGTGAGCCGTACCGGCCGGTCGTGGATGCGGCCCCTAGGCCATGCGCCGTTCGTGGATGCAGCGCTCGGATGCGCGGCCTCTTCGTGTGATGCGGATGCGGAGGAAGAAGACACCAAAAAAAAGGATAACGTGGGTGGGACCCAGTCGCGGGCGAGGTGGAACTGTATCTGCATGTGGCTGTGATGGAAACCGGAGGTTCATCCCCCGGGGGCCTCTCAGCGTTTCCCATTAAAATAATGTTCATTACCTTGTCTCTCTCCCTTCCCTGTTCAGGCTTATCCATCCCCAATCCCCACCGTTCTACCTCCATACATTTTCCCCTGCTTAGGGCATCTCCAGCCGTTGCGCCCCCCCAGGGCCCAAAACGCCGCCGTTTTGGTGCCGCCGCGGCGCTAAACGGCGCTATTCTGGAACCTGGGGGGGCGCGTTTCCCAGTCGCGTCCCGAGCCCAAGAAGCGGTCCAAACAAACGCAAAATGAAAACAGGCGAAATTTTATTGAAATTCGGAAAGTGCGTACATAGTCGGCGCGAATTTAAGCTAGTACGAAAAATTTAAACTAAAAACATAGAAGATTTAAACTACTCGATGACTGCCCCTACGCCTACGCATCGTCGTCTTCATCAGCGACGTCGTCGTGGCGGTGCTGGTTGGAGGGGCCGGCTTCGTCCTGGCTCGCCGCGGCGAGACGGTGTTGCTCCGCCCGCTCCGCTCGGGCCTGCAGGCGCAGCCGATGCAGTTGCGCCTGCTCGGAGGGCGGGCGGTTGCGCCGCCGCTCACCCTGCAGCGCAACCTGCCGCCGGTCCTCGTAGAGGGCGATGATGCCCTGCTGCTCGACCGAGGCAGCGCGCTGGGCCATCTGGCGGCGCACCGCTCGAGCCGCCTCCTCCCGCTGGTGCGTCTCCAGGGAGGCACGAACGGCGGCCGCCTCCGCCGCCGCCGCGGCCTGCTCGAGGACGCCATTAATCCGGTGGACTTTGACTGGGGCGCATGCACTGGCCGACCGCCTCCGGCAGCCTTTGACGGCGCGGGCGCCGAGAAGAAAGTCACGGACGGTGGTTTCTGTTCCCGCGTTTTCCCGGGGCGTCACTGACAGCGTTGGCCCGCACGCGCGGCCGCGCAGTTTCGCCCTCCCAGGCCGAACCCAGCGGGCTGGGTTCGGCCTGGGTGCCGTGGCGCCAAATAGCGCCGAAACGGCGCTATTTGGGCCGCTGGGGGGGCCGAGTGGTGAAGAAGCGGCGCTATTCGCCGCTTCCGCCGCGAAAAAAGCCCCCTGGGGGGGCTCTGGGGGGGACGGCTGGAGATGCCCTTACACTGTCGGAAGTTGTAATCGCCACCAATCTCTCTGTTCCCGGCGCCTATAACTTGAGCTTTAGGTGTTCGTCGGAGGGCGTTATGGGGTGCTGCGTTGCATCCCGCTGCCATTCATCAGGTTGTTCCTGCAGTTGTGCTGCATCGTTGTGTCTGGCCTTCTGCGATTCCTCTATAGCAGCTTAAGGCGCTGGAGGAGATGTATCTCGAGGAGATTAAGGCGCTGGTGCGGCTCTTGTTTAGACTCGGTGAGTGCACTAATAATTTCTCCCATGTTTTTTTTTTAACGGGAGATGGTGTCCGATTCACCAAATTTTATTGAACTCAGTAGCAAATTACAAATTGAAGTCTAATTTCTCGCCAATCTGAATGTTGCAAGATTGAGATAGCAGGGCAAGGAGTAGAATTAGCTGAACAAATTGTGCTATAAGTAGGACGTAGCGAAATCATAAGCACCTGATTAGCACAGTTGGAGGTACACCATTTAGGTGTCCCTTAATGTATAGTGAAGCAGCTTAGGTAGCATATGCGTGGTATCCCAATGTATGAATTCATTGCCTAGTCTGGCAGTTAGCACAGTCTGTACCTTAGAAGCGTTGGTCTGTTAATGTCGAGTAGTTCTGTACTGAGAAGCACGGCGTTGCTTCAGCTTGTAGCATCGAGGACGTTAGCTGAAGTGATGCTTGCAGCATGATGTTCCAACTCTGGCCGTTCCGCGTGTCTTGGAGGAAGATCCCAATTCCTGTTGCCACCACCTGGATTTCCTAGAATATTTTTTCACTTCAAAAAGGCATTGACAAAAACTTTAGGACCTGCAATGATTAAGTCAGTTTGAATCGTATCCCCTTGAGCAGGAATGACCGCCATCAGGGAAGCTTTATCTGTCTTGTTCTGATCCTGCGTAAAAGTATGAGTATCCAGTGAATGCTCCATGTAAGAAGTACCAGTTGTTTTCAGTTTTCTATAATTTTCTAACGCCTAGGTCGTTTTGTTGTTTATGTATCTTTTCAGTTCCAGATGTTGTTCATTGATGTCCGTTTAATATAACCAATAATATATTAATATAGGTACTACTTGTTAGTCGCAAATCGGAAATATTTTAGTGCCCCCTCCACATTTTTCCCGGGCTTGGGACCGGCATAGGCAGTGTTAGGCCCCCCCACCCCCATTTGTATCGAACAAATTTAATGATCCCAAAATACAAACAAAAAAGAAATTGGCGGAAAAAAGAAACGATGATTGCATTGTAAATATATATTCTAGCAATACTGAATATCAGATATTATATGTATTAAATAAAAACAATTATTCATCTATAACTTTCAGCTGATATATATTGTAAGAAATCATAAGCATAAGGTGTCTTAATAAATTTTTATTTTTTAAAAAAATGATGTTGCGTGCTGCTTCGTAGATTGTACTTGAGCATATCCATCCTGCCATATTATGGAAAATAGCGTGTTTAGAGAAGTCATTCATTTAATCTGAAGATATGTTATAGGTACCTATTTTCCATTTTCTTGTACTTTTGTAAACGGACAGTAACATCATATAGCTGAAGAAGCATGATTTAATTGTTTTGTACCTTTAGAAAATTTCTTTATAGACTATGTTCTTGACTGCATCATCCTCTGTGCTATCTTCGTCATCTACCAGTACCCGCAGTCCGTCTCTTTTTGTGACTCTTGAGAATGCTACATATAGTTGTCCGTGTGTGAAAACTTGTTTAGGTAGATATAGTCCTACCCTGTTTAGAGATTGCCCCTGGTTTTTTTTTATTGTCATTGCAAAACACACAGAGATCGGATATTGTCTTCTTTTTAGCAAGAATGGCCAGGGTGATTCAGTTGGTGACATGATAATTCTTGGAACATATACCTTGTCACCTACGTGGGTTCCTGTTATTATCTGAGCTTCTATGAATCTTCTTCCAAGCTGAGTTATTGTCATCCGTGTACCATTGCATAACCCAGCACTCTGGTTAATATTACGCATTAGCATCACCGGTAATCCCATCTTCAGTTTTAGCTCATGATTAGGAATTCCAGGAAACTTTAGGCTGTTTAGAAACTCTTTTGAATATAGCAGTCTATATCATCACTTAAGGTAATATCCTTGCATACAGTGTCGCAGCTTCGATAAATTGTTTCCTCACCCTCTAGTTGATCCATTATATATTCATTGATCTCGGTGACTGTTTCATTCCTTGGACATAAGATTGCTCTTTCTTCCAAGAATTCTCGGTCACGATATCTTTGTCGCAAATTTGGGTAGATGCTTTCCACTATTGTTTCCTTTGGATTTTTTCCTTTCTTTAGTAATATGTCACTCGGTATTTTTATCCATTCCTCGCCTTCTGATGATGTGGTTGTTCCATTTCCAACATTCAAAATCCAATTTGCAAATTCCTCTACTCGTTTTTTCTCTGTCTCATTGTCTGTCATGCAAGTGAGTCGCATGTTCTTTGTGAGTTCCAATATTTGGAAGTGTTGCCAAAGATAGGACCTTTTGATGGATGAACTCACTATGTTGTGTCTTCTTCCCTTGGATATTACGGGGAGAATTTGGCGGAAGTCCCCTCCTAGAACCACTGTCATCCCGCCGAATGGCTTTTCGCTACTGTTCTCATTCTTATGCCTCAGTATATCTCTTAGGGTTCTATCCAGTGCCTCGAAACACAGCTTGTTTGCCATTGGAGCCTCGTCCCATAAAATTAGTGATGTATTATTTATTAGTTCTGCCAAGTGCGTACCTTGCTTTATGTCACATGTTGATTCTTCTGTAAGTATTAGAGGGATATGAAACCTTGAGTGTGCTATCCTACCTCCCTGTAGAAGTAGCGCTGCAATACCACATGATGCCACTGCTAGGACTATCTTTCCTTCATAACGCAATTTAGTTGTGATTGCTTTCCAAAGGTATGTCTTTCCTGTACCACCATAGCCATCCACAAAGATTTGTTTCCCCAAATCGTTTTCTACCGATTCTATTATGGAGTGAAATATGTGTCGCTGTTCGGAGTTCAGATTCTGAAATATACTTAGATGTTCATCTTTTAGCTCCTGTTTGTTGTAGTTCATCTCTTCATTGAGCAGCTTGTTTCCAAGTTCCTTTAGACCCGAAGAGTTTGGCAATTCGATTCCTGGGTATTCCTTAAGTGTCTTTCCCATTTATCTCATTAGCTTTTCAGTTTCCACCAAGGCATGGTCTTTCTTTTGTTTTTCTGTTAGACGTAGTGTTGGATAGTTCAATATTTTCCTTTGTCGGTACTCCATGTCTTCACTTAGAAGATCCCAACATGTTTCCCACACAGTTTTTGGATCCGTAACTTCACAGTGGCATAAGATGGTTGTAAAAAGTTGTCGTAATTGATTTCCAGTTGCCCAGCTTGATGCCTCGTTGATGCAGTCAATCCACTCTTTGTCGTCATCAAGAAATCCTAATGCTTCACATGCTGCCTTGTATGATGTGTGGACAACTCCATTGACCGTTCGTATGTCTTCGAAAGATCTGCATCCTTTGACGACGTTAAGTAGCATTCTCATGTAGTATTTTTCACCACTTGCTGGATGGGCATAATAAATCCTTCCAACAGGCCGTCCTTTCTTCCGCCTGGTCCATTTTGTTTTTCCTCTATTCCATACCCATTTTGAAGGGAATTCTGCATATGTCAATTCTCTTGCTTCTTCACACTGCCTGTTAGTCTCCATCCATTGTGTAAACTTAGTGATTCCTGTCCTTTCCTTTCTTACTATCTTTGTTAAGTCTGTAGAGTCTGAGAAGATTACATGTTGTTCATTCTGCAGGTGGAAAGGCAACCTTTCAACACAGGGATCTCGGTAGTGCATTTCAAATTGGAATATTCGCCAACACGCATCGTGTGCGGAAATATATGTACACTCAAGGTAACTTTTGATCTCATCATTTTCTATCACAGCCGTAGCTTGGTCTTCACCCTTGTTTATGTATTTGAAGAGGTACTTTATTGAGAGCGATCTGTTACATATCTCCACATTTATATGTGCTTGATATTTTACCAGTAGATCTCTATTGTACGGGACCACATATCTATTGTCCAACTTCACTTCCCCCTTTTGTATGTATCTTCCATTGTCACGCCTTCTGTATACCGGGTATCCATCTTCATCTATGGTTGTATTTTTGTTAAATTGTCTAGGGAAATTTCTTATGCATCTGTTATGAACCATGCATGGTGAGTTTGTATTTGCCTGCCCACATGGTCCGTGCATCATGAAGTTCTCAACGGCTTCATAACCTTCTGGATCAACTTCCTTGTCTGGGATTTCCGCACTTGTAATCTTATCTACCTGCTCTGGTTCCGGATATTTGTACTTCTTCTCTTTCTTGTCAAGGAATATGACTATGTGGGCATGTGGGAGGCCCCTTTTTTGGAACTCTATTGTGTATATAACTGCAATTTGGACAATAGTTGTTAGTTACTTTATGTAGATAAATAATTACAAATTTAGTCATGTAAGATGGAGATCATTACTTGCGAGTGTTTTTCCGAAGTATTCCCTTTCTTTTACGTCTGTCATGAACTCTTTAAGTTTTATATGGAGCACTCGGTCAACAATGTCAGGTCTTTCTGAAGCTGTTTGTGCTACCTCTTCTAGCATAGATTGAATTTCTGGCCAAGCTGTGTTGCACGTGAATGTAACAAATAGGTCGGGGTATCCGGCCCACCTACATATTGCCATTGCATCTTGAAAATTTTGTTTCTTGTACCTGGGGCTATCTGTCACGGTGGATGGAAGTAATATTCTCTTTCCTACTTGGTCAGCTCTTGTATCTCCCCTTTCAACAGCATCCTGCAACCCAGCATATAGATCTGTCCTTAGGTTCCCTTGATGTTTTCTTATCCAATCCAACCTATAGTGTAAAATGCATGCAAAGGCATCCACAAAGAATTGCAATGTTAGCCTTTTGCATGACAGCAAGTGCATTGATTGGTTTATCCGCTGTTGTATCCTGTATGCATAGTATTCAAGCATTGTAACATGCTTTCTCTTGCATGTTGCACCTTCTTTCAATATGTATGGTATTTTCTCTCTATATCCATCTTCACCATATGGAAAGAGTAATGGATACTGCATTGCCATGAATTTTGGATGGTTCTCGGATATTCTTCTAGGTTTCATGTCTTTGTACTGAACAATGATGGCACGGCCTTGTCCACTTTCCGTTGTATCATTGAAAATGAGAGCTGCCACTTCAGATGCTGATGGCATGTTGTATTGTCTGCCATCTCTCTGTCGTTTATTAATTATTTTCAGTTTCACGTCATCATAGTCACCTTCTTTGAATCTATCCCTTGCCATTCTGAATGTTTTTGCTAGTATATTTTCTTGATCCAACATATTTTTGAGGCCTTCAACGATGTGGGGATCCAACATATTCCTTTTATCTGTCGAAGTTGTTGATGCTTCTATTCTATTTTTGATCTCATTTTCCGTGTCGTAGATGTATAGTTGAGCCCATAGTGGCTTCGGTCCTTCTTCTTTTGGTAGCAGAGTTCCAATCCGATGGTAATTCAACCCATTCATTTTGAATACATAAGGTCCACTGCCGTTATTTATTTTTTTGTCAACCTGTCCTCCCATTGATGTGAAAGCGAACATGGAGTTGTATAATCTGATGTTTTGCATGTAGTTTTTTGATCTCTTTCCTTAGCTGTTTCATTAGGTAAGCTGGCGGCTCCTTTAAAGATGGCAGTTTGACTTTTCCATTATGGCAGCACAGTCCAAATGTTGGTCTGCTTGTCCCGCTACTCTTTGTCCTTTCTTCATACCAGAAAATTGCACCGCATTTTTCACACTTGCAAGTCGGATTTCCGAAATTCCAACATTTCATATCAGTCCTTTTTGATGACCTGATTAATATTTAGCATCATCGTCGAGATAAGAGATTGTTAGTTGAATATGGCAATCACGCAACTTGATATAGGTTACCTGCTTCTCTTTCTAGTTTCTTTTGGAACTTGGTCTGCATTTGTTAGAAGCTCTAATTTTCTTCCCCCCCCCCCTTTGACTTGCTTCTCTAGTTAATTCCACTAAATGACTTGTCCTTTATAATTTTGAATGCAGAATACAAAATATTATTTTTTTGAAAATAATAGAAGTTATTACCATGTAATGAAACATGTTTATAATATTTTACCTCTCTTGGTTCATAGATTGTTCATTTGGAGCAGTAGTGCAATCTAGCCCATCACCATGTACTACTGTAGTCCTTCCCTTCTTCTTGTCCTGAATTTTCTTTATCCTTGTCAATCTTGCCATTTTGATGCTTTCCCTGTATTGACATGAGTAATCGTCAAAACCTCGGGCTTTTGGCCGGATACATTAATATGTAAGATTTCTGATTAAAAACATAGTAATTACCTTGAGAGATTGCATATTTCATCTGTTTTGAGCATCCTGGCAGTTCTCTGAGATGTCTTTCTCTTCATTGTGTAATCATGTGTGCCATTTAAATATTAAATATGATTTTTTTTGTAATAAATTATCATTCTATAATTAAACCATTATTGGGAATGGGCGGGTGCCACTGGACTCCACTCCATCTAACCGACATTTACTGATCTAACATAGTTTTCCTACTGATGCGGTAACGTGCAAGCGCTGACGCTGCTAGGACTTGCACCATTGGCACTGCCCTAAACGGTATTTAGAAGACGAAGAGTTAAACATCGTTCAGATTTAGATTGTGTAACCTAGCAGATGGAGGCGTTAGTCATGCGTACCTATATGCCAATGGGATTTGAAAGAACTACTATAGAACAAAGTAAGTTAAAATAAATCTGTTGCATGCTATACATCTACGTAATTTCTGTCACCACGTATCTGGAATTCATGCTTCATGGTCTTGGTTGTACAGACCGATCTTCCAAACTGGAGAAAAGCTATAGAATCGCATGCATGAAGAAAGAGGACGATGACATTGTAACTGTGAATCAGTTCTTACCTGAGAGGAATCTTCTGTTATAGGATATTTAGCCGTCCTATATCTAGGAGATTCAACCGTCCTAGAGTTGTAGATCTTGCTCCTATTATCACTTTTGTAGATTGGTTTATTTGTCGAGAAGGGAAAAAAAACCTGGGATTAATAAAGGTTGTGGCGTGAGGCTATAGTACATAGGTACTTTCCAAGGTAGATACGACTTGTTTAGTCTTTTGGATGGAAACTCTTCTTTTAAAATTAATTCTATCTCTAGAGTTGTGTCAGGCTCAAACAATAAGTTCATTTTGGTTGGTAGATTGACTAAATTTTTTTAGTTATTTTTTAATATAAAATAAAATATTTATAAACTTCACAAAAAAATGCAATACGTGGTCATTATTTGACATCATTATGAAACTTTCGGTAAATTATATTCTTCGTTTATACAATACTTTTTTTGCACTTGTCAAATAAATTATTACGACATTTGTATTTTTTCAACTATATGAACTCATCCAGCTACATAAAATTGGTAATCGGCTTATACTCAATTGACCGAGACGTAGTTGCACTTATTTCGTAAATAGTTGAAATTGATTTTTCTTAAAGTATCTCTCTACCAAAGTGATCGATAATTTTTTGTAACATCCCAAGTATGAAAATCTCCCCCTAGATGTTTGTTTCTTGTTTATTTATGTTTGCATCATGTCATCATAACCATTGCCTTTTGGTTGCATTTGTTTTGCATTTGATTTATTTTGCTTCCATCTGTTTTCTATTTGAGTTCCAAACAAAAATTCAAATGATTGTCATACTTGTTATGTTACAATGTGTCAAATAAAAACTACCAAACAAACAATAATTTGTTCTACAAAAATTGGAATCAAAAACTTAAATTGGCTTAACTTTCAATTATTTCTTTTGATACCAAAATTGCTTAAAATCATTTAATTTCCAAACATCAACTCAATTAAAATAATTGGAAAGCAAAAGTTTATTTTTAAGGTGTTGTTACAACAATAAATCATTAAAAATTTATTCCCAAAATTTTGCTCACCCTAGAACCATTTGTTTTCTCTCTTTTCCCAAATCTGAAAAAAAAAATTAATTAACAGAAAAGAATAAAAGAAGGAGAGGGGGAAATAGGGGCATCCAGCCCACTTTGGGGCCAGCCCAGTTGCCCCTGGCCCGTACCCCCTCACGGTTGTCGTCTTCTACCTCTCGTACGGAGCACATCCATGGTGGCCACGTGGGGATACAGAGGAGGGGACGGTGATCGAGCTCCCCCTCCCCCTTTTTATCCTTGCCCTCGAGCCCCTCCTGCCCTAATTCTTCCCTCCTCCTTCTTCCTCTCGCACCGCCGCCACTTCTCCTTCTTCCTCTCTTCCTCCCTCTGGTTCTGTACCAAGACCTCCACCGCCGCCTCCCTCTCCGGCGAATCGCCGCCGCCGTGGTGCCCGCCCGGCCGCGTTTGAGCCGGGAACGGAACCGTCCCGGCTTCCTCTTCCTCTCCGTGCCCGCGGTTCTCGCCGGGAGCCACGGAATCGGCGCCGCCATCCTCGTTCGCCGCCGGTCGCCAGCTCCCTGCGACCGCTTCTCTGTCGACCGAGGTGAGCCCGCACCTCCTCCTCGCTCTCTCCTCTCCCTGCCTCGTGGCCGCGCACGGCGGTCCGCACCGCACCGCACGCACACGGTCGGCCACCGCGCGCCACCGCGGACAGCGCCCGAGCGTTCGTCCGCCAGCGGCCATCGCTCGTCGACGTCAGAACGGCACCTGCAGATCGCAACTTTCAGTTAGATTCAGAGTTAGCGCGTTAACTGAACTATATAATCAAACCTGCTCTGTACCTAACACCAATCGAAAGACAGCCCAACTGGCACAGCGCGCGCTCGCTCGCCCCAGGCTCGCGGGATCGAATCCCAGGGGAGGCATTTGCCTCCCCAATTTTTTCCCTTGCCCGCACCCGCGCGGGGCCCACTGTCAGTGGCCCTGCAGGCCACCTAGGCGCCACGCAGGCCCTGGCCCACTGTCAGCGGCTGGGGCTGGTCGCTGCACGGTGCAATTGTTTTTTCGGCCCTTTTCTTTAATTTAAATCTAGTTTTTATTACAGTTTGGTCCCTAAACTTAGAAAACGAATAACTTCTATTTCATAACTCCAATTAATAAAAATAAAATATGTGCACTGCTCTAAATTAAATTGTCTATCTATCTATAGCACTTGTTTTCTGTTTTGAATTTTCAAAATGCAATTCAAATTTGAATTCAAATAATTCAATTGCAATTTGCTAAAATCCATAACTAATTCATTATTAATCCAAATAATGAAAATAAAATATGTTTTCCATGCTATTTCACATAATCTTTTCAAATATAAATTTTGTTTCATGTTTTGAATAATTTAAATTGCCTAAATAATTTAAACCTTGTTTAAATCATTTAAAATTGATAAAATCATAACTTGCTCAAATTAAATTATTTTTGAACATGCAAAATATGTTTTCAACCTAGAAAAGTATAAACTTTTCAAATATGAATTTGAAGTTATGTTTTGAACAAATAAAATTCAAATAAAATCCATGCTTGTTTTAAATTCATTTAAAACTTGTTTAATATTGTTTCAATCATAATAAACTCATCCTAACTCCTTTTTCAATATTTGAAACATGTAATCCAACTAAAATTTGGTGTTCTTTTCAAATATAAACTTTGTTATCTGTTTTGAACAATTTAACTTGGTGAAAACAACAAATACTTGTGTGACAACTTTAAGGAACCAAAATTCCATAACTTGCTAAATAAATTTCCAAAATTGTTAAACCCTATTTTAAATTGGTTCTATTGTTGTTATTTTGTTGTTTTCCTCATCCATGCATCATACTAATTCACCTTCATCTGTTGATTAGTTGGAAAACAAATAATCTAACCCAAAATTCATGGGCTTTTCATATGCAACTCAAAATTGCATATGTGTCCATTTAATTTGTGTTACCATGTCAACTAGTTTATTTTCGATGCATCAATTAAATGGTCATGCATCATCCCATGATTGTGCACTATGCCATGTTATTGATTGTCTACCCCTTTATGCATTGTCTGTTTTCTTCTTCTCGGTTAGACGACGACGTTGAGACCGACGATCCTTACGACACCCCTTCTGAGGATCTAGCTCAGTACCAGGCTACTGGGTTTGCAGACAAGTTATCACTCACATGAACCACTGTGTTCCTTTCAACATTGGTTACCGATACTTTTCCGTTGTCTATTTCTGCTAGCCATATGTATCGTTGCTTCTGTTACGATCCTATCACATGATACCCTGAAACCATGATATTGCCTCACCTCCAGTCCTATAACCCCGTTGTTGAGCCCGTGTCTTACTAGCATGCTTAGGGTTGTTTCTGCTCGAGTCTGTTACCCGTTACTTTCTGTTATCATATTCTATTATGTTCTGGGCTCGATGTTTAAACAACAAACTGTTAATTCTTGGGTAATAATAATAATTTGATGTTAAGACACCGGCAGGAGGCCCGTCGTGGTTTTGAGGCCTGCTAGTGTCGACCCTAATTAGGAAAAGGGTCTTGTCTACTGATCCATGATGAGCGTGCTCACCGCATCCGGGTGGTGGTATGGAACCCCCCTCGGCTTTGATCTGATCCGCAGTTTGTCCGAAGAGCCACACTTAGTTCGGGTGTTCCATTTGGCTCATACGCATAAATGGGTCGCTCCCATGGTTACTGATGATGATGATGACGCACACATATAGGGCGAGGCCTGTATTGCCGGGGTGTTGCGTCCTGCGGGAGTTTTGCACACTTGCGCTGAGTATTCGGCTGCGTGGCTGGGACCTTATAGCTCCGTGGCTCCTAGGACAGACTGTAGTGATGGTTCGAGTCGTGTCAAGCCAACCTGAGTTTTAGTTGGTGGCTTGAGTGTGTACGGGTACTGGAGCACACCCTGCAGGGATGAATATTCTCGAGAAGCCGTGTTGTCCGCGGTTATGTGACGACTTGGTGAAAGTACTGGCTAACAAGTACTCAGACAACTTACACCTAACTAATGATAACTTGACTAGTAATAGGTTTATTGCCACAATAACCTGAACCATCATTAATCCAACTGTGTGAGTTATCCTCGGATTGCTTCTTTGGATAAGGGGCGAGATCCAGGATGGGTTTGTTTGGATTTACTTTCAGTTGGTTACAATACTCGATCTTATCTCCTTTCTGTTAGCCGGAAGTTATAGTATGTTCTGTAGTTGGTTAGTGCAGCCAGCTGCCGCATCTTTTGTATTCCCCTTTCTTCCGTTGAACCCAAAGCATCTGTGCTTGGTGTTGACGGGTTACACTTTGGTGAACTGTGAGTCTTGCTTGCCAGTACGTTTATGTACTGACCCCTTTGGGGATGTGGTTTCCGCAGACTACGATTCCAAGGATCCCCATGGTGGCTACTACGTGGAGTACGACGACGTTGTTGACAAGTAGATAGCGGACCCGGGCAGGATCCGAGACTTCGTGGATGGGCTCCGTCTTTTCGTTTCCGGCTTCTTAAGCCTATTTGGTTTTGTCTGTACTCAGACCTGTTGAATGCTTCCGCTGTGATGTAATGATGTTATGTTGGGACATGTGTCCTCTGGATGATTGTATTTGCTATCTCTGCTCTAGTGAGAGCTATTTGCAACCTTATTTCAAGCTTTTGTGTCTTAGAGATATGTTGTGGTATCATTCCGTTTAACGCCGTTGACGTACCATGTGTGTGTGGTATGAAGTACGTCAATGGTAGTATCCTGATTTCTATGGGATGGTTTATGTCGACGCTGAACAGATAGGGGTTTGTTGTCACACATACGTGTGTTGGCCTACTCGTAAGAGGACGCGGGTGCCGGTAAGCCCCGTAATCCAATCTACTACTGTTCAACGGAACGGCGAGTATCCTTTAGAAGTCCGGGTGCGACAAATGGTATCAGAGCCTGTCTGCCTGTAGGATCCCTTTTACTGGTCGCAGTTGAGTCTAGAAACTATTTTGTAGCTATATAGGAAAAATGAAATGTGAGAGTAGGAATTCTGCCATTTTATTTCTTTCCCCACCCACCCTCCCTTTTCTGGTAAGGAAGTGCAACGTTGTTTTCTCTTTCTCATCTAAACTTTCAAGTTAGGATTTCACGAATCCTGGTTTCTCTGGGATAGTTATATCTACTAGACCATAGGAATGGAGGTGGTTGTGACATGATTTATCATGTTGCCTACTCACGATTGAGAACGGTGGCAAATAAGCCCCGAAAGCAGATCCTCTATTCCTTAAGCAGTAGATATTGATCCTTTAGAAGCCCGGATGGGTTTTTCTCCGTAGTACCTCAGGTGTTTGTGGTCTCATGTTTCCTAGTTGTTGCTTCGATATCGTCCTTCATAAATCTTCTCTTTCGTTGTAACAACTTATCTGTTGATCCGTTGTTAACCTCCATCCTTGTTCTATGCTGTCGACTTACCGTCTGAAGTAATCCTTTTAAGCACTTATATTGGATTTTGTTATCCGGTTAGTGTGTTAACCTTGGTATCCTCTTCAGGATGGAAAGTGGTGACGAAGAACACACACTGCCACCTGAGATGGGGAAAGTGCTGTCTCAGATGACACAAGTTATAAAGCAGATGCAACAGAACCAAGACCTTGGGAGTAATGGCAACGCCCGGGTGTCTATTCGGGAGTTCCTTGAGCTCAATCCGCGCACGTTTGATAACTCCTCCGAGCCATTGGATGCTGATGACTGGCTCCGTGAAATGAACCGAACTCTTATGGTAGCTCATGTGGCTGACGAGGACCGTGTTCCTTACGTGACCTACCTTCTCCGTGGACAATCCATGTCTTGGTGGGAGAATTTCCAAGAAATGAGAGGTCCTAGTGTGGCAATCACATGGGAGGATTTCAAGCAAGCCTTCGTGCGCCATCACATTCCCGATGGGCTCATGGAGAAAATGCGTGAGGAATTCTATTCTTTCACACAAGGCAGTCTGGACGTTCTCGAATACCAAAGAGAGTTCAATCGTCTGGCTCGCTACTCCGGAGATGAGATCTCCACGGAAGCGAGAAAGATGACAAAGTTCCGCAGGGGTCTCAACCCGGAACTCAAGTATGCTCTCACCAACGTCAAGGCCAAGAATTTTGAGGACCTCATCAACATCGCTCTAAATGAAGAGCATGGGCGCAAATTGGTTGAGGAATCTCGTAAGCACTCTCGTGAACAGACTAGTCTCTCAAAAGCTATCATGCCACCACAAAAACGGATAGTTTGGGTTCCATATACCACTCCAACACCGCCCATCTGCTTGCCAAGCCCGGCAGGATTTCTTGCCCTCCCTCCCACCCAAGTGGTATCTTCAGGAGGTGCTCCATCTCAGCCAAGTCCAACAGCTCCTCGTTCTGCTAGTACGTACTTCAAGTGCGGTCTATCAGGATACTACTCCTACAAGTGCCCGCAAAACAAGCTACCATCACTACCTATCTCTAAGGTCAATCATGTGGTGGTACACACTTCTTCGCCTAGGCCCCGCAACAAGAACAAGTATGTCTTGAGAACTGTGAAGGTGAACCATGTCAAGGCCCAGGGAGCAGAAGAATCTCCAGAGGTTGTGATGGGCACACTTCTTGTGAACTCGTTTCGTGCTAAAGTCTTGTTTGATTCTGGTGCTTCACACTCTTTCGTCTCTCAATGCTTTGCAAACACCAGTGGAATCAACTTCGAACAGTTGTCTATCCCTCTCCTAGTGAAATCACCGGGATCTAGCTGGCAAAGCAATAAAGTTAGCCAGAACATCGAGATCACAATTGGAAACCTTCCATTCCAGGCATCTTTGATAGCTCTACACTCTTCAGATATCGATGTAATTCTTGGGATGGATTGGCTGATAGCCAACAAAGCAGTCATTGATTGTCCTGCCAAGTCTGTCAAAATCACACACCCTTCTGGCCAGATAGTCTACTTCCATGCTGAAAATCCAGTTGTTCAACTCTACACTCTCAATGCAAATCCTCTACCATCTATTGAAACTATTCCGGTGGTTTGTGAATTCCCTGATGTCTTCCCGGAAGAATTGCAAGGAATGCCTCCTGACAGAGCAGTTGAGTTCGTGATCGAACTTGAACCAGGTACTGCTCCAATCTCTAAGCATCCATACAAGATAGCTCCTCCTGAACTGAAGTTGTTGAAGGAGCAAATCAATATGTACATGGAGAAAGGTTACATTCAACCTAGTTCCTCCGCTTGGGGTTGCCCAACTCTGTTTGTTGCCAAGAAGGATCAAACAAAGAGACTCGTGGTTGACTATCGTCCTCTCAACGAGAAAACCATCAAAAACAAGTATCCAATTCCTCGTATCGATGATCTTTTTGATCAACTTGCTGGAGCCTCAATATTCTCAAAGTTGGATTTGAGGATGGGTTACCATCAGATAAAGATCAGAAAGGAAGATATTCCTAAGACAGCTTTCACCACTCGGTACGGTCTATATGAATACACCGTCATGTCTTTTGGTCTCACCAATGCACCGGCGACCTTCTCTAGACTCATGAATTCTGTCTTCCATGAATACCTCGACAAGTTCGTTGTGGTATATCTTGATGATATTCTTGTCTACTCAAAATCCGAGGAAGAGCATGGAGAACATCTTCGTCTCACTCTCATGAAGCTTCGCGAGCATCGTCTATATGCCAAATTCTCCAAATGTGAGTTCTGGATTCCAGAAGTTGCTTATCTTGGTCATGTCATCTCTGCCAAGGGCATAGCTATTGATCCAGAAAAGGTTAAGGCAATTGTTGATTGGAAACCTCCTAAGACGGTGAAGCAAGTCAGAAGTTTTCTTGGCTTGGCTAGCTATTGCCGTCGTTTCGTCCAAAACTTCTCCAAGATTGCCAAACCACTCACTGACCTCACAAAGAAGGACAAGAAGTTCGTTTGGTCTCCACAATGTGATGAAAGTTTCAACCTCCTCAAGACTAAACTCACTTCTACACCAGTTCTGGTTGGCCCAGATACTACCAAACCTTTCCAGATATTCTGTGATGCTTCCCTCCAAGGTCTAGGTGCAGTTCTTATGCAAGAACGTCAAGTTGTGGCTTATGCTTCACGTCAGTTGAACGCACATGAGCTCAATTATCCCACTCATGATCTAGAACTTGCAGCAGTTGTGTTTGCCCTCAAGAAATGGAGGCAATACTTGTTGGGTAATCGCACTGAAATCTTTTCCGACCATAAGAGTCTGAAATACATCTTCACCCAACCAGATCTAAACCTCAGACAAAGGAGATGGATTGAAAAGATCAAAGACTTCGATCTTACCATTTCTTACACTCCAGGCAAGGCTAATGTTATGGCCGATGCTCTCAGTCGCAAGTCGTATTGCAATAATCTCATGATCATGGAAAGCCAACCTCCTCTTCATGAAGAATTCCAGAAGCTCAACCTTGGTCTTGTTCCTCAAGGTTATCTTGCAAACTTGACAGCTAGTCCAACTCTCGAGGACAAGATTCGTTCTGAACAACTTCGTGATGCTGAGATCAAGAAGATCGCAAATAACATCAAAGCAGGCAATGTGAAGTATCAATGCTTCTCAATTGATGACAAGGGAACGATGTTCTTCGAAGGACGCATTGCAGTTCCTCAAACTCAGAGTCTCAAAGATGTTATTCTCAAGGAGCCTCATGAAACTCCTCTTTCCATACACTCTAGAAGTACAAAGATGTACCAGGATCTCAAGACACTTTATTGGTGGTCTGGCATGAAACGTGAAATTGCTCAATACGTTTCTGAATGCGACGTTTGTCAACGTGTTAAGGCAGTCCATCAGAAAACAGCCGGTCTACTCCAACCTCTGAAAATCCCTGAGTGGAAGTGGGACATGATTGAAATGGACTTCGTCACTGGTTTTCCAAAGTCCAAGAAGGGCAACGATGCAATCTTCGTTGTCATTGATCGTCTCACTAAAGTAGCTCACTTCTTTGCTGTGAAAGAAACAATCTCAGCTAGCCAGTTAGCAGAGCTCTACACAACAAAGATTGTTCCTCTTCATGGTGTTCCATTGGAAATAAGCTCAGACCGTGGAAGTATATTCACTTCGCATTTCTGGAAGAGTTTTCAAGAAGCATTGGGCACCAAACTTCTGTTCAGCACAGCTTATCACCCTCAGTCTCAAGGGCAAGTCGAAAGAGTCAATCAGATTCTCGAGGATATGCTCAGAGCATGTGGTCTCTCCTTTGGCATGAAATGGGAGGAATGCCTTCCATATGCTGAATTCTCCTACAACAACAGCTTCCAGGCAAGCCTAGGTATGGCACCGTTTGAAGCACTCTATGGCCGCAGATGCAGGAGTCCAATCAATTGGTCTGGAGCTGGTGAACGTTCACTCTTAGGCCCTGACATTGTTAAGGAAGCCGAAGATAAAGTTCGCATCATTCGTGACAATCTCAAGATTGCTCAGTCTCGTCAGAAAAGCTACTATGACAGCAAGCACAGGGATATGATTTATGCACCTGGTGACAAGGCGTATCTCCGTGTAACTCCCCTCAGAGGCACTCATCGTTTTGGTGTGAAAGGAAAGCTAGCACCGAGATACATTGGTCCGTTCAACATTCTCTCAAGGCGTGCGGAAAATACCTATCGTCTTGAACTTCCAGAAAAACTATCCAAGGTGCACGATGTGTTTCACGTGTCACAGCTCAAGGAGTGTTTCAAAGATCCAGATCGTGCAGTTGATCATGATTCCATTGAACTGCAAGAAGATCTTGAAGGGAATATGCCCGAGAGGCAATAATAAAATGGTTATTATCTTATTCCTTGTTTATGATGAATATTTATTTCTCATGCTAGAATTGTATTAACCGGAAACGTTGATACATGTGTGCTTAATAAACAAACAATGGTTCCTAGTAAAGCCTCTCTTTTAACTAGCTCGTTGATTAATAGATGATCAAGGTTTCCTGATCATGAACATTGGATGTTATTAATAACGGGGTCATGTCATTAGAAGAATGGTGTGATGAACATATACCCAAAGAGAATATAGCAATGCAATCAAGTCATTTAGTTTACATTGTTATATCAAACATACGAAGTAACTTATTCCTTAGACCTTGAGATCATGTCAATCACTCATACCGGAAGAGTGCTTTGATGGCATCAAACGTCACACCGTAACAGGGTGACTATAAAGGTGTCGTTAAGTATTCGGAAAGTATTAGTTGAGTATCATGGATCAAGAGTGGGATTTGTCCATCCAAATGACGGAGAGATATACTCTGGGCCCTCTCGGTGATATCACATCGAAATCGCTTGCAAGCACGTGATATGATCACAAAGGATGTTATATCACGGGAACGAGAAAAGAGTACTTGTCGGTAACGAGATTGAACAAGGTATGGTTGATACCAATGATCGAATCTCGGACAAGTAAAATATCGCGAGACAAAGGGAATAGTTCACGGCGTTGTTGGTTCACACGATCACGAGAGTCATCGTTGAATATATAGGAGTCATCACGGATCTCCAGATCCCGCTGTTGATTATTGATCGGAGAGGAGTCTCGATCATGTCTATCTTATTCGCGAACCGTAGGGTGACACACTTAAGGTTCGATGATGCATTTGAGAGGATACGGAATATCGAAGAATATTTTGGACAGCACCGAAATTGTTTCGGGGAAAATTGAAATAGTTCAAGGGGTTTTTCGTCGAATGGTTGTTAATAGAATTAACAAATGATTCGAGGTGCTATATGCAAAAGTTTGTTAATAGAATTAACAAATGCTGAAATAAATAAATAAAAAGGTTTTATTTATTTATTAAAAGAAAACCTTTGGATTTTCCAAGTGGGAAATAATGGGAAAGTGAGTGGAGGTGAGTGGAGTGTCCACTCACATGATGAGGGAAGAGGTGGGGGCACACCCATGGGCTGGCCGCACCCCCCTTGGGCTGCCTCCCCCCTCTCCTATAAAAGGAGGGTGAGAGCTCTCCCTCCTTCACACACTTGGCCACTTCCCTTTCCCTCCACCCGCTGCTCCATTTCATGGTCTCCGGCTTGGCGAAGCCCTGACCGTGGGATTCTTCACCACCACCACGTCGTCGTGCTGCTGGAGTTCCGAGGGATCCTCTACTTCCGCGCCCCGCTGGAACGAGGGAACGGAGGTCGTCATCAACCGTACGTGTGACCGATCACGGATGCACCGCCGGATTGCGGTGCCATCTTCTCGCTATCGGGATCGGTGTGAGTACGACTACGCCAACAACGAGATTTGATCTCGTACCACTTTGAGTCTTCGAGGGTATGTGTTCTCCTTAACCCTCTTGTTGCCCGTTGCACTTCGTCTCATAGATTAGATCTTGGCCTTTCGGGTATCTCTCGCGTAGGAAAATTTTTGTTTTCTATGCTACGTTCCCCTTCAGTGGTATCAGAGCCGGATCTATGCGTAGATGTTTTGTACGGGTAGAACACATAGGTGTATGTGGGCGTTGATGATCATGTTATTACCTCCTTGATTATTTTATGATCTTAGTGGCATAGTGGGATGAAGCGGCCCGGACTAACCTTACATGTCCACGTACATGAGACTTGTTCCACAACAGACATGCAACTTGTATTGCATAAGTGGCTTGCGGGTGTCTGTTTCTCCTACTATAGTTAAGATCTAATCTATGAAGGGTTGTTAAAAATGTGTTTATCAACGTTGTGGTTGATGTTCGTAGGTATGAACGGTTCTATCATCGAAAGCCCTAAGCCACGTAAAATATGCAAAAATAATTTAGAGGCGTCTAACTAGTTTTTGCTGGGCATGTGATGTGATATGGTCAATATTACAAATTTGATTATGAGATGATCTATTTTGTAAATTATTGATATACCGGAAGGTATCCATATGGTTGTCTTCTTATTGATGGACAATCAAGTTTAGGGTACCGTGGTACTTGGTACCACGCCGGTGGAATGATTGAGATCATACCATAATGCACTTGATGGAGATCAAGTGCAAGGAGGACCATATCATATCACGTTATCCTTACATGTGATGTATGTGATGTTAATACTTTTATGCATCTTGTTTTGCTTAGATAGCGACGGTAGCATTATAAGATGATCCCTCTCACTTAATATCAAGATAATAATGTGTTCTTCCTTAAGTATGCACCGTTAAGAAAGTTCGTCGTTTCGAGACACCACGTGATGATCGGGTGTGACAGACTCAACGTTCGCATACAACGGGTGTTTTCAAGCCTAGCATGTACAGACATGGCCTTGAAACACACGCAATACTACGGTTCTACTTGGCGAGCCTAGCATGTACAGACATGGCCTCGGAACACGTAACCGAAAGGTAAAGCATGAGTCATATGGATGATATGATGAACATGTAGATGTTCGCCTTTGAAGCTACATCATCTCACGTGATGATCGGTTTTGGTGTAGTGAATTTGGTTCGTGTAATCACTAAAGACGACTAAGAGGGATGTTGTTTTTGAGTGGGAGTTCATGGTTTAATTTTTTGAATTAACTTGAACTTATTTATCATGAACAACAAATCAAAGTGAATTTGCACAAATTGTAGTATTCATTGGCATCTATAATTACCTTACACTTAGATTGTTAATTGAGATATAACTGTTATGATCTGGTAAATACCATTTAAGATTGGTACCGTATTAGTGATATTTAAAATTGAGTCCTATTGTAGATTTTTTTTGGTATTTCCTACCTAGCTCCATATGGTTAATGATTGATTAATCTAGAGAGCAAATAATTCCTACTTAGAATCCAGAGTCATGGTTGCTTCCGTATTACTTTATCTTCAAAAGAATGTTTTGTTGATCAAGGTGATTTTGGAACTGAAAAGAGTTGTTTTCAAAAACAATCAAGTGAAAGATATATTGATATCTAGAAACTTATTTGTAGCAACATGACTGAGTAAAATTTAGCGTGACAATGTTTGCTTATATTATCTGAATATATGCAATGATTGGAGACGCTAGGCGTTTGAATATTCCAAGAAGTTGGGCGCTAAAAATTATCCTCTAAATTCCTTCCTTTGAGTTATAGTAGCTTAATCATAAAATTGTTATGATAGGATGGATTAGAAGTATGGGTAAAATAGTTTACCTTACTTGGAAATTGCTAAGAGTGGAATCTAGAAGAATATTATTAATATGGTGATATTAGTAGAACAATCAAACTCAAAGTATGACTCAATGGGTGATAGTATATGACTAACACGCCAAAGAAAATGAGCTAGTAAGACTAGCATTGTTTGATGTTGAATGATTCTTCTATAAATGAAAGGGAATATTGAAAATAGAATTACAAATAGATATATGGCAGAAAAGAAGATAACTGGAAAAGTCCAGCTCAGGAGTATATACTTGATATACAAGTTATAGATGTATTACTAGTTAACAAAGTATTTTTGGGTATTTTGATACCACATTGGTTGGTATGAGTTGTCATACAAAGCAACGCAATGCAAGAAATACAAGGGCCTAAAAAGAACTAGTAATAGATGTGGAATCGATTATGACAAGAACATAAATAAAGTGTTGTTGTGTTCATTGTAGTATCGAACCAAACATTCAAGATTTATTTTAAGAACTTAATAAGTTGTTATTTTGTTCTAGTCTTTTGTGAGAACAAATGAGATTGTTCAAACGATGACCATATTCCATAATTGATGGATATGTTAATATAAATCATGTTGGTAAAGTAAACATCTATAAGACTGAATGCTAAACGTTGCAAGACGTAAAAGATTTTCACTTAAATTGTGACACCACCATTTTAGTTCATATCGGAAAGGAAAACATGAAGGAACTCCATATTGATGGACTTCCGGAGTCATTTTATTGACGCTTGTGAGACCTCTTCCAAAAGATGACTAGAATTCCGTTCTTAGGCCAAAGTAGAATGGACGACTAATTTAGTGGAGATTATACATATTGATGTATATAGTCCATTATGTGTAGTCATGTATGGTGGATTAATTTTTCCTTCATAAAATTCTGTCGATGATTTAAGTAGATATGTGAGTATATCTATTTAAAGGGAACAGAGTTTGACATTTTGAATTGGTTCAAAAGGTTGTTAATATGAAGTTAAAATCAATGTAACAAGATAATCAAGTATTTATGATTGGATCATAAAGGATAAAGTTTGAGTTACAAGTTTAGCAAAACATCTGAGAAGTTGCAGAATTGTTCTACAACTTATACTTCTCGAATACCCCACATTAGATTGGAGTATTCAAAAGACAAAATCAAACCCTGTTTGACATGGTAAGATTAATAAAATTGCCATTATAATTTTGTAGTTTATACATTAGTGACAACCGTTTTTCCACTGAAAAGAGCACCATCATGATCCGCTGAAATTGACAACATATAAGATATGGTTTGGGTAGTGACCCGAATTGTCACTTTCTTAAGTTTTGGTATGCATAGCATGTGTAAAATGTTTACAACCAAAATAGGATAAATATATGTTTATAAGGTTATCCCAAATAAAACATTGGGTATTTCTCCTATCACCGAACCAAAAGACAAATGTTGTTTGTCAGAAAGGGTTGATTTCTCGAGAAAGTAGTTCTTGCGAAACAAGTGAGTGGGAGCACAGTACAAACTCAACAAGGTTAGAGAATCTTCGTTATCATGTCAAGAGTAGCGCAGCACTGGAAGTTGTTCCGGGGTTTACTATTTTGACTAAGTAGAAGACACTACAAATGTTGTAGATACTTCAAATGAGTTTGCGAACTGTACCAGAAAAGTCCAAAAACTTTGTACTTAGAACAACTTGTGGTTTAAGTGTAAAGTGTTGTTTTGACAACAAAAGGACCTGGACCTTATAAAGGAAGCAAATGATGGGCTCTGACTTCGTAAAATTGACTATGAGTCATTATATCCGCCATAGTATCCTTGTATGAATATCAAGTATGTGACTTGGTAGTCCTTTCGATAGGCATGATGCCTAACGATAGCAAAAGGGTCTATATAGCGACAAAGACATGGATTTTACATCCTTTGAAAGTTGTACTTATCGAAAAGTTGTTTTCGACGAAGTTCAAAGAGTTCACTACTACAAGATTTTGATCTTCCGTAGTGATGCTTAGTCTTTGCAGATAGTTCTAGCAAAGTTACATATTATGATATGGCAGTTGAATAACAAAACCAACTCTCCTCTCAAGGAAGTTTTATCAAGGATGTGTACTTGACACAGTCTGAGAGTTTTGTAAAATTCAAAAAGGTTGCTAGAAAGGTATGCACACTTCAATGGTTGAAGTGAGCATAACGAAGTTGAAATCTTTACCTTAATGAAGTTGTCAAAAGAGTTTGATTCCATCATGAACGATAAAGATGCTTGTAAAGTTACAAGAAATTAAGTGGGAGCGCTATGACATATTTCCAATACTTTATGTAGATGACATATGGTTGATTGGAAAATATGTATTTTAAATTAACACGGTTAAGATTTTCATATTGATGAAAGGCTTAGAAGATATTGGGCATCGATATCTATAAAAGATGGATTCAAGCGCCTGATATGATTGAAGCCAAATTACATAGATGAAATATTGAAGTAAGTCAATATAAAATTGATAAGAAGGAGTTCTTGTCACATGGAAAATAATTGAGCAAGATTCATGTGTTTTGACACATGATGAGCATCATTGAAATTGAGATTTCTAAGTCATGTTTCCATGCTATGTACACGACCAGATGAGTCCTATGCTATAAAATGTTATAGCAGGATAATTCATATGATGATTAGACAACAGTGGGAGAGATCCTCGTGTCATTTTAGAAATGCTAAGGATATGTTTTCCTATATAGTAATGACAAAATATTAGTTGTAATATGTTACACTAATAGTCTTGTCATTTATTCAAGTAATTTTATCTCAATTAAAATATGTGATGAAGGGTAGCACAATAGGATGGAAGAAAGTTCCATGCTGGATTTGAAAGAGTTTCAAAATTAAAATATTGTGACAGATACTACAACAAAGGCTAAAGTATATCGTTGTGTTGACAACTGATAATAAGCATATTTTGTGTCAAGGAGTTCTTTATTGAACTTGGTGAATTTCCAAGAATGCTGAAACTCTGAAGCTACATTTTCACAATGTTAGTAACATCAGTTTAAGCTGAGGAATTAAGGTATCACCGGAACTTGGTGAATTTCCAAGAATGCCAACACTATGAAGCTACATTTTCACAATGTTAGTGACATCAGTTTAAGCTGAGGAATTAAGTTTTCACCGATTGACCATATATATATACAAAGCCATCTCATTAGAGAATGAGTGATGCGTGTAGACGCAAAGAACATGCAAATACAATAAGGACCTGAACAGTTCAGATCTTTTTGATAATGTTTACCACATGCAAAGCATGGTAATAACACTGGAACGTCATATGTGTTAAGTGCTTACAGACTAGTTTATTGACTCTAGTGCAAGTGGGAGACTGAAGGGAATATGCCCGAGAGGCAATAATAAAATGGTTATTATCTTATTCCTTGTTTATGATGAATGTTTATTTCTCATGCTAGAATTGTATTAACCGGAAACGTTGATACATGTGTGCTTAATAAACAAACAATGGTTCCTAGTAAAGCCTCTCTTTTAACTAGCTCGTTGATTAATAGATGATCAAGGTTTCCTGATCATGAACATTGGATGTTATTAATAACGGGGTCATGTCATTAGAAGAATGGTGTGATGAACATATACCCAAAGAGAATATAGCAATGCGATCAAGTCATTTAGTTTACATTGTTATATCAAACATACGAAGTAACTTATTCCTTAGACCTTGAGATCATGTCAATCACTCATACCGGAAGAGTGCTTTGATGGCATCAAACGTCACACCGTAACAGGGTGACTATAAAGATGTCGTTAAGTATTCGGAAAGTATTAGTTGAGTATCATGGATCAAGAGTGGGATTTGTCCATCCAAATGACGGAGAGATATACTCTGGGCCCTCTCGGTGATATCACATCGAAACCGCTTGCAAGCACGTGATATGATCACAAAGGATGTTATATCACGGGAACGAGAAAAGAGTACTTGTCGGTAACGAGATTGAACAAGGTATGGTTGATACCAATGATCGAATCTCGGACAAGTAAAATATCGCGAGACAAAGGGAATAGTTCACGGCGTTGTTGGTTCACACGATCACGAGAGTCATCGTTGAATATATAGGAGTCATCACGGATCTCCAGATCCCGCTGTTGATTATTGATCGGAGAGGAGTCTCGATCATGTCTATCTTATTCGCGAACCGTAGGGTGACACACTTAAGGTTCGATGACGCATTTGAGAGGATACGGAATATCGAAGAATATTTTGGACAGCACCGAAATTGTTTCGGGGAAAATTGAAATAGTTCAAGGGGTTTTTCGTCGAATGGTTGTTAATAGAATTAACAAATGATTCGAGGTGCTATATGCAAAAGTTTCTTAATAGAATTAACAAATGCTGAAATAAATAAATAAAAAGGTTTTATTTATTTATTAAAAGAAAACCTTTGGATTTTCCAAGTGGGAAATAATGGGAAAGTGAGTGGAGGTGAGTGGAGTGTCCACTCACATGATGAGGGAAGAGGTGGGGGCACACCCATGGGCTGGCCGCACCCCCCTTGGGCTGCCTCCCCCCTCTCCTATAAAAGGAGGGTGAGAGCTCTCCCTCCTTCACACACTTGGCCACTTCCCTTTCCCTCCACCCGCTGCTCCATTTCATGGTCTCCGGCTTGGCGAAGCCCTGACCGTGGGATTCTTCACCACCACCACGTCGTCGTGCTGCTGGAGTTCCGAGGGATCCTCTACTTCCGCGCCCCGCTGGAACGAGGGAACGGAGGTCGTCATCAACCGTACGTGTGACCGATCACGGATGCACCGCCGGATTGCGGTGCCATCTTCTCGCTATCGGGATCGGTGTGAGTACGACTACGCCAACAACGAGATTTGATCTCGTACCACTTTGAGTCTTCGAGGGTATGTGTTCTCCTTAACCCTCTTGTTGCCCGTTGCACTTCGTCTCATAGATTAGATCTTGGCCTTTCGGGTATCTCTCGCGTAGGAAAATTTTTGTTTTCTATGCTACGTTCCCCTTCAGATCTCTCTTATGAGGAGCACCCTGTTCGTATTCTCGATGAGACCGTTCGTAAGACTCGCAACAAGAGCACCAAGTTCTTGAAAGTGCAATGGTCGCATCATTCCGATAAAGAGGCAACGTGGGAGACCGAAGAGGATCTTCGCAAGAAGTATCCGGACCTTTTCTCTTCTCAGTAGGAATCTCGGGGCGCGATTCCTTCAAGGGGGGGCGTTTTGTAACATCCCAAGTATGAAAATCTCCCCCTAGATGTTTGTTTCTTGTTTATTTATGTTTGCATCATGTCATCATAACCATTGCCTTTTGGTTGCATTTGTTTTGCATTTGATTTATTTTGCTTCCATCTGTTTTCTATTTGAGTTCCAAACAAAAATTCAAATGATTGTCATACTTGTTATGTTACAATGTGTCAAATAAAAACTACCAAACAAACAATAATTTGTTCTACAAAAATTGGAATCAAAAACTTAAATTGGCTTAACTTTCAATTATTTCTTTTGATACCAAAATTGCTTAAAATCATTTAATTTCCAAACATCAACTCAATTAAAATAATTGGAAAGCAAAAGTTTATTTTTAAGGTGTTGTTACAACAATAAATCATTAAAAATTTATTCCCAAAATTTTTCTCACCCTAGAACCATTTGTTTTCTCTCTTTTCCCAAATCTGAAAAAAAAAATTAATTAACAGAAAAGAATAAAAGAAGGAGAGGGGGAAATAGGGGCATCCAGCCCACTTTGGGGCCAGCCCAGTTGCCCCTGGCCCGTACCCCCTCACGGTTGTCGTCTTCTACCTATCGTACGGAGCACATCCATGCTGGCCACGTGCGGATACAGAGGAGGGGACGGTGATCGAGCTCCCCCTCCCCCTTTTTATCCTTGCCCTCGAGCCCCTCCTGCCCTAATTCTTCCCTCCTCCTTCTTCCTCTCGCACCGCCGCCACTTCTCCTTCTTCCTCTCTTCCTCCCTCTGGTTCTGTACCGAGACCTTCACCGCCGCCTCCCTCTCCGGCGAATTGCCGCCGCCGTGGTGCCCGCCCGGCCGCGTTTGGGCCGGGAACGGAACCGTCCCGGCTTCCTCTTCCTCTCCGTGCCCGCGGTTCTCGCCGGGAGCCACGGAATCGGCGCCGCCATCCTCGTTCGCCGCCGGTCGCCAGCTCCCTGCGACCGCTTCTCTGTCGACCGAGGTGAGCCCGCACCTCCTCCTCGCTCTCTCCTCTCCCTGCCTCGTGGCCGCGCACGGCGGTCCGCACCGCACTCCACGCACACGGCCGGCCACCGCGCGCCACCGCGGACAGCGCCCGCGAGCGTTCGTCCGCCAGCGGCCATCGCTCGTCGACGTCAGAACGGCACCTGCAGATCGCAACTTTCAGTTAGATTCAGAGTTAGCGCGTTAACTGAACTATATAATCAAACCTGCTCTGTACCTAACACCAATCGGAAGACAGCCCAACTGGCACAGCGCGCGCTCGCTCGCCCCAGGCTCGCGGGATCGAATCCCAGGGGAGGCATTTGCCTCCCCAATTTTTTCCCTTGCCCGCACCCGCGCGGGGCCCACTGTCAGTGGCCCTGCAGGCCACCTAGGCGCCACGCAGGCCCTGGCCCACTGTCAGCGGCTGGGGCTGGTCGCTGCATGGTGCAATTGTTTTTTCGGCCCTTTTCTTTAATTTAAATCCAGTTTTTATTACAGTTTGGTCCCTAAACTTAGAAAATGAATAACTTCTATTTCATAACTCCAATTAATAAAAATAAAATATGTGCACTGCTCTAAATTAAATTGTCTATCTATCTATAGCACTTGTTTTCTGTTTTGAATTTTCAAAATGCAATTCAAATTTGAATTCAAATAATTCAATTGCAATTTGCTAAAATCCATAACTAATTCATTATTAATCCAAATAATGAAAATAAAATATGTTTTCCATGCTATTTCACATAATCTTTTGAAATATAAATTTTGTTTCATGTTTTGAATAATTTAAATTGCCTAAATAATTTAAACCTTGTTTAAATCATTTAAAATTGATAAAATCATAACTTGCTCAAATTAAATTATTTTTGAACATGCAAAATATGTTTTCAACCTAGAAAAGTATAAACTTTTCAAATATGAATTTGAAGTTATGTTTTGAACAAATAAAATTCAAATAAAATTCATGCTTGTTTTAAATTCATTTAAAACTTGTTTAATATTGTTTCAATCATAATAAACTCATCCTAACTCCTTTTTCAATATTTGAAACATGTAATCCAACTAAAATTTGGTGTTCTTTTCAAATATAAACTTTGTTATCTGTTTTGAACAATTTAACTTGGTGAAAACAACAAATACTTGTGTGACAACTTTAAGGAACCAAAATTCCATAACTTGCTAAATAAATTTCCAAAATTGTTAAACCCTATTTTAAATTGGTTCTATTGTTGTTATTTTGTTGTTTTCCTCATCCATGCATCATACTAATTCACCTTCATCTGTTGATTAGTTGGAAAACAAATAATCTAACCCAAAATTCATGGGCTTTTCATATGCAACTCAAAATTGCATATGTGTCCATTTAATTTGTGTTACCATGTCAACTAGTTTATTTTAGATGCATCAATTAAATGGTCATGCATCATCCCATGATTGTGCACTATGCCATGTTATTGATTGTCTACCCCTTTCTGCATTGTCTGTTTTCTTCTTCTCGGTTAGACGACGACGTTGAGACCGACGATCCTTACGACACCCCTTCTGAGGATCTAACTCAGTACCAGGCTACTGGGTTTGCAGGAAAGTTATCACTCACATGAACCACTGTGTTCCTTTCAACATTGGTTACCGATACTTTTCCGTTGTCTATTTCTGCTAGCCATATGTATCGTTGCTTCTGTTACGATCCTATCACATGATACCCTGAAACCATGATATTGCCTCACCTCCAGTCCTATAACCCCGTTGTTGAGCCCGTGTCTTACTAGCATGCTTAGGGTTGTTTCTGCTCGAGTCTGTTACCCGTTACTTTCTGTTATCATATTCTATTATGTTCTGGGCTCGATGTTTAAACAACAAACTGTTAATTCTTGGGTAATAATTATAATTTGATGTTAAGACACCGGTAGGAGGCCCGTCGTGGTTTTGAGGCCTGCTAGTGTCGACCCTAATTAGGAAAAGGGTCTTGTCTACTGATCCATGATGAGCGTGCTCACCGCATCCGGGTGGTGGTATGGAACCCCCCTCGGCTTTGATCTGATCCGCAGTTTGTCCGAAGAGCCACACTTAGTTCGGGTGTTCCATTTGGCTCATACGCATAAATGGGTCGCTCCCATGGTTACTGATGATGATGATGACGCACACATATAGGGCGAGGCCTGTATTGCCGGGGTGTTGCGTCCTGCGGGAGTTTTGCACACTTGCGCTGAGTATTCGGCTGCGTGGCTGGGACCTTATAGCTCCGTGGCTCCTAGGACAGACTGTAGTGATGGTTCGAGTCGTGTCAAGCCAACCTGAGTTTTAGTTGGTGGCTTGAGTGTGTACGGGTACTGGAGCACACCCTGCAGGGATGAATATTCTCGAGAAGCCGTGTTGTCCGCGGTTATGTGACGACTTGGTGAAAGTACTGGCTAACAAGTACTCAGACAACTTACACCTAACTAATGATAACTTGACTAGTAATAGGTTTATTGCCACAATAACCTGAACCATCATTAATCCAACTGTGTGAGTTATCCTCGGATTGCTTCTTTGGATAAGGGGCGAGATCCAGGATGGGTTTGTTTGGATTTACTTTTAGTTGGTTACAATACTCGATCTTATCTCCTTTCTGTTAGCCGGAAGTTATAGTATGTTCTGTAGTTGGTTAGTGCAGCCAGCTGCCGCATCTTTTGTATTCCCCTTTCTTCTGTTGAACCCAAAGCATCTGTGCTTGGTGTTGACGGGTTACACTTTGGTGAACTGTGAGTCTTGCTTGCCAGTACGTTTATGTACTGACCCCTTTGGGGCTGTGGTTTCCGCAGACTACGATTCCGAGGATCCCCATGGTGGCTACTACGTGGAGTACGACGACGCTGTTGACGAGTAGATAGCGGACCCGGGCAGGATCCGAGACTTCGTGGATGGGCTCCGTCTTTTCGTTTCCGGCTTCTTAAGCCTATTTGGTTTTGTCTGTACTCAGACCTGTTGAATGCTTCCGCTGTGATGTAATGATGTTATGTTGGGACATGTGTCCTCTGGATGATTGTATTTGCTATCTCTGCTCTAGTGAGAGCTATTTGCAACCTTATTTCAAGCTTTTGTGTCTTAGAGATATGTTGTGGTATCATTCCGTTTAACGCCGTTGACGTACCATGTGTGTGTGGTATGAAGTACGTCAATGGTAGTATCCTGATTTCTATGGGATGGTTTACGTCGACGCTGAACAGATAGGGGTTGGTTGTCACACATACGTGTGTTGGCCTACTCGTAAGAGGACGCGGGTGCCGGTAAGCCCCGTAATCCAATCTACTACTGTTCAACGGAACGGCGAGTATCCTTTAGAAGTCCGGGTGCGACATTTTTGCACGTATTTTTAACATGGACGTAAATAAACTACAAAAAGACCGGCCGACTTTGCCCATGACAATCTTTATAGCTTCCGTGGTAATCTGCGCGCAATATTTAACTTTTCGAAATAACGCTCCACACGGAGATAGTGGACAATCATTTACCTCATATATTTTGATTTCCTCTCTAAATCCATGTTTTATAGGATCTTTACCTTTCTTCTCAACAACACCAATGGGCGAAGATGTCTAGGAATATGACCTTTGTCCGGCCAGCATAAATGGTTTACTACTTGCCTTATCTTATTTGGATTAGGATGTCAGTAGGCATAACTCTGCCTAGAAGATGGACAATACATTATTTCAAGCAAGTTTTTGTTTCTTTTGCATAAGAAAAGATCAAAATTATCATGACTAAATATTCATAGACTTCACACTCCATGCGCACATGTCCAATGTAAAATTCATGCTCTCATAGAGCTTACAATGATCACTACTAAGTATATAGAGAGTACCTGATCTATTTTTTTAACAAAGAAAAAGATAATAGTACTGCTTCCTATTTGAAGGGCCAAACAAATTCGGTTGGTCTTAGTACGTGAATATATCGGGTGTTTTCCTAATCCTTCTTGGTCTATCATCACTGAGATTCACTGCTACAGCAATCTCCTTTTTTGATGGCACTTTCCTCTGAATGCTGCTATCAATATTTTTGTTCTCTGTTGTCCTTGCAATTTCTTCATTTAGTTCCTCGGCACATTCATCTATAATCATGCAATCATCGTCCTCTGCATGGATGTTGTTGTCTCTCCGCTGAATTATAAAATCAGTGCTATTGTTAAAATAAAGAATCTATATGCACACGATCGATATCAAAGTTGTACATGATGAGTTACCTTTATAGAAATTTTACTTTTTTTGATACATATATCATCGTTCCTTTCCTGTTTAACCTGCAAGATAGAGTACCTTAGTTAGAAAATTATTTTGTAGTAAATTAATATAAGAAATAATTTCTCGTTAATTGTTTTCCTCACTTTCAAAACCTTCTTGAATTTCTTAGTCATAGGCTTTTGTAGATGGATAAACTTTCCAAGCATTCTAAATCATTTCTACCATTTTCTGTATTCTCTCCGGTTTCTACCTGTAAGTCATAATCAAATAATTTAGAATATAAGGTAGATATTGTACACCACTTTGAGGTCTCATATAATAATAGCCTGTGATACAGACTCAATTCATACAATATATTATGAAAAATATTCTGAATTCAATACCTCATCATCTAGTAGTTTTTTCTCCATAATTGTTTTTTTGCTAGTTATGGAACCAACTTTTACCCTTTCTTTTTTGCGTATTGTCTTGCCTCTCCTTTTCCCAATATTCTACAAATCATTTTTTGACTCCTGCATATAGTTAAAATATCATAATATATAAAATTACAAGCTTTCTAAAAAAGAATTAACAATGTTAGATTCAATTTTTAATCAACAAATGACTACCTCATTCTTGAGTTTCTTTCCCTTTGCAACATTTGTATTCTTGCATGTAGCTTTTTTCACACGTGTATTTGTATTATCACACTCAATATCCAAACCGTCTATTATAATTAAGTTTTCACTTGGCGTTTGGCAATCTTCGAATCCATATGTTTCTATTGTATTGCTCTCATCCTCTCTCAACTCCTCTGAATCTGTTTTCGGTTCCTGCATTTTCATTCATGTTGCATGATATATATAGAATAAACTTAATATGAATATAAAATAGAATAAATATTATCATACCTCATCATCCCAAATTTGCCTTTTTATAACAGATCTTTTGTTTTTATTGCCAACCCTTGTTATTTTTCTGCTAGATCTCTTCCGTGATTTCTCATCTTTTCTCTCTTCATAAGAGTTTGAATCTTTCTACGTTATTTCGTAATATCTTTAGGTTACAATACAATATACACATTATAAATTATGAAAAGCCTTTAGAACAATTACCTCATCATGGTGGTTGCTTTTGGAAGTGAACTTCATTTCTTTTGTTGTAGCTCTTCTTGATCTCTCCTTTTTATTTTTCCGCTGCAGTTTTTTATTGGTAGATGCATGGATGTTCTTTTCACTACTATCACTTATGTCACCTTCTACTTCTGTCACAATGTCGGAGAAATTTTGTTCCTACAAAATAAAATGTTTTAGTAAATAAAATAATGCAGTACCTTTTATACCAAAATCATATATTAGTTGACCTGGTTTTTTGAATCATGCATAACTGAAGTAATTGACTTTCCACGTCCTTGGTAGTCTAGCATGTCCTGCAAAAACATTTTCCATCATGATTTTCTGTATCCTTTGGAAAGAAAGGAATGTACTTGTGCATACCTCTTCGGCTTTTTCATTTGAATATTCCATCTCTAGCTTGTTATTAGGCTCAAAAGTGTAATTCACTTTATAATTTTCCATGCACTCTTGCAAATTCCGTGAGGTCAACTTCAAACTGAATATGAGTGTTCTTCCACAAAGGTTGTTAATATCTCCTGGGATTGTATTAGAATATCCATCTTGCTCTAGCATGGTAGTAACAGACTTATTTCCCAAAAGTCTTTGTGTTACCTCGTTAAATAATGCACCGGTTGTTGCTGCTGTGTCATCACTTATCTTGATATTTATTATGTACCTAATATGATACTCTAGTGTTAACAGGAAATTCATATGGTTTAAAAAATGGAATCTCAAGAAATCTCACCGTAGATCTGCATGTTCTGCTATTTTGTTACACGTTTTGCAAACGTAGTTGCTTGACTCCTTTTTTGTCGCACAATAGCAACTTATACATGCCATGTACCACCAACCTCTATCTGTTAGAATCTCATCAATTCTTGCTTTGACTGTGCAAATATATTCCTAATTTAAGCAAACATAAATTATTAGATATTGTGCCAAATATGTAAAACTTACTTCAAATTAAGGGTCTGAATTAACCTTTGTTTTCACATCACTGTACCGCAATTCCATTATTTCCCTTAAGGTTTTTCTGTTATAGAACATTTTCTGTTCTACTGTTCCTTGGGTGCTTGCATCAACTTCGATCATTGTTGGGAAGACATCTACTGTACAATGCCTGCATTTTACTGGAAACATCATCGAAATACACTCTTACGTAAATAGTGTATACATAATATACATCATACCTGTTGATGATTTATTTCGTCTCTGGAATTTCAAAGTCCAAGTAGACTTTTGATGCATTTGTTGTGCGTAGTGATAGGCCTAGTTATACATGAATTAGTAAAATGATATTTTTAAATAGAAAAGAGACTAAAGTTCTCACCGTAGAAATCTTTGACCAGATTTGACGTGACAATCACTATCGTTTGTTTTCCCAAGAGATCTTCGGTTACCATATTTGTTAAATTGTCACCCCACAAAGTTACTTTGATTTTCTCACCGCTTCAGAAATTTAATTATGTAAAAGTTATTTCAAATTACATAAGAATCTAAATATGAAAAAGAAGTTAAATAATGCTAGAACTTAAATGACTTACTCTAACAAAAGGATTTCAATCTCACGGATTTTGGAAGTTCGCTCCTTTGACGTGTCCTTGCCTATTACTTTTTCTTGTATTGGTTTTATTCCTCTAAGCATGCCAATAACATCTGCATAGGGATGTATAAATCTTATTAACTGATATAAAATTTATCTTTGATATGCATTTAGGATATTCTACCTGAGCATTGTGCATCATCATTTTCTCTACTCCATAATGTAGCACTATCAGCAAACTCAAAGTAATAGTCTAGAAATTTCCTTGATTCTTCTAGAACTTCCTTTACTGTCGTATCAGATACGGAAACAATTTTCAGGTTGTTCTTCAAAGGACGATACTTTTCATATTCCAAAACTTTGAACGTCTTCAATATGTCGATGGAGTTTTCTTTGAACTTTGACTTAAACTTGCTGAGCAGTTTAGTTCCAATAGAAGCATGGATTGTATTTCCCTATGGACAAATAAATGTTAGGAAAATGTGAAATACTATTTAAATTATATACAGTTAATTAATAGATGCACCTTCTTATCTGCTAAAATCATATCAACACTGATGACTTCATTGGTTGATAGATTCATTGAATCCCAAAGTCTTAAAACTTTGACCTTGATTGTGCATGAATCGTCTCTTGTAGACAATGCAGCTAGGAGTGTAGACGGCATATCTGTGGATGCAAGTGAAATATAACTGAATAGGCTACAATGAGCATGGTTTTTTTTTTTTGATCGACGCGAAATATTCTTTGACAGAGAGAATTTATGCACCTATTCAGTGCGTCTAAAATTTTAAAAGAAAAAGGAGATGGCTAGATCAATGGAGAAGAACCTCCTTTCTGATTGCAATTGTTGTCAATTTAAATACAAATTTTTTCGCATGGAATAACCATGACATTGCACCATATCGTTGATATCAAAAGCGAGGAGATCTATCAAGCTAAATTTGAAAACCGCTGAGATCAAAAGGAAAAAAAGATATTTATCCAACCTGTGGGATGCACAGGCTTTGATTTTATGGATGATTTCCAAGTTGCCGATCTCCGGAGAGCTAGGATCTGCCTTAATGAGTTGCTGGCAATATTAATGCAAAATTTTGCACATGGAATAACCATGACATTGCACCATATAGCTAATTGTACTAAAGCTGATTACCGTTGATATCAAAAGAGAGATCTACATAGCTAATTTTGAAAACCAATAAGATCAAAAGGAAAAGGATATTTACCCGATGATTCACAGGCTTGATTTGATGGATGATTTCCAAGTTGCCGACCTCAAGAGAGCTGGGATCTACCTTACCGAGTTGCGGCAAGATGCAGACCTATTAAAAGTGGTGATTTACTGCGCAAGACTTCTGGTGAAATTTTGGAGACACGACAAAAGCCTCTGGGAGAAATCGACATGAAATATATATGTGTACTGTAACTCGTGTATGTCAGGGTCTTTGTTTCCTTGTTTCCCACGTGTTGGATTTTTTTTTGGCTGGACGCGTTGTGCTAATTGGAAGAGGCGACCATCGTGATGTAGACGGAGCCCATATATTCTATGTGTATATGAGACGTATGAGACAGAATCTGTTAAGCCAACTCTTTTTAAAAAAAATCTAGACGTGAGACGGACTCTGTTGAGCCAACTTTTCAGATTTTTTTTATTGGACGTGACATGGAGAGCCAACTCTTCAAAAGAAAACAAAAGGAAAAGGTCTTAATGTGTTGTATTAATGTGTTATACTATCCCGCCAATTAAATCACAGCCATAACTTTGACATCCAACGTTCAATATAATTATGGTGACGTGGATCAACCTGGTGCCTCGAAAAACACCTTTATTTTGCTTTTAGTATATAATAGAATAGATGCTGCGTGATTGTATAAGCCAAAGGCATATATTTAGAATTCCATCTGTCAACTACTCCCTCCGTTCTAAAATATAGATGACTTCCATATGTTCACATACATGCATGTTTGAACAAATGAAACTCATCTATTTTGAAACGCATGGAGTATCTCGCATGGTACGTACCGCGTCCACTAGGATTCCCTGTTCTCTCGATCCAAAATTTTGGATTTATAATCTCTATGAGTATTATTATGAAAAAAAATGCTTTTGGTATAAAACTCACTTGTTATACTTGTCCTTTTTTTATAGGTCGCTTATATATGTACTTGTATATTTTTTCAGAATTTTTCGAGACACTGAATAGGTGTTTTTGGCTTTGGCTTTTAGCTTTTAACTACAGAATGTTGTGTGATTGTATGAGCCAAAGGAATATATTTATGGCTTATAAGCCCAAAATAAGCCTAATTAAGTACACTCATAGTCTGATCATGGAAAAAGGTAGGGTACTCCCTCCGTCCGCGAATAACTGTACTTTTTCCTTTTTCGTCTGTCAAATTTATTCAATTTTGACTAACTTTATTGAAAAACGTATTAACATTTATGACGTCAAATTAGTATCAATAGATTTGTCTTGACATAAAGTTTTAAAATATACCATTTTGATGTCATATATGTTGCCACAATTTTCTATAAAATTGGTCAAAGTTTAAAAGGTTTGACTAAATGCAAATCTAGATGTACACTTATTCATGAACGGAGAAAGTAGGTGAGAACGGAAAAACTGGAGGGAGTTAAGTGAAGAAACCGGTGATAGTTTCGATCCACTTTTCTTTTGAAAAACCCTTATTAGGCCTGTCCTAATGCATCGTTTCTTAGCACGTTACCATAGGTGTATTAATAATTTAAGAGACTACTAGTCTAATGTAGTATTGTTTTTTAAACGTTGTCTCTAAATAATTTAAGAGACTACTAATCCAATGCATCAACCGGCTGTAGCTGCGCGCAAGGCGTGCATGGCAACCGGTTGTATTCTACCCCGAGCGAAACTCTGCCCGTCTTTTTCTCGTCTTCCGTGCGGTGTGCCGATGGAGCACATACGTGACGTGAAAAAGCTCTAGCTAGCCTAGCACCCTGTGAATGGTAGCTAGTTGTTGTCCTCTCTCTCCATCTAGTTACTAGCTAGCGTGTTCTCCCTTATTAGCTAGCTAGAATACAAAATAGCTAGTCAACTCTCTTTTTACTAAGCTGGTTATGTCGCATGTAGTTTTGTGGTAGCTTTTTGTGTAATTTTGAGTAAAACACTGTTTTTTCTCCTGGTGTATGTTACGTACGAATTTCTTCAAAGTTACATACGTGTTTATGCAACGGTGGATGAGTTGGTTATAAATGTTGAATGAGTTTTTTTTCTACTACAAAAATTACATGTTCTATAGACATTTTTGCTACAACCGAATTGAGATTTGTTCCATATGTTGTTGATTTTTGCACCATGGTCGTATCCAAAATGCTCTAATATTTTGTTTACTACACATCGCAAATGTTTAGAAATTCAAAAAATGTTACAAAACGATGTTGCATTTATAAATTGCTACATACGTAGTAAAAAATGTTTTAAATTCACTAGTGGAAACAGGGCCTTTTGTCCCGGGTCGTAAGGGCCATTTGTCCCGGTTGCGCAACCGGGATGGGCTAGCCGGGACAAATGGCCCTCCCCATTGGTCCCGGTTGTGCCAGCACCCGGGATGGTAAGACTGGCCCACGTGGCGACTCTGGGCCAGGGACCGCGAGGGAGTTCGTCTCGGTTCGTTTTAGGGACCGGGATGGATGCCTTCTTAAAAAAAGAAAAAAGTCCGCCCATTTTCCCTGCCGCGGCAGGTTTTTTTTGTTCGTTTTTTTTTCTCCTGCCTCGCAATCGCCAACCGGCCTCCCCTTCCCCAACCGCTCCAGGCCCACGTCTTTAATTAAGCCCACTGACACATTTTTTAGTCAAAAAGGCCCACTGGCCCGCGTCTTTTATTTATGGACAGTCAACAGTTCGAAGGGCCCACTGGCCCGCGCCTGTTATTATGGCCAGTCAACAGGGGCCACTGGCCAGCGGCCTGGTGGCTGGTTCGCCTGGTCCATTAAACTAAGACCGAAGGACGGTCAAAGGGCCGCTGTCCGCCTCGTCTTCCCGCCCCGCCTCGTCTTCCCGCCCCGCCTCGGCTTCCCACGCCCCACTCCCCACGCGCCACGCCTCGGCTCCCCGCATTCATGGCCGCCTGCAACCGCCGCCACGTTCAGGCCGCCGGTTGGCATGCCAGCCCAGCCCGGGTCCTTTTTAAAGGCCCCCCGCCGCCCGTACAACCCACCCACCCCGGACGCGTCCCTGGCAAAGCAACCCTAGCCGCCACCATGTCCCGCTGGTTCTCGAACTCCGGCAAGCGCCCAAGGAACGACGACGGAGGCTCGTCGAGCGGCGCAGGCCGCATCCCGCCCCCGCCGGCGGAGGCCTTCGGCTACGGCCCTGGAGGTGTCCGCCTCGGCGGGGTGCCACGCGTCCCCGCGCCACCACCGGCTGCACGCCCGCCGCCCCGCGCCGCGCCCCCGGGCAAGCGGTTCCGCCGGTACGTCCGGGTGGACGAGGCGGAGTGGCACTGGAACAATGTCACTCCGGTGTTCTACAACGACGTGCACCTCCCGGACGGCTGGCACCTGAATCCCCAGCGGATCCCAGTGCCGCCGGCCCCGACCGGCGCGGCGCTGCTCGAGGAGATCGAGCGCCGCCGCGAGCTCCTGCCGGCCCCCGTCCGCAGGGAGCGGATGTACGCGCGCAGCTCCCCCTACTGGGCCGCCTGGCTCGAGCAGGAGCACGAGCAGCGCCGCCGCTCCTTCATCCCCGCCCCCCTCGAGGCCAACGTGGACGACTACCCCCCGCCAGCGCCCGGCCGGGAGAGGGAGCTATGGCTCCTCGTGGACGAGCCGGAGGACTTCTCCGGGGAGCCGGACCCCGAGCTCCGGGCCCAACTGGAGGAGGCCTGCGAGCGCTCCCGCCGCTCCCTCGTCGACGACGAGATCAAGAGGTGGCATCGTGTCGTGGCCGCCGCCGCCGCCGACGCTGCTGCCATGCCACCGCCGCCGCCACCCCCTAACGAGCCTGCCATCCCCTGGTGGCAGGCCATGAACGCCGAGCTGGAGGCGTCCGAGGACATGCCGGAGCCGCAGCCGCTCCCACCAGGCCTGGAGTATGGCATGACCTGGGCCTGGACCGGCGGCGTTTGGGCGCCGGGGTCGCCGGAGCAGGAGGCGGAGCTGCCCCCGCCGCCGCCGCTGCCACAGGAGGTACTGCCCCCGCCGCCGCCGTACGCGCCCCCGATGCCCCCCCCGGCGAGCCCGGCCCAGCCGCCTGCCCACCTGTGGCAGGCACCCGCGTATGTACACCTCTCCGACGACGAGGACGACTAGGTCACCGCCGCCCCCCTATTCTCTATAGACAACGCCCCTAGCTAGCTACCCCCCCCAAGAAACGGCCGGCCCGCCTGTGGCCGCGCCGCCGCCCTTATGCAAGTACGGCCGGCCGCCTGTGGCCGCGCCGCCCCTATGTAAGCAAGGCCCCTGGCCCTATTTTAATATAAGTTGTGTTCCCCTAATCTACTGTGCCCCTAGTCCATCCCCGCCGGCGTTCCGCCGGCGAATCTGTCCACTCGTTCCCGCCGCCGGCAGGGCTTCGCCCAGCCATATCCACTCGTGCCCGCCCCTGGGGTGTCCGCTCGGCCTGGAGAGAGGGCCGCGCTTTTTTATACACTTGGGCCTTTAGTCCCGGCCCGTGCCACCAACCGGGACTAGAGCCCTTTGGTCCCGGTTGGTACCACGGCCCGGGACCAAAAACAAATTTCGAATTTCGGTGGCACCTCTGCGCGCCCAAAATTTTTTAGCGCCAAAATTTGAAAAGTGTTAAGTTTGCACATTAACAACTTTTATATACTTCCAAATTTGACAAAAATTCCAACATGAAAAATGCTAGAATTTGCAAAACTAATTTAAATCCATTTTTCGTTTAACTAAATAATTATTCTAACTATTGAAACTATTAATTATTTTTTCATTTGTATATAATTTGAATATAAATTATGGAAATTTATATTCAAATTATAAAGCGGCTCTGTGTCATACAAATTTCTGGAAATTTCCACCCATACACTTTTTGGAGCTAGGGCCTCATTTTCATAGTAGAAGTAGGGTCGAAGAAACCTCGGTCGAAGAAACCATTTTCAGTGAGCTTGTGTGCGTCTCGGGAATTTCGTCGAACACCTCGTGTGCATAGTAAAAAAAAAACAGCAACACCACACTCTCTCACATCTCCAAGCAAAAAAAAAGATGGAAGGAGGGGGGCTGGGGCAGTATATATAGGGGAAGGGGGCATTGGTCCCGGTTCGTGGACTGAACCGGGACAACAGGTCATGCGCGTGCCACGTGGCCTGTGACTAGGCATTGGTCCCGGTCCGTGGCACGAGCCGGGACGGATATGCCCCCACGAACCGGGACCAATGCGCCCAGGCGATTCCTGTTGCCCCGGGCGCACGAACCGGGACCAATGCAGGGCATTTGTCCCGGATTTGGTTGCAACCGGGACAGCTGCCCCCGGCCCCCTGGACGAGAGGGGTTGTTTCCACTAGTGATTCAAAACTAGTTTGCTACATGACTGTATTTAACCGCTACAATTTTATAAAAAAATGTTACATACATAGTAAAAGAATGGTACACGGTCATATCTAGCTTGGTACATGACTATATTTAAGTGCTACCATTTTTTATCATTCTTCTCCATGGCCATCATGTTCACGTTCACGGTTAGAAAGCACTGTGAAGAAGAAAAAGGTGTTGGGCTCCACCACGATTAAAAAGCAATGTTAAGGCAAATTTGCCACATAGATTTATTTGGCATGATTGCTAAATTTGCTATGTTAGCTACAGTGTGTTAAAGTCAAAGTCAAATGTCAAATTCACTAATTATGTGGCCCACTATGTACAAAGTAATGCTAAAATATTCTTGAACTGCCTGCCCATCATCATATTATTTTATTCACTTAAATGAATTTGGTATTCGATCTTCCAGTTGCGGACGCTTACAAAAATTTAGCTATGGAACCAACAAAACTATGCTAGCTCTGCAATGTAATGTTCCTAAAAGCTGAAACTCAATTTATTTGACAATACACTGTACATGGACGGTTTGTGGTGCATTAGAGCAAGTTCAATAGTAGAGTCGGCAGCCGGCTATAACAAATTGCCATGTCATCTATAGCCAACATATAGCCAACAAGTACAATAGGTAACAATAAAGCTATCTTACTTTATCAAGATATGGCCCACCTCCCACTCTCACAAAGTGTCTAGGAGCACGTGCTGCAGCTGGCTCTTGCATGAGAGCCCACTCCCCTTCTCTCTCCTCTTCTCTCTCCTCCATGTCATCACAATAATACTATTTTAGTTCTTATAGCCTGCTGACTGTACCTTATTGTACTTGCTCTTATCTCCCATATGTAATACAGTGTACATTGACGTCTTGTGCAGCACTTGGAAAGCGACGTCTCGGTCAAGTCACGCTCACGACTCTGATTCGCTTAATCCGATGGCATAGAAGGCAACAGTACGCTCGATCGCGTCAGTACAACCGAGGGCGCTTAGGGCACGCCTTTTCTTTTTGAGAAATCGTGTGCAATTTTCGAGAAAAATTGTGTAGTACTCACATTGTTTGAGCGTCGTATAAAATGTGAAATCCATAAAATCTATCATAAACACGGTACTAAGGGCATTTACAGCGCGGACGCTTAGCCCAAATCCCGGCCGTTTTCTTCTGATTCTGGCCGAGCCCAGAAATAACTTTGGCGCCTACCCAACAAGTAGCGTCGGTCGCTAGTCCTTTTTTCCGTATGCGCGAAGACTCGAAAGCACTCCGTACAAGCGCCTGCACCTAGTCTTGCATTGCAGCCGCGCTAACGCTATTTTTTTTTCTCTTAAGCGCCTGCTCAAGCGACTGAGCATTGTAGGTGGCCTAAGACGCGGTTGTAATAATTATATTTGGGGCAATCGGTAAAATTGGGGCCGTAAAAGTTACGTACCATCATGACTGCCTTAACGTTGTCACGGTGAAACGGAGTCCGTGGTCGACGTCCTTCCGGCCGGGCTGGTTCGCAGCGGCGACAAACGCCAGTAGGCCGTCACTACTAGAATTCGATATTTTGCCGTGTATCATAAATACACGGCGAAGGCTCCAAAATACTCGGCAGTATCTTTGCCGAGTACTACACTCGGCGTAGAAGACTCGGCGTCTATTAGCTCGGCATAAGAGCGTACGCCGAGTGCCAAACCACGGGGTGCTCGGTGACGTCTTCGCCGAGTCTTTTACAACCACACTCGGCGAAAAAAAGTTCTGACAGCTCCACGTCTAAGTCCCCAACGGAACGGACCACGCACCTTTGCCGAGTGTTCGTAGGAAAGACACTCGGCGAAATAATTTCACCGTGGGAACCAGCAAGCCGCCACGTGTGCCGCTTTGCCGAGTGTCCCACTCGGCGTACTGATGACCAGAGGAGCTACCACGAAGCGCCACGTGTTCCTCTAGTTGCTGAGTGCCTTCTTGGCACCGCACGGCAAACAAGTGTGCCGAGTGCCAAACAACAACTCGGCGGCCTTTATCGTTGCCGAGTGTCGGCACTCGGCGTACATTTAATCCAGAGGCTACCCTGGCGCGCCACGTGTTCAACTATTTGCCGAGTGCTTTCTTGGCACCTCTCGGCAAACAGGTGTGCCGAGTGCCAAATCATGACTCGGCGGCTCCGTTCTTTGCCGAGTGTCGAGACTCGGCGTATAAGCATCCAGAGGAGCTGCCCTGACCCGCCACGTGTCCCATCTTCGCCGAGTGTTACAGTCGGCAATGATCCTATCCAGGCGCCCAGGTTGGCCCCTGGCAACGGGGTTTGCCGAGTGTTTCTGGGTCCACTCGGCAAACCCCGTTGCCAGGGGCCAACCTGGGCGCCTGGAGGGTACCATTGCCGAGTGTAATACTCGGCGTATCTGCCATTTGGTCCTATGCCGAGTGTAACACTCGGCATACTTACCATATGGTCATGTTTTCTTGCTGTGTTTTGCGCCCATCCCTGCAATTAAAACCAAATTTCATATATAGTTCATTTTGGCTCACTGGGGTTCACAACAGACAGTATTTAAGTTCAACACATACATAGCACTCAATCTATATACAAACTCACTTTCAATACATAGCATCTCAAATATTCATACATATATTCCATCACACATAACATAAAAGTTCAAAATGGTTCACCACACATAGTATTCAAGTTCAAAAGATAACACATAGTATTCCATCACACATAACACATAGTATTCTCAATACAAAGCTTCATTTTTTTCCCTTAATGCAAACCTACAAGTGAACAAGCAAAATGATTAGTTTTGAACCGTGTAAGTGAGCATGAGAAGCAAAACAAATGAAGAAACATGAGAAGCAAAACAAATAAGAAAAATGGTATACTAACCTAGCATCACTGCGGCGTCTTGGAGGTCGACGTCTCTCCATCTCCGGTGCCCCCTCCATGCTCCATGTGGGATCCCTCCGATGCATTCCCCCCCTATGAACAACCGCATTAGTCGAGGAAGCTAAATACTGTTTCATTGAGCAAGTTCAGGCCAACTTACAATGTTGAAGTTGAGTGGAGGGAGTTCAGGTAGAGGAGGAGCCGACGAATCCACTGGGATAGCTCGCATCCTCTGCAATGACCAAGTGATCGATCCGTGAGTTAACATGTGTAAATCGATGAATAGAATGGAATGGAAATCTGTCTTATGTGTGAAAACCGGTACCTCGAGCATCGCCGCCATGAATGCCTGCTGGGAAGACAACTGGTTTTCCATCATCTGCATCTTCTGTTTTGACTCCGCCGCCTCTCTTTTGCTTTCTTCAAGTTCAGCCTACGGTATGTGAAAATGTCATTAAATGTGCAATGCAAGCATGTATAGAAAGCGAAGATAAGACTGACCAAGGAAATGGTTTGTGTTCATACCTGAAGTGTGGCGACGGCAGTCACTCCTGGTCGTGGGCGGCGCTCAATAGACGGCGATGAGCTCGTCTGGCCGGCACGGATCTGCGAGAGCGATGGAGTACCTGATGTGTCGAATGCGCCATCGGCAAAGGCAAACCGGCCGTTCTTCCGACCCTCTCCCGCCAACAGAGCGACCCTAGGGTCATAGGGGGTCGTCAGTGGGTCGGCGTCGGGGACGTGCACCTGCTTCAACTTCTCGGTGTACTTGTCCCACTTCTCGCCGTTTGGGGGTTGATCCATTGCTTCTCAACCGGTACATCCGGCTTCAGGACCTTGGGCCTCCGGGTCTCACAGAATGCCACCATGCGAGTGATGACCCTGCCCTTCTTTGCTTTCTACAATTCAAAGAAAAATGATCAGCACAAACTCTCATCTTAAGAATAAAGCGGCGTATGGAATTATTAGCAAAGCAATTCCTTACCTCTCTCTGGACGCGACCGGTGAGGGTGAGGCCGCCTTGACGGTGTCCATCACCAAGCATAAGGCGCCGCTCCCGGCACTCGGCGTGCTGGTTCTTGTACGCGTCGCTCGTCCACTTCTTCACGATCTTCTTGAAGCAAGGGATCTTGTTGGCCAGCCACTGAGGAACCACCTGTTAACAAAAACAATCCATGAGTAGTTCTTTGCCGCAGCAATGTATGGATTAAAATGAAAATGATGCCATTACCGCTAAGTATTGCACCGCTGACAGGCGTATCTGTCGTGCATCCGTCTTTGTCAGCTTGGTGTTCTTGTGCTTCGCGTAGAACTTCACCACGCAGAGCACACGTGCCTCGTATAGCATGTCGCGGATGAGCTTCTTGGCCATTCTAATGAGCACCACCCTGGCCTTGTCCTCCATATCCGCGGCGCAGGTGAAGTAGTCCTACAACCATTGAGCATACGATAAAGACATTAGAAGGATATTTAAAGAGAAATACACATGTCAGCGGTGAAGACAAATACATACCCAGAAATCAGCGACCACTCGGAGGCCCAAGTGGCCATACACCCGTCCATGCTTGTCCTCCACGTCCGGGACCCTCTCATAGTCCTTCCAGGACCAAGCTGGCTCCAGATTGCCGTTCTCCAACCTGACCAAGCCAGGGTAATACTTCTTGCAAAGAAGCCCCAAGATGCCGCTCATGGTCCGTGGTGGTGGAACGTCCCCAAGCCACTCCAACGACCTGCACAAACAAGTAGAAGAGTCGGTGAGCTTTCGATGACATAAATGAGGCATAAACAAAGTAAATTGTAATTACAACAATGTCCACTTACTTATCTCCGTCGACGGTGACAACTATGTCCTTGAAGGGGTATGGAGGCTTAGGGAGCCTAAATGTCCCTCGGAGCCAAACTTTTTGGCCGGGGGGTGCCACTTTCCCTAAGTCAGGGAGAGGGTGGGCAAACAAGTCCTCGGGCTCGTCCTCCGGATCCGACACCTCGACATCCTCCTCACCACCATCCTCTGACTCCGATGGTGAAGAGTATCTGTAGTCGTCCTCGGAGTCCTGCTGCTGCTGCTGCTGCTCCACGTCCTCCTCCTCCTGCTGCTGCTGCTGCTGCTCCTCCTCCTCCTCCTCCTGCTGCTCCTCCTCCTCAGAAGAAGAAGAAACGGAGGGCAAGGGACTACGTGAGCGAGTCTCGCTCCGCGTAGCACCTCCCCGGCCTCTGGAACGTGCTCTGGAAGACGAGGGCGCGTCCACATGCTGCTTGCGCCGGATTCTCCCTATCTTCACTCGGCTGCCATCCTCTTTTCTAGCGTACAGAGAGTCCACCTGTGCAACTTTGCTCGCGGTCCGCTTCACCCCTTTTGGCTTGGCTTTCGGGGCCATGCTGCACTAACCTGTTATGAAAATGAGGGGTCCCAATTAGTACAAAGTGATAAAAAATGTCAAGTAATAGTCGAAATGCAATTAATGTTGTAAATAAAAATACTAATGATACCAAGCATAAGAAAACTAGAATAAAAAAAATGCTAATGATAGTTGAAAGGCAATTAATAGTTGAGAGGCAACTAATATTTATAAGGCAATTAATAGTTGAAAGATAAGTAATAGTTGTAAATAAAATACTAATGATATATACCAAGCATAAGAAGACTGGAATAAAAAAATGGTAATGATAGTTGAAAGGCAATTAATAGTTGAAATCAAACTAATACATAACAAGAGCGAAATTAAAAAAATATTACAACCTTGTGATTAGTCTAGAAGTGCCACACAAAATAGTTGAGACATAATGCTAATTATACATTCACGGTTACATAATTGGAACACAAATGGTTCAGAACTCATTAATGCTTAAAATCCTGACATTTGTCATGTGCACGATTTTCTGCTGAAAATCTCCTCCCATGAGCTTGAAGAATCTGATCTTGTTCACGGCCATGTGCTCCCAGAAGTAGTGCTCTTGCCACTCCCTGCACCGATATTTTGGTGACCAAAATAACAGCGCAGGGAGTGGCAAGAGCACTACTACTGGGAGCATATGGATGTGAACAAGATCAGGTTCTTCAAGCTCATAAGGGAGGAGATTTTGAGCACAAAATCGTAAGTGCTTGGAGACTCTAAGCACCATGACAAATGTCAGGATTTTAAGCGCAAGTTCATAACGCATTAATGCTAATTATACATTCACGATTACATAATTGGAACACAAATGGTTCAGAACCCATTGTCTAAATCCTTGGGATCATAGCTTGGACCGGGATCATCGTCATCATCGCTATCACGAGTATACCACCACTCTTCCATGTAGTTCGGTGGTGGACCTCTCGGCTCCTCGACATCAGGCAAGTGGAGACGTTCAAATAGTTCCACGTCCTTAGAGTTAAGAACGGATGGATCGTCCCCTTGCCCATTATCGACTCCCATGACGACATCATCATCGTCGTCTTCTTCCATTTCATCAATTGTGGACAAGTCGATGATGAACCCGCCGGTGAGCCCATCGTCTTGATAGAACTCTCCCTCATATGTGTTGGGGTTTATGCGCTGGTGGTAATCGTCATCGTTTGGAGGAGGTGGTCTATTACACGGTGGAACTGTGATCACGACATCCCACCCTTGGAGGCGTTTCATAGTTTTGCATGGGTAGGGGAGATAGAAGACTTGGGTGGCATGTTGTGCAATGATGTAGACATCATCTGACCCATAGACAGATGCCCGATCAATTTCGACCAAACCAATGGCAGGATTCCGTCTCACTCGGCTCGGATCAAACCAATGGCATTTGAATACAACCGGATTCTTCGTGCCAAAATGGAAGTCCAGCTCATACATTCCCTCGACCATACCGAAGTAATCACCACCGGCGTGGGTAATACCCCGAAATTTTTTGTCTTCCGGTTGGGCCGTTTCTCATCGTAAGAACGGGTATGGAAGCGATACCCATTCACATCGTAAGACTTAAATGACTTCACGGAGTAAGTGAAGCCCCGGGCAAGTTTCCTCAACTCATGACTCATTTCCTTGTCGGTTAAAGCCTACATGTTCAATACGAGAAGTTCGGTCAATAAGTTCAAGCTAAGATCGCCGTAATATGTGGCTTGCGCTAGAAACCATGTAAGAAAGGAGATTACTTTTGCGGCGAACCAACTAATAAAACCACCGCCTCCTTTGCCACCCTTCTTAAAAAGGTCCGACTTCTCGGCGTATGTAGGTTCTCGCGGATGATGTTTCCAGGTTTCTTGCTCAAATAACCTAAGTGTGGGACCAACAAGAAGGGGAATTAGACACAATTTGAGGGAATGAAAGATTGTGAAAATTAGGCGTTGAGCACTTACTCAATGTAGGGTTTTACTTCCACCGTGTTCTTCAAGACACACGAGAGAATAGCCGTCCATTGTTCATGTGAGTCTATTTGCTCTTGCTTCACGCCACTTGATCTGCCGCCGAGCCCTGCGAGTATGCTAAGCTCTGGTGCATCGGCGGGGTCGGAGTCATTATTGTACCGAGAAACAGGATTATGACGAGTGGGAAGACTGTCATGATAGTATTTTGTCGTGAAGTTTGCCACCTCCTCGTTGAGGGTTGCCTCACATATGGATGCTTCTATGCGACATTTGTTGGTGCTTTTCTCTCGAAGTTTCTTTTGCTCTCTCTCGGTTGAAAACATCCAGCGGTACTGCACAGGGCCCCCCAATCGCGGCTCTTCCGCGAGATGCAAGAGCAAGTGTTGCATCGGATTAAAGAAACCGGGAGGAAAGATCGCCTCTAGTTCCACGATTAGCTCGGCGGCCTGTTCCTCCAACTTTGCAACCACATCTCTATCTAATTCCTTGGCACAAAGCTGACGAAAGAAAAAGCTCAACTTGGCTAGCACTAGCCAGATTTCCTCGTCAACATAGCCTCGAATCATGACGGGCAAAATCCGCTCAATCCATACGTGGTAGTCATGACTCTTGAGCCCCGTTATCCGCAGCCCAGCGAGATTCACTCCCCTCATTATATTAGCTGCGTACCCGTCAGGGAAGAAGAGGCAGTCCAAGATCCACTGGAGAATTTCTTTCCTTTGGGCCCTCGTCAGGCAGAAAGGGGCCCGCGGCTTCGTCCAGGTCTTTTTGCTTTTTGTGGGTTCCTTCAAGTTTAGATGTTCCCTGTCACAAAGCTCGGCTTGATCGACTCTTGCCTTGACGTTATCTTTCGTCTTCTCAAGATCAAAAAGTGTTGACCAAAGGGCCTCAGCGATATTTTTTTCAGTGTGCATGACATCAATGTTATGTGGAAGAAGAAGATCCTGCATGTAAGGGAGCTTCCACAGGCATGAGATGTGAGTCCACTGGTGCCACTCTCCATACCCCAGAAAGCCGGTCCCCTCGGCATTGAGCTGTAGACTATCTAGCTGAGCCTTGACGTCTACACCGGTCATCAAAGTTGGTCGTGGCGCATCGACAGCTACATCTTTCATCCACTTCAGGGCAAATTCATAGTGGACCGCTTGTCAAGTTATATGACGCAGCCATATAAAAGTAGTTTAACTAAAATATCTCGGTCATTCGTGGTGGACTGCTTGTGAATCATGCAGTCAAAACAGGTGTGTTGCAAGCACGGGAGTTGTAATGTGGTTCTCACTGGTATAGAAGAAGGATGCCATAGGGGAGAGGCGGAATAGTAAGTTTGTCTACCTAGAGCTTGAGGGTGGGCTCTATCTCCACACGGATGACAAGTTGATGAGGGTGTAGACGCAGCCCCATCCTCAAAGTGAGGGATACCATCAGACCCTACAGACGCTGCACACTGGAATTTCATACGGGTTAAAGGAAGTGCATAGCATATTGCCATATAAAATATTTGCATTAATTGATTTCCTTACAAATATATAGCTTGAATTGGACAAATACTCTACTTTCATTCCTCTCCCATCATTTGACAATTTCAAAGCAGTTTAAGATTTCTTTCATGACATCCTAGCTCAAGAGTGATTTGTTGGATGCCTCCATTTTATTAAAACAAACAAGGCATCACCTAACCAACATAATCAGGAATTGCCCATGGAGTAGTGGTCCATATGACTAAGCAAACATTAGAGAGAAATTCATCTAGCAACCGAGAATTGGGCGGAACGGTAAGCTTGAACGTAGCATATAGGTAGTAGGAGCAAGTAAGGAAGTCAAACCTGATCAACTTCTTATTCTGGAATCTGGATATAAAGTTAGTTAAGGCTATTCCAAATTGTCCATGGAGTACGGTGGTGGGTACGGTGGTACCACTTGAACGCTAAATGGTACTAGACTCTCCTAGTCATAGATGGTCCTTCAGTGGTTCGTACGATGAAAATTCACCACTCGTTATGCTGCATGAAAAAAGTTGTGCTTTGGAAGTTCTTGCATTGTAGCCCTATACGGTGGCTGATACAATATGTGATCGTACCTCCACTCGTTAAATTTTCTGTTAATCGTACTTCGGAGTGATTTTTCTTACCAGGTCAACTATAGAAAAATTAAATCACGGTACGGTGGCTGGTGCGGTGACTTGCTACCGTAAACATGATTTATGGGTATTTATTTTTTGACGAGTCTTCGAAATTTTCCTCTAAGGACCTAAAATGTTAGTCCATACCATGTTTGCATATATAATTTCAATAAGGATAATGGAAGTACTATAGGTAATACTCCTAGTAATAATTCTCTTCTCCTCCTTTGTGCTTTCAACACTAAAGACTAAAAACAAAACTGTCACGCCCCAATTTTTGGAATCTTGTACTGTGCTCAAGAAGACAAAAATTAGGGCCAACAATTTTTTTTTCTAAACAACATGATTATTTGAACTAACATGTGTTTATGATCTTAATCATATTTGCAATGCAAGTTTTGTTTCTTGATAAAACCAATACCAATTTTTTCCTGAAAACAATTCTATTATTTTTCCTGATATTTTCCCTGATGTTGTGTGAGTGGTTTTTATCCCAAGACTTGGATTATTCTTGTTTGCATCTTAAAATAAACGTTTAACTTTGTTGGATCCAAGAAAACAAAATTTCAAAATGATTTATGAAATTTTTCTTTTAAGATTTCTATAGAAAACAATCCCTGAAAATATAGCCAAGTACCTGTTTTCTACCCTTGTTTTCACTAGGCTATAAAATGTTATTTTATGTTTTCTTGACTTTTATTTGTTCCTTGATATATGTACTACAAATACATAAGCTTGGTTTTATTTTTGGATTAATAAAAATAATCTTTTGCTTGTTGTTTTTGTGGTATAAAAATAAGGCAGGAAAATACATTTTTGAAAACCAGAGAAAAACAGAAAGTACACATTTTTCCACATTGTTTTCATGGCCTTAAACTATTTCAAATTTGTTTTCAAAATATGTTTCCGAAAGTTTATAACATGGTTAACAAGTTCCCACTTTGAAAACAAATTTTGGAAACCATTTGGCCTTTGAAAACAAACCCAACTTTTTGATCATTCCATCTGTTTTCAACACTTAGAAAAAGTCTCTAAGTCTTAGACTGAATTTTTGAACAGTGTGAGATACACTTTTGAGCAGTGGTTTTCTTTGTGTTTCTTTGAAAATTTTGAAATGTAACCTTGTCAAGTGTGTTGACCTCAGTACTAACTCGAACCAGGATGCACTCCTTTGCTTCTAGAAGCCTTGTGAGTGAAGAAAACTAGAGAGAGAAAGAGGATGATGTGGCAAGGTATGGGAGCCCATACCTTGACTCTTTGACTTGCCCTTGCCTTCTCTTGCCTCCAAAAGCCAGGCATTGACCTGCCCCCATGTGGTATTGTCCTTTGGCAACCAGAGCATGAAGTGGAGTGACTAAAAACACCCTAGAACGCCCTCATGCCGCTCAATGACATGAACCCGAGCCCACCCTTGGCATTTTTCCCTTGCCCACGGTTACAAGCCCCCACTGGCCTGTCCCTTGCGCCACACTAATCTCTCACACTCACCCAACATCCCCAAATCGAGATCTAGCCGAGCCATAGCCCCTTGGAGCTTGCCCGCTCTTGTGAACCCGACAGTCACCGTCGGGAGCTCGAGGTTGCACCTCCCTCCCCCGTGCACTCCCACCGCTCCTCAACGCCCTGGATCGAATCCCCACCCTCCCCTGAACCTCCCTGACAAGTTCCCTTGGCCTCTGCCCGCAGGAGACGCCGTCGCCGTCCGTGGACGCCGCCACGGGAATCGGCCGTGCTCTGCCGCCTCGAGCAGCACCCACGCCCGATCTTCACGCCCCGCGACCGCCCCGGGTACCTGCATCGCCTCTGACCCCGCGCCACCCCTCCGCGAGCCCCACGGTGAGCCACCACAAGCCCCCTGCCGCCGGCCGTTTCAAGGCAGAGAGAGAAGAGGGGTGAGGAGGACGACGATCCACGCGCCGTTGATCGACAGATCAATGGACAACGTTGAACCCGCGCGTTTCCCGTGCCGCGCGCGCTGAGTGGCGATGGTCTGCTCGGCCGCTTAACTGGGCCGCGCTGCGGGCGAACCAGCCCGCGCTTCTGGTTGTTTTTGTTTTAAATTTTTTACAGAAACTTGCTTGTTTACTTTAGGCTTGGGAAAAATAAGAAAGTTGCAAAATAAAATCTACCAAAAATCAAGGCACGAGTGTTATGATTTCTCAGCCACATAAAATTTGTATATCTAAGATTGGACTGATATTTTAACCACAAGACTGGTTTTTCCACAAAGTGTCAGTAATATGGTTTTGAGCATAACTTTTTGGATCTGTAACTAAAATGACCAAACTAAATTGTTTTGGATAGCTACTGAGCAGATCAATCCATAGGACTTTGCCTCACATCAAGGTGAGCTACCAAATAGAAATGCCATACATTTTGGTAAAAGGCCAGTAGGCTTTTCTAGGATTTTTAGAGTGAGTTTAAAAATGATTTTTGAGGTAAATCCAATTGGATGAGTTTTCTATTGACTAGATCTATGTAATACTAGATTATATTAATTTTTGGAGCTCTAGAATAATTTTGGTGAGCAGATCTAGAAAACAACACTTTTCTGTTTTTGTTTGTATGTGTGTATTTCTTTGAAATGAAATGTGTGATTGTTTAAATCTTGTTTACTAGCATGTATAGAGTTGTTACCACTTGTTATTAGGTTTTTATCTTGAATTACATCTACCTTATAAAGTGTGTGCATGTTTGGAAAGTCAAATAGAAGTAGAACTAGCATTTATTGATCTCTAGTTTTATTGTTTGGAATATTTGTGTGAGCAAATCTTTGTGTGATTGATTGACTAAGTTTGTGCTAGGTTTGATATGAGTCCAGTACCATTTTGGTACTGTTATTTTTATGTTATTATATCTGTTAGCTTGCATATTAATTTATAGAAAAGCATGTGTAAGTTTTGTTATTTGTTTTCCGCTAGCATTGTTTCACTAGAATGAATAGCCTTGTGTTTTTATTTTGTCATACACATTTTTGTCATGAGTAACCAGAGGCTTTGTACCTATTTTGCCTTGGTATTAGTGGGCCCATAACCCACTGGTCCCATTGCAATTAGGTTAGGGATGCAAATGCCCAACTTTACACTTGTGTGAAAATAGCATGTCTTATTATATGATTGATAATTATTTTCCACCATGGAAAATAGATTGTTTGTTTCACTTATGCAAGTGAAAAGTTTATTTCCTATTTTTAAATACTAGTATGTTTGGGTCTGATTCATTTGTTAGCATAATATTCCTTAGGGGTATCATGTTAAGAAATGTTTCCCTATTGTTTGCTTAAATTGAATTGTTTGCTGATAGAATAATTTCCTTGTGATTGATAGATTGTTTGTGAATAATTTTTAATTGAGTGTTTCGATTTTTGAAAAGTTTTAGTTAACCTTTCATTGAGTGCATAGCTACTGGTTGTGTAGTTTATACCTTGGTTGCTTGCTATTTAATTAATTAGAAAAGCATGTATTAGTAGAATGGATTGATTCCTGCTTAGTAGATGTTTTCATAGAATTATTTTTGTGTATTTGATTACTAGCAAGTGTAAGATGTGTGTGCTGTTAGTAGGTATTTATATCCATGTATTGCTTGTTTAAGATTATGCATCCTTGTTGTGGTGTTTGCTTCTCTAGTAATCGACTAGTGTCACCACTAGAGATTATGAGAATATCTAGTATTGTTGTCTTCTTATTTTCTGAGTGTAGGACTATCCTAGCATATTTAGGATGATGTTACTTATGTTATTATGCCAGGACATCTTGTTTTGCTTGTTGCTATAGTTGTAGAATACAGTTATTTCTTATAGCATGCTTGTGTAGAATTCAATACTAGTATGATATTAGTGCACTCCTGTTTTTATGATTATTTGTAGGGAGCATTACCTTTTGTGATGTTGTGTTTTAGATTATGTTTTATGACTTGTTACCATTGGTTGAGATACTAGTTTGCTTGTTTATTTTCATGATTGATGGATTCCATCACTTTAAGTAGACATAAGCCTAGTCTATAACTAGCCTATTCACCTGTGGTGTGTCGCTTGCTGTTTGGAAATTTTCTGAGTGATTGCCTTAGCATGAGTATTGTACTTTTGTTGTTTGTTATGCTTAAGGATGGCAATGGGCAGGGTATGGGGCGGGTAGCGCAATACCATACCCATACTCGTATAGTCAACGGGTAGAAAACTCTACTCATACCTGTACCCATGGGTATGAAAATCTACCCATACCCATACCGGCGGATACCCGTACCCATTGGATACCCAATGGGTACACAAGTTATTATATTCATTGGTAGCAAATTTGTCAAAAATACGAGTTCGATCAACTGTATGCCTCATCGATGGGAATTTATCTCCCTAATTTGGGTATTTGGAAGAAGATGGATTGAGGAGTGATTGCAGTTTGGGGTGATTTGGGAGACGAGGGGATTACAAGGACGAGGGTATTACAAGAACGCTTTTATCGGCCCTTCTCCTCATCGCCTTAACCCTGGGCCTTGTGGGTTTCTTCCTGCCGGGCTACATATATATGGCCAAAGTGGCCTACATGTCAGTATAAATGGGTAGGGTATGGGTATACCTATGGGTACAACATGATACCCATGATCTACCCATGACATGATAGGTATGGTACGGGTACTACCCATGGGTATAAAAGTGTACCCATACCCTCCCCATACGGGTCAAATACCCGCGAATACCCGTACCCACGGTTAAAATTGCCATCCTTAGTTATGCTAGTATCGTTGTTGTGCTCAGTAGTATATTGTTGCCTATGCATTAATTTAGTAGTGAACTTGTTTGGTGATGATTTCTTGTGTGTTGCTAGTACCCACTGCCATGGGTATTGTTTTCAATAATTGTTATTATTTTAGTAGTCTCACCTTTTGTGCCCACAAGCTATATTTTTAGCTTCTTGAATATCTTATTATGAGAGTGGTACACCCACTCCATATATGGTATGTAAGAAGTGGGATATGGTTTCTCAACCATATGTTTGTTTGACGACAGTTTTGGACCGTGAGAGTTTGTGAGATAGTTTTCTCGATAATGTTTGTGACATAGTCCCTAAGTGGACACCCTAAAAATATGTTTTTACAAAACAAAGGCTTTTATGGAAAACCCGGAGAAAAGGCTGAGCCGTATCCACCGGAGGAATGTTGAAGTGGTCATTTTTGGGAAAAATATCTTTTACAAAAATGACACATAACCTAGTCTTCGTCGGACAACCTTTACCGTACTGCCACTTTACCCCAACATGGGCACGGGGCTTAACTTGAAGTTTGTTCTTGTTAGAGTGTGTTCTATCTCAATTTTCCATAAGGGGACAGACTCCCTCGAACCGAATGTCGCCAAATCTTTTTAACATGCGACATGTAAAGTGTGGGATTAATTTTCCCTCCGGACGCAGCAGTTGGGGCTCCTGTCTTGGATATTGAGTTTTACGACATGTAAAGTGTGGGATTAATTTTCCCTCCGGACGCAGCAGTTGGGGATCCTGACATGTAAAGGCATGACTTGGGCTCTACTACGTATGTGTGTGTTTAGCCTTCCGCTGTGTGTGCTGTGTGTTTTCCCTGTGTGGCAGCTGTGTGGACTTGGTGATGTGACCATGTCTCTTTGTATGTGTTTATGCAACCGTGTAATGGATATTGTATCTGTGTACCAACCTGATATGTTGTTCATGACTGGTGTGATCTGGGATCGTGAATGTATGCATATCGAAGGTGTCCTTGAACAGTGGTTCTGGGGCGGACCTTACAAAAACTAAAATTAAAAACTGAAATGAAGTACTTTCTTATCATGGGTTTCCTCCAATGTGGCGCTTTTGTTTTCGGTTGGGTAGCTCGACCATCGTGATGCTCAACTGGTCTTAGTGAGTTGCGTGCTCATTCCAAAGTAGCATGCCTTCACTGTGATGGTTCCATTATCGTAGACCTTTGATTATTTCTTTCTACCAAAATGAACAACAAAAGGATCTCAAGAGGGTTATTCAATCCTCACATTTTATTTAAATTTATCAATTCTTTAATTGTTCTTAAAAATGTCCTACCAAGTATAATAGGTGCTATTGGATCTTCAGTCATGCCTACTATCACAAGATCTAGGAGTGCTAGGCTCCCTCTAATTTGGAGGCACATATAAGTAAACAAATTTGTCTTGAAATGTGTGATGTTATAGCTAAGTTAAGCCCACTATGACCGGTCGGTCTGAAGGCCTCGTTTGGTAGACTGCACCAACTTTAGCGCTCCGTGGGCGCAGACTCCCCGGGGCATGGCCACATGAAAACAAGTGAGGATACATTTTGTGCCTGCCCTTTGGTGGCCTGCACCGCATCAGTGGCACAGGTTTGTGCTCGGCGTTTGGCTGCCCTCTGTCCATGCACAAAAGCATTCGACAATGAAAAGTGTGTTGTTTGGTAGCATCCGATGATTGTTTGTGGTCACCTCTTCATTCCTCCGGTGACCTTACCACTTGACACCATCGGACTAGGAGTACCAAATAAAAGTTCATACTTAGCTATTAGCAGTTCAGCCTAGCTAGTATGAATGGCAGTTCTTAAGTACTTCCCTAACTACTATGAATGGCGGTTCATAAGTACTTCCCCAAATAGTACGAATTGAATGTCAGTTCATAAAGGGGGGGTCGGTTCTTCTTCTTATTTTTCGTCTTCTTCTTGTTTTTCCCTTTGTTCTTCTTCTTCTTCTTCTTCTTCTTTAGATCCTGGTTGTACCTATCCACCCATATTGCCTCGGCCCAATCCATCATTTTGTTCTTCCATGCTTCATTGTCATCAAAGGCCAAACCATGCCCTGAGTCGGCAGTGTCAAGCATCACATATGCCTCTTTCGGTACATGATACATCTCAAACGTATCTATAATTTCTGATGCTCCATGTTGTTTTCATATCATAGGCTACATGTTTTTTATACACTTTATGTCATTTTTATGGATTTCCTAGGACTAACCTATTGACAAGATGCCACAGAGTCAGTTCTTGTTTTCTGCTGTTTTAGATTTCAGAAAAGTTGTTCTGGAAATATTCTCGGAATTGGAAGAAACAAAATCTCAGGGTCTTAGAAATCTGTCACGTACACGGAGTCTAAATGGGACCTGGAGGGGGCCCTAGAGCCAGCATACCATAGGGTGGCACCCCCCCTCCCCTTGGCCGGGCCACCAGGTGGTGTGGGCCCCCTGGCCACTGATGTCTATGCACGCTTCTATTCTTGTATACAGTGTTGGTCCTCCAAGTATAGAGGTTTGTAGAACAGAAGCAAGTTTCCCTTAAGTGGATCACCCAAGATTTATCAAACTCGGGGAGGTAGAGGTTAAACATATCCCTCTCAAGCAACCCTGCAATTACGATACACGAAGTCTCTTGTGTGCCCAACACACCTAATACAATTGTCAGTTGTATAGGTGCACTAGTTCGGCGAAGAGATAGTGAAATACAAATATTATGGATGATTATAAGTGATAGTAGCAATCTGATATAAAAATGGGCAGCAAGCAAACATGTAGCAGAACTGATTGTAAACAGTGTTTCAATGCTTAGAAACAAGGCCTAGGGATCATACTTTCACTAGTGGACACTCTCAACAATAATAACATAATTGAATGCATAAATATCATCTCTTCACTATGCTACTTCGAACCACTCTCCGGTTGGATAACAAACACCAATCATTGCGTACGGCTATAAAATCACTCCTTAGAGTTCACATATCCCCATCTAGGTCACCCCCATGCTATCACCATGATACCTAGATGGTTCCAAACAAACACCACAATTTCATAGGGCCATCCAACACAAAATATAAATGTTATGCTAAACCACACGGTGCACACACTGTCACCATTACATCGTGATCAAAGTGTCTACGGAGATCTCATAACGAACCACTTGAGTAGCATAACAGATGAAGATTAAGATCTACTTATTCAACTAGATTACAAAGCTCATGATCACATAAAGATCACACCATGGGATAGAGAGAGATGAAACACATAGCTACCGGTAGATCCCTCGGCCCCGGGGAAGAAATACTCCCTCCTCATCATAGGAGACAGCAACGGTGATGAATATGGTGGTGGAGTCGACAGAGATGGCTCCGGGGGCACTTCCCCGTCTCGGCCGGGCGCCGGAACAAAGATTTCTGTCCCCCGAAACTTGTCGGCGGCGACGGAGCTACGGAACTTTTCGTGGAAGGGGACGATTTTTAGGGTTTATGCATCAGAGGGATTATATAGGCAAAAGGCGATGTCGATGGGTGGCCAGGGGGCCCACACAACCCCTGCGCGCGTCTAGAGGGGGAACCACGCCCCCCTATGGTGTGGCTCCTCTATGGCCACCCTCCGGGTCTCCTTTGGACTCTGTTGACGCTCCAGGAATTCTAAGACTCTGGGATTTTATTTCATCCAATTCCGAGAATACTTTCAGAACAAATTTTCAGAAACCAAAAACAGCAGAAAACAGGAAGTGACTCTATGGTATCTTGTCAATAGGTTAGTCCCAGAAAATCCATAAAAATGACATAAAGTGTATAAGAAACATGTAGCATATGGCAACAAGACAACATGGAACATACGAAATTATGGATATGATTGAGACGTATCAAGCATCCCCAAGCTTTGTTCCTACTCGTCCTCGAGTAGGTAAATGACAAAAACAAATAATTTCTGAGGTGACATGCTACCAACATAAACTTGATCATCGTAATGTAAAGTATGTAAACTAAGATCAAATGAGTAAAGGTGGTGGTTTATAGTTGATAAAGTAATGTATAAACCATTAGGAAGAACAAAGTAAAACTTTTTAATGAATCAATACTAAAAACAATCCACTGTGCAAAGTATATTAAAGATGATTTAAGCTTCAAGAACAACAATATAATCATCCTAAGCATCCAACTCTCACAACAACTCCTGTTAGGATCAAGTCAAGCGACAACAATACACATATGGAAAAATCATCAAACTAATTGTGCACTCAAAATAAGCAAGCATTTTGTATTGGTTCCCGACACCAGAATGTTATGGCTAAAAGAACATTATGGGGGGTTTGGAAGTTTAATGGAAGAAAGTCTCACACAGCTGAAAGTGATCATTAGACAAGAGAAAGTCTTATAATCGAAGTTATGCAGGGAGTAGTGATTGCCACACAATGGATGTACATAGAGCTATAAGCGTATGAAAGCTCTCCAATGGAACTAGTGGGGGTGCATCCAACTTGCTTGTTCATGAAGATCTAGAGCACTTTTTAGGAGGCTCATCATTGGAATATACAAGCCAAGTTCTATAATGTAAGTTTCCCACATAGTTATGCAAGTCATAAAATGAAAACTCTCTCCAAACTGAAGTATTGGTGCTAAATAAGCACAAGTGTGGAATAAATGATAGTAGTGCTGCCCCCTCTCTCTTTATTATCTTTCTTTTGCCCTCTTTCTCCTTTTTTCTTTTCTTTTTGGGCTTTTTATTTATTTTTACTTTTGTATATAACCTCACTGGTAGGGGAAACACTCTATTTTACAATGAATCATCACACTTTTAGTACTCATAACTGAAACTGAAATATCTCTGATGTATAAAACTAAATGCTCCTGCCAGTGTAGTAGTATTCGAAATAACAATGGAACATGTAACAAGTAACATAATGATGATGGATGTTGTATGGAAATATATCTCGGAATGGTTATGGAAATGCCATGATAGGTAGGTATGGTGGCTGTTTTGAGGAAGAAATTTTGGGCTTCTGTGTAGAAGAACAAAGTCCCCCCACGGGGTTTGGATGCACTGGTGAAGTTTGGACCAACTCTCAATGTGAGAATGGGCAATGCACAGTACCAAAGAGGCTAGCAAATATGGATGGTGGAAGTGCCAGAAAACCGCAACTTAGAACTCACAAGTTAAAATATTACATCTAGAAATATGATTATCCAAGGAATAATGAAGATCACTCCAAGAGGGTCCGTGGTAGTGACAAGCCAATGTTGCCTACCCGACTGTAGCGCGTAACAAAAAGCCAATAGATTGTTATCCGCAGAGGAAGTCATATACCATTATACTGTCAGTTGGTTTTTCAAGTGTGACACGGTTTCAAGCTTCTAGACCAACCATTAATTGTTTTTTACTTTACTAGACCAGCAGGTTTACCATTAAGCATATTAATATCTCAAAACAACAACAAATAGTCAAGTGAACAGTTATATGACCCACTAGAGCATGCAAAACTTTTCCAACATACCATCTACCACATGTAGCATTTTCTATTTTCATCAAACACCAAACAAAAAAAAACTATCCAACTAATATAGCAATGAAACAAGAGATTACTAACATAACTCTACTAGAACTAACAACTCTGAATAAGAGATGCATGAAAAACATGAGCTAAAAGGATTTGCAGCAGCTAGAAGAAAAACTAAGAATACGAGCATGGAAGAAAACGAGTATTCATATGAAAAAGCGGAGCGTGTCTCTCTCCCACACAAGAATGTTGGGTTCCAACTATGTTTATTGTAGCAAGAAAAACAAAAGAAAACAAAACAAAAGCAAACAGACGCTCCAAGTAAAGTGCATATGATGTGACCGAATAAAAATATAGTTTCACTAGAAGTGACCTGATAAGTTGTTGATGAAGAAGGGGATGCCTTGGGAGTCCCCAAGGTTAGACGCTTGAATCTTCTTAGAATTTGCTGGCATGAACCACGAGGTCATCCCCAAGCTTTGGCTTTGCACTCTTCTTGATCACATTATATCACCCTCTTCTCTTGACCCTTGAAAACTTCCTTCACACCGAACTCAATGTAATTCTCATTAGAGGGTTAGTGCATAATCAAAAATTCACATGTTATCCATGGACACAAGCATTATTAATACTTTTTAAATGTTATCTACAGCCACTGCTGTTTTGTGGAGAAAACAAATCCACTCAACATAGTAAAAGAGAGAATGCATGTAAAAAGACAGAATCGGTCAAAACCAGAGCAATTTGTAAAGACGAATTTTTTTGGGGCACATACGTTGCTCAAATCAAAAAACACAAAGCTAGAAAAAGTTTCAGAATTAGCTGAGGAATAAGCACAAAAATTTGCAGGTCATTTTGATCTTTCTGTGATTTTACATGAATTTAACGATGGACAACAGAAATTTGTTTCCTGCGCAGAAATCCAAATCTAACCTCAACTTTCACTAGAGACTTTACTTGCTACAAAAAATGCGAGAAAATAAAGATACAAATGAGTTGCTACAGAAGTAAACAACACCTTTACTCAAAGAAAACAGAGAAAAACAAAGAAAAAATAAAACCATGGGTTATCTCCCAAGAAGTGCTTTTCTTTAAAGCCTTTTAGCTAGGCATGATAATTTGAGAAGATGCTCACTTGAGAAATATGAATTGAAGAAAAAGAGAGCATCAAGAAGCAAATGTAAAACAAATTTAAGTCTAGCCCACTTCCTATGAAAGAATCTTGAAGAAGAACAAGTCAATAAATCACAAAGGAGCAAGCACAGGAAAGCAAAACAAGTGCAACTTCAAAATTTTCAACATAAAGATGGGAAACTTAATATTGTTGAGATACATGAAACCATGTTTTCCTATTTCATTGTGACGCCCCGGGATCGGGCACTATGCAGATTTCAGCATTTCCACCAAAATCCACATAATAACCGATTTCAGGTTGCCACTTGTGATAACATTACAACAGTTCACGAATATTCCGCAACAACAACAGAAAAGATATATACAAGACGACTCAAACGAGTCAAGGATACAACTGATACAATACAAAGATCCAAATAACAGCGGAAGAAACAACATAGCGTCCGACTACGGAAAAGATACAAATTGGACTAAGAGTCCTGAAGATAACCGAGAGCGTCCAATCCCTGCCCAGGCCAAGCCGGAGGGATTCCCAAGCTAACGTCGTCAGAACTTCAAACCTGTTGACTGCAATGTTGAATATGCAGCCACGAAAAAGGATTCGTGGGTCAGTACGGTTAAGTACTGGCAAGTGGATAAACCATACTCACAAGATACCGGCGTAGCCAGTCATCACAAGATACAAATACTTTGGGATCAACGGAAAGGAAGTGATTATTGCAAATAAGCGGCAGCGGGCTGCACTAACAGAAACACACTACCACTTCCGGCTAACAGAAAGAAGATAAGATAGCGCATCGGAACCAACTACAACTACTCACCAAACAATACCCATCCAATGTCACCCCCTACTAAGGAAGCAACCCAAGGATAACTCACACTGTTGGATTAATGATGTTCAACTTATTGTGTCAATAGGACTATTACTAGTCAAGTTATTATCATTAGGTGTAAGTTGTCTGAGTACTTGTTAGCCAGTACTTTCACCAAGTAATCCATAACCGCGGAAAACACGGCTTCTCGAGAAGATTCATCCCTGCAGGGTGTGCTCCAGTACCCGTACACACTCAAGCCACCAGCTAAAACTCAGGTTGGCTTGACACGACCCAAACCATCTCTACAACCCATCCTAGGAGCCACGGAGCTATAAGGTCCCAGCCACGCAGCCGAATACTCAGCGCAGGTGTGCAAAACTCCCGCAGGACACAACACCCCGGCACTACAGGCCTCGCCCTATATGCATCATCATCATCACCAGTAACCATGGGGGCGCCTCCCATTATGCAAGGAGCAAATGGAACACCCGAACTAAGTGTGGCTCTTCGGACAAGCTGCAGATCAGGTCTAAGTCGAGGGGGGTCCCATACTACCACCCGGATGCGGTGAGCACGCTCATCATGGATCAGTAGACAAGACTCTTTTCCTAGTTTCGACACTAGCAGGCTTCAAAACCCTAACCCGGGCCTCCTGCCGGTGCCTTATCATCAAGTTATTATTACCCAAAACATTAACAGGTTGTGGATTGAATTGAAACCCACTATCAACTAAACAGGTGATAAGACGGACAACAGAACTTGAGCGCAAACAACACTAAGCATGCAACTACGACACGGGGGCCAACAAGGTAAACAAACAACAGTTGATAGGAAATGGAAGGAAGGCTATATCATGGCTGCAGGGTAAACATTTATAGGATCGAGACACAAGCATCGAATCAAGGCTAGAATAAGAACAACGAAAAGAATCGGTAACAAGTGATGAAAGGCAGCCATATGGCAGCAAGTGAGTATACTTGCCTGAGATCCCGCAAGGTAGCAGAACTTGTCGTTGCTCACATCATCTCAACGTCCTATCCGGGAAGAAGCAACGAGCCTCGAACAAACACCGGATGCAACAATTACTACTACGGCAAAAGATCCAGCATGATCAAGATATGGATGCATGACAAGTTTAAAGATGCATCAAGGTAAACTAGTTGACAAGATGAACAGATTTAAATGGACCCATATGCAATTTGAGTTGCATATGAAAAGCCCATGAATTATGGTTGAAACAATTGTTTTCCTACTAATCATTAGGTGAAAGTGGTTTAGTATGATGCATGGATGAGGAAAACAACAAAATAACCACAATAGAACCAGTTGGAAATAAGGGTTACCCATTTTTAGAAATTTATTTATTAAGCTAGAAAATTTTGGTTCCTTAAGGGTGTCACACAAACAATTGTTGTTTTCATCAAGTTAAAGTGTTCAAAACAAATAACAAAATTTATATTTGAAAAGAACATCAAATTTTAGTTGGATTACATGTTTCAAATATTGAAATTGGAATTAGGATAATTTAATTATGAAGTAAACAAGATTAAACAAGTTTTAAATGAATTTAAGACAAGTTTGGATTTTATTTGAATTTTATTTGTTCAAAACATAAATTCAAACTCACATTTGAAAAGTTCACACTTTGATGGTTTGGAAACATATTTGGCATGTTCAAAATTATTTTATTTTGAGAAAGTTATGATTTTATCAAATTTAAATGAATTAAACAAGTATTAAATTATTTAGGCAATTTAAATTATTTAAACCATGAAACAAAATTTATATTTGAAAAGGTTATTCAAAATGGTATGGAAAAACATATTTTATTTGCATTATTTGGATTAAGAATGAAATAGTTATGAATTTTAGCAAAATACAATTGAATTATTTGAATTCAAATTTGAATTGCATTTTGGAATTTCAAAACAGAAACCAAAAAGCATATTTGAAAAGTTCATGAAATTTTGATGGGGATACATATAAAATTTGTGTCATTTGGATTTGTGGTTTAAAAGTTGTGATCATTTGAAGTGTGGGGTGCATTTCGCAACGTGCAGGGACATACTCGTGATGGAAACATCAGAAGGGAGGGCTCTAGTTTAAAATGGGAAGAGCCAGGGGCATGCATAGAAAAGATGATCGGAAAAAAGAAATGGGACAAAAAGATTGGTGAATGCCTCCCATGGAATTCGAACACACGACCTGTGAGGTGGAGTAGCAGTTCTAACCACTGGGCTGGTTAAGTGTTGGTGTCTAAGTTCAGATCAAACGGTAGAAGAAGGGAAAGTAGATGCTAACTGAAATTGAGTCTTCAGGTTCAGAGAGACAACGACAGACGGTAGAAAAGGGAAATAAAATCGATGGGGCGTGGGCGCAGGGACTCGATCTCGGGTCTCCCACGAGACGGAACAGGGCGCTAGCCACTGGGCTGTCGCCTTGCTTGTGATACCAAACAGCGTTTTCAGCTTCTGAAGAGTAGTAGCGACGTGAACCTGACGAAGCTGAAAAAACTTCAGTGTTCCAGCGACCGACGGAGATCTGCGGAGGCAGACGGTGGGCAGCGGCGTGTGCTGGTCATGCGATTGTGTTGTAGGCGTGTGGTGTGTGTACGTGCACGAGTGGGTGCTGACGGCGTGTGTGTGCCTGGTGTCTACGTGACCACAGCGATCAACACCAGCTCGTGGGATCATGCAGCAGGCGTCCATGGCGGACAGCAATCCGCGGACGGAAACAGGTGACGCTCGACGACGACCACGCAGAGCAAGGGGAAGAAAAGGGAGGCCTAGGCCAGGAAGGAGTGCTCACCATGGCGGCCTCGCGGACGTGGAGAAAGGAGGCGGGGAAGGAGATGCCTCTGTCGACGAACTCTGACGGCCGGAGAAGAGCGGCGGCAAACGACGACGGCGCGGCGATCTTGGTGGCTCCCAGGCCCGGCCGAGGCAGCGCGGGGGAAGAAGGAGGTCCCGCGAATCCATTCCCGCCGGGAGGACGGCTCGACGACGAGCTTGGCGGCAGCGCCATGGCATCAAAATTCCGGCCACGAGGCGTTTGACAGGGAAATTTTTTCGGAATATGCAGAGGAGAATTTGGAGGGGATCTGGAAGAGGAGGGGGATGGCGGCGATGGGAGAAGGAGTAGAGAGGGTTAGGGTTGGATGCCTCCTCGGTAGCATCTTGTAGAGGGGGAAGGAGCAGGTGGGGGTGCTGTAGTCTTTTCCTGCAGAGAAAACGACAGAGAGGGAGGGGGAATTGTACGGAGGTTGGGGATGATCTCCTCGCAGTGAAGGTTTTGGGCCAGAGAGGTGGGCTGGGGTGATGGGCTGAGGAGAGAAAAAAGCTGTGGGTGGGCTGCCTCCTTTTGTGTTTTTTTTTATTTCTTTGATCCCTTTTTTTTGCAAGAAAGAAAAGGAGAGAGAAGAGAAAGGAATAAAGGATTTGGGTTTAATTTTTATGAATAATTATTAGTGCTTTGCAAAACAGTAATTAAAAGCAATTACCATTAACTTCAAAATTTAGAATATTAGTTTGATTTTGGAAATTTTTGGGAATAAACAATTTTATTTAATAAGTTCAAGCAATTATACAAACATTATTGAAATTAGTTTGTTTGCCAAATTTTAATTTTTAAACCCATATTGAAATATGATAATTAAGATTGATTTGATTTGAAGTGTTGAATTTGCCATTAGGGTTTTAATAACAGGGAAAATTTTATTAACAAGCAATTTGATTAAAACAAATTCAACCAGTGAAAAACAATTAAGTGGTTTAGTTTGAAATTTTGAAATTGGAAATTTTGAGCAAGGTGTGAAAGTTTAAATTGCTTTGAATTTTGGTTTGTTTTGAAAACAGAATGCAATGCTCATGTGATGCATGTGATGCAAAGCAAAAGGAAACAAACACTTTCTACCAAAGGTAACACCCCAGGTGTTACAGACGACACCACTAACAAGGGATTGCGCCCTCGCAATCCACCTGCTAACCCGGGAGGGGAAAGAAGTTCGACTATCGATTCTTCGTGCTTCCAGTTGATCTCCTCGACACCACTAACAAGGGATTCTTGCTCGGAGTGACGACGATGTTCTTCCACCAGGAATCTTCCGATGATCGAACCTATTAGGTTAAAGGCTCAGAAAACGTCCACCCACGTAGGATCCTAACACTTTGAAAGATTGAGTACGAGAGTAGACTCCAAAACAAATAAGATGGGAGGGGAAATAGAATAGGGATAAGGAGAAAACAAGAATCCTATTGAGATGTTTTCCAAAATAGTTTAGCAGAAATAGTTTTTGACACTCTAGAAACAACGACCGTTAGCGAGGTTACCCTACAGGCTTTGCGGACCCGTTGCTTCGATAACCATTCGTATCGAAACAATATCGGGAATCGGAACCAAGGCTCTGATACCATTTGTGACGCCCCGGGATCGGGCACTATGCAGATTTCAGCATTTCCACCAAAATCCACATAATAACCGATTTCAGGTTGCCACTTGTGATAACATTACAACAGTTCACGAATATTCCGCAACAACAACAGAAAAGATATATACAAGACGACTCAAACGAGTCAAGGATACAACTGATACAATACAAAGATCCAAATAACAGCGGAAGAAACAACATAGCGTCCGACTACGGACAAGATACAAATTGGACTAAGAGTCCTGAAGATAACCGAGAGCGTCCAATCCCTGCCCAGGCCAAGCCGGAGGGATTCCCAAGCTAACGTCGTCAGAACTTCAAACCTGTTGACTGCAATGTTGAATATGCAGCCACGAAAAAGGATTCGTGGGTCAGTACGGTTAAGTACTGGCAAGTGGATAAACCATACTCACAAGATACCGGCGTAGCCAGTCATCACAAGATACAAATACTTTGGGATCAACGGAAAGGAAGTGATTATTGCAAATAAGCGGCAGCGGGCTGCACTAACAGAAACACACTACCACTTCCGGCTAACAGAAAGAAGATAAGATAGCGCATCGGAACCAACTACAACTACTCACCAAACAATACCCATCCAATGTCACCCCCTACTAAGGAAGCAACCCAAGGATAACTCACACTGTTGGATTAATGATGTTCAACTTATTGTGTCAATAGGACTATTACTAGTCAAGTTATTATCATTAGGTGTAAGTTGTCTGAGTACTTGTTAGCCAGTACTTTCACCAAGTAATCCATAACCGCGGAAAACACGGCTTCTCGAGAAGATTCATCTCTGCAGGGTGTGCTCTAGTACCCGTACACACTCAAGCCACCAGCTAAAACTCAGGTTGGCTTGACACGACCCAAACCATCTCTACAACCCATCCTAGGAGCCACGGAGCTATAAGGTCCCAGCCACGCAGCCGAATACTCAGCGCAGGTGTGCAAAACTCCCGCAGGACACAACACCCTGGCACTACAGGCCTCGCCCTATATGCATCATCATCATCACCAGTAACCATGGGGGCGCCTCCCATTATGCAAGGAGCAAATGGAACACCCGAACTAAGTGTGGCTCTTCGGACAAGCTGCAGATCAGGTCTAAGTCGAGGGGGGTCCCATACTACCACCCGGATGCGGTGAGCACGCTCATCATGGATCAGTAGACAAGACTCTTTTCCTAGTTTCGACACTAGCAGGCTTCAAAACCCTAACCCGGGCCTCCTGCCGGTGCCTTATCATCAAGTTATTATTACCCAAAACATTAACAGGTTGTGGATTGAATTGAAACCCACTATCAACTAAACAGGTGATAAGACGGACAACAGAACTTGAGCGCAAACAACACTAAGCATGCAACTACGACACGGGGGCCAACAAGGTAAACAAACAACAGTTGATAGGAAATGGAAGGAAGGCTATATCATGGCTGCAGGGTAAACATATATAGGATCGAGACACAAGCATCGAATCAAGGCTAGAATAAGAACAACGGAAAGAATCGGTAACAAGTGATGAAAGGCAGCCATATGGCAGCAAGTGAGTATACTTGCCTGAGATCCCGCAAGGTAGCAGAACTTGTCGTTGCTCACATCATCTCAACGTCCTATCCGGGAAGAAGCAACGAGCCTCGAACAAACACCGGATGCAACAATTACTACTACGGCAAAAGATCCAGCATGATCAAGATATGGATGCATGACAAGTTTAAAGATGCATCAAGGTAAACTAGTTGACAAGATGAACAGATTTAAATGGACCCATATGCAATTTGAGTTGCATATGAAAAGCCCATGAATTATGGTTGAAACAATTGTTTTCCTACTAATCATTAGGTGAAAGTGGTTTAGTATGATGCATGGATGAGGAAAACAACAAAATAACCACAATAGAACCAGTTGGAAATAAGGGTTACCCATTTTTAGAAATTTATTTATTAAGCTAGAAAATTTTGGTTCCTTAAGGGTGTCACACAAACAATTGTTGTTTTCATCAAGTTAAAGTGTTCAAAACAAATAACAAAATTTATATTTGAAAAGAACATCAAATTTTAGTTGGATTACATGTTTCAAATATTGAAATTGGAATTAGGATAATTTAATTATGAAGTAAACAAGATTAAACAAGTTTTAAATGAATTTAAGACAAGTTTGGATTTTATTTGAATTTTATTTGTTCAAAACATAAATTCAAACTCACATTTGAAAAGTTCACACTTTGATGGTTTGGAAACATATTTGGCATGTTCAAAATTATTTTATTTTGAGCAAGTTATGATTTTATCAAATTTAAATGAATTAAACAAGTATTAAATTATTTAGGCAATTTAAATTATTTAAACCATGAAACAAAATTTATATTTGAAAAGGTTATTCAAAATGGTACGGAAAACATATTTTATTTGCATTATTTGGATTAAGAATGAAATAGTTATGAATTTTAGCAAAATACAATTGAATTATTTGAATTCAAATTTGAATTGCATTTTGTAATTTCAAAACAGAAAACAAAAAGCATATTTGAAAAGTTCATGAAATTTTGATGGGGATACATATAAAATTTGTGTCATTTGGATTTGTGGTTTAAAAGTTGTGATCATTTGAAGTGTGGGGTGCATTTCGCAACGTGCAGGGACATACTCGTGATGGAAACATCAGAAGGGAGGGCTCTAGTTTAAAATGGGAAGAGCCAAGGGCATGCATAGAAAAGATGACCGGAAAAAAAGAAATGGGACAAAAAGATTGGTGAATGCCTCCCATGGAATTCGAACACACGACCTGTGAGGTGGAGTAGCAGTTCTAACCACTAGGCTGGTTAAGTGTTGGTGTCTAAGTTCAGATCAAATGGTAGAAGAAGGGAAAGTAGATGCTAACTGAAATTGAGTCTTCAGGTTCAGAGAGACAACGACAGACGGTAGAAAAGGGAAATAAAATCGATGGGGCGTGGGCGCAGGGACTCGATCTCGGGTCTCCCACGAGACGGAACATGGCGCTAGCCACTGGGCTGTCGCCTTGCTTGTGATACCAAACAGCGTTTTCAGCTTCTGAAGAGTAGTAGCGACGTGAACCTGATGAAGCTGAAAAAACTTCAGTGTTCCAGCGACCGACGGAGATCTGCGGAGGCAGACGGTGGGCAGCGGCGTGTGCTGGGCATGCGATTGTGCTGTAGGCGTGTGGTGTGTGTACGTGCACGAGTGGGTGCTGACGGCGTGTGTGTGCCTGGTGTCTACGTGACCACAGCGATCAACACCAGCTCGTGGGATCATGCAGCAGGCGTCCATGGCGGACAGCAATCCGCGGACGGAAACAGGTGACGCTCGACGACGACCACGCAGAGCAAGGGGAAGAAAAGGGAGGCCTAGGCCAGGAAGGAGTGCTCACCATGGCGGCCTCGCGGACGTGGAGAAAGGAGGCGGGGAAGGAGATGCCTCTGTCGACGAACTCTGACGGCCGGAGAAGAGCGGCGGCAAACGATGACGGCGCGGCGATCTTGGTGGCTCCCAGGCCTGGCCGAGGCAGCGCGGGGGAAGAAGGAGGTCCCCCGAATCCATTCCCGCCGGGAGGACGGCTCGACGACGAGCTTGGCGGCAGCGCCATGGCATCAAAATTCCGGCCACGAGGCGTTTGACAGGGAAATTTTTTCAGAATATGCAGAGGAGAATTTGGAGGGGATCTGGAAGAGGAGGGGGATGGCGGCGATGGGAGAAGGAGTAGAGAGGGTTAGGGTTGGATGCCTCCTCGGTAGCTTCTTGTAGAGGGGGAAGGAGCAGGTGGGGGGTGCTGTAGTCTTTTCCTGCAGAGAAAACGACAGAGAGGGAGGGGGAATTGTACGGAGGTTGGGGATGATCTCCTCGCAGTGAAGGTTTTGGGCCAGAGAGGTGGGCTGGGGTGATGGGCTGAGGAGAGAAAAAAGCTGTGGGTGGGCTGCCTCCTTTTGTGTTTTTTTTTTATTTCTTTGATCCCTTTTTTTTTGCAAGAAAGAAAAGGAGAGAGAAGAGAAAGGAATAAAGGATTTGGGTTTAATTTTTATGAATAATTTTTAGTGCTTTGCAAAACAGTAATTAAAAGCAATTACCATTAACTTCAAAATTTAGAATATTAGTTTGATTTTGGAAATTTTTGGGAATAAACAATTTTATTTAATAAGTTCAGGCAATTATACAAACATTATTGAAATTAGTTTGTTTGCCAAATTTTAATTTTTAAACCCATATTGACATATGATAATTAAGATTGATTTGATTTGAAGTGTTGAATTTGCCATTAGGGTTTTAATAACAGGGAAAATTTTATTAACAAGCAATTTGATTAAAACAAATTCAACCAGTGAAAAACAATTGAGTGGTTTAGTTTGAAATTTTGAAATTGGAAATTTTGAGCAAGGTGTGAAAGTTTAAATTGCTTTGAATTTTGGTTTGTTTTGAAAACAGAATGCAATGCTCATGTGATGCATGTGATGCAAAGCAAAAGGAAACAAACACTTTCTACCAAAGGTAACACCCCAGGTGTTACATTCATAATGACCAACGGGTCTTAAAGAAACCAGCATATAGAAGCAACAGAAGAGAAAGCTCAAAACTTTCATCATAAAGAGAGGAAATTTAATAACATGAAGGTTCCCATAACCGTATTTTCCTCTCTCAAAATAATTCTCAGTAGCATCGTGAATAGACTCAACAATGTAGCTATCACCTAAACATTTTTGTCATGATTACGCATAAAATTATTATCATTACTCTCCACATAAGTAAAGTTCTTCTCATTAGTAATAGTGGGAGTAAAACTATCACATCCATCATTGCAATCATCATAAATTGGAGGAATAGTATAATCATAATGAACTTTATCCTCAACAGTAGATGGACTGAAAATAGCATGTTCATCATTCTAAGCATCATCTATAGGAGGCATATTGTAATCATAATTAATTTTCTCCACAATAGTAGGTGGAACTAGAATACCACAATCATTATAATCATCATATATTGGAGTCAAATTATCATCAAAGAAAATTTTCTCCTCCATGCTTGGGGGACTAAAAATATCCTATTCATCAAAACTAGCTTCCCCAAGCTTAGATTTTTCCGTAGCATTAGCAATAATGGTGTTCAAAGAATTCATACTAATAACATTGCTACTAGCATGCAAATAAAGCTCCATAGGTTTTTTTTATTTTCTCTTCAAACACTTCATGTCCTAACTCAATATAAAGATTAGAAAGTTCTCTCATATTTTTTCTGTTTTCCATTAAGCCTAACTAGTGAAAATAAAAGCAAGAACCAAAAAGATATAATTGCAGAATCTAAAGGAAATACCTTCAAGCACTCGCAGAGGATGTGAGTACCTTATCTCCCTGGCAACGGCACCAGAAAAGAGCTTGATGTCTACGCACGCTTCTATTCTTGTAGAAAGTGTTGGGCCTCCAACTGTAGAGGTTTGTAGAACAGAAAGTTTGTCTTAAGTGGATCACCCAAAATTTATCGAACTCGGGGAGGTAGAGGTCAAAGCTATCCCTCTCAAGCAACCCTGAAATTACGATACAAGAAGTTTCTTGTGCTCCCAACACACCTAATACAATTGACAGTTGTATAGGTGCACTAGGCAAACTGATAGTGAAATACAAGTAATATGGATGATTATAAGTGATAGTAGCAATCTGAAATAAAAATGGGCAGCAAGCAAACATGTAGCAGAACTGATTGTAAACGGTGTTTCAATGCTTAGAAACAAGGCCTAGGGATCATACTTTCACTAGTGGACACTCTCAACAATAATAACATAATTGAATGCATAAATATCATCTCTTCACTATGCTACTTAGAACCACTCTCCGGTCGGATAACAAACACCAATCATTGCGAAGAGCTAAAAAAGCACTCCATGGAGTTCACATATCCCCATCTAGGTAACCCACATGCTATCGCCATGAGACCTAGATGGTTCCAAACAAATACCACAATTTCATAGGATCATCCAACACAAAATATAAATATCATGCTAAACCACACGGTGCACACACTGTCACCATTAAACCATGATCAAAGTGTCTACGGAGATCTCATAACAATACCACTAGAGTCGCATAACAGATGAAGAGTAACATCTACTTATTCAACTAGATTACAAAGCTCATGATCACATAAAGATCACACCATGGGAGAGAGAGATGAAACACATAGCTACAAGTAGAGCCCTCAACCCCGGGGAAGAACTACTCCCTCCTCGTCATAGGAGACATCAACGACGATGAAGATGGAGGTGAAGTCGATGGAGATGGCTCCGGGGGCACTTCCGTATCCCGGCAGGGCGCCATAACAGATATTTATGTTCCCCGAAACTTGTCGGCAGCGCGGCAGAGCTACGGAACTTTTCGTGGAAGGGGGCCGATTTTTTAGGGTTTATGCATTGGGGGGATTATATAGGCGAAAGGGTGATGTCGGTGGGTGGCAAGGAGGCCCACACCACCCCTGGGCATGGCCAAAGGGGGAACCACGCCCGCCTATGGTGTTGCTCCTTTATCGACCCCCTCATCTCCTTTGGACTCCGTTGACGCTCCGGGAATTCTAAGACTATGGGATTTTGTTTCGTCCAATTTCGACAATATTTCCAGTAAACTTTTCTGAAACCAAAAACAACAGAAAATAGGAACTGACTCTGTGTCATCTTGTCAATGGTTAGTCCCAGAAAATCCATACAAATTACATAAAGTGTATAAGAAACATGTAGCATATGGCAAGAAAACTACATGGAACATCAGAAATTATGGATACGTTTGAGACGTATCAGCCACCCATAGATGTTGCCCTCTCGCCTATTTAAGCTCCTTCTCGGGTTAACCCTAAAGACCCGAGCCTCCATCCACGAAAAGTTCCGTAGTCACTGTCATCGTCAACCCTAGTTCGGGAGGGTTCTGAAGCTCTCCCCGGCACCCTGCCGAGAGGGGAATCATCACCGAAGGGCTCTTCATCACCATGCCTGCCTCCGGAGTGATGCGTAAGTAGCTCATCCTTGGACTACAGGTCCATAGCAGTAGGAAAATGGTTGCTCTCTCCTCTTTATGCCTCATGTTTAAATCTTGTGAGCTGCCTAACATGATCAAAATTATCTTATTGTAATGCTACATTTTGTGTTTCCTGGGATCCGATGAATATTGAATGCTATGTCCAGTGATTATCAATCTATCATGTTTATGTTATTTATGATTTGCATGCTCTCCTTTACTAGTAGATGCTCTCGCCAAGTTGACACTTTTAACTCCAAGAGGGAGTATTTATGCTCTATAGTGGGTTCATGCCTCCCTTTCACTCACGCTCGAGTTACAGAAACGTAACGGGTGGGGGATGTGTTGTTGCCATTAGGGAGAAAACGATAATGTTTTCATTGTTTACATTACACACTTTACTTCAGGCAATAATCTGTGTCTTGCAACTAAATACCCGAGGTTTGATTGGATGACGCTCCGAGGGTGGATTACTAGTCATAGATGCAGTTGGATAATGGTCTATGAATTATGTTGTAATGCCCGCATGAATCACATAGTAATCATCATGTCATGCATATGCACTACGGTGCCACCTTTATTTCTGTCAATTGCCCAACTGTAATTTGTTTACCCAACATGTTATCTATCTGTTTTGGAGAGACACCACTAGTGAATTGTGGACCCCGATCCATTTCTTTACACTGATAATACATCCACTTCAACCATTGTTTTCTTACTACAATTAATGTTTTCCTCTCATTACTATGCTCTTTCATTTACGGCAAACAAGTACTATTTTCCATACTATACATCTAATCCTTTGTGTTAGCAAAACCGGTGAGATTGACAACCTCATTGTTTCGTTGGGGCAAAGTACTTTTATTGTGTTGTGTAGATTCCACGTTGCTGCTGAGCCTGGTAGTGCGCCCTGCCAACATCAGTTGTCTTCAACCTTCAGAAGTGATTTCTTTCTCCTACTAGTCGATTAAACCTCGATTTCTTTCTAAGGGAAAACTTGCTGGTGTGCTCATCATACCTTTCTCTTGGGGTTTCCCAACGAGTGCACTCCTGCACCATCAACCTGTTTTCTAGCGCCGTTGCTGAGGAGCAAGAGGATTTCTACAAGGGGAGTCTATGACCTCCAATCTCTTTACTTTGTTTTTTTCTTGCTTAGTTTATTTTATTTTTTCTTGTTTGCTTCTCTTTATCAAAAACACAAAAAAGTAGTTCCTATTTAAAGTTGCCTTTATGTCTGTTCCTGTCCCTTTTACCATGTCACCTGAGGAAATGATTATCACTTTCAAACAAGGGAGAGATGAGAGTTTTAAAGAAGCCTGGTCTAGAGTTTTTTATTCTTATTGTAAAATTGGACCTTAAATGACTCTAAGCCTGTCTCTTCGTACTTTTTACTTTGGTCTTATTCTTTGCTATAGATATTCTTTGGATACTGTAGTAGGAGGAGATTTCCTTCATTATGATGGGGATCAAGATTTTAATGCCATAAAAAAACTTATTGCCACGTGTAGCTCACATAGTAAAACTGATATAGCCCTTCCAAGCATTTATGCTAGATTAAACACTCTTGAGACACATGTATCTTGCTTAAAGGAATGTTATAATCAGATCCGTGAACATTTTGATTATGTTAGAATAAAATTGGAAGCCTCAAATATGATCCATACAGTAAAAGTTGCTATAAATGGTGAAAACTTTCATGCTTGTTGTGATATTATGTCTGAATTTTGTCTAATGCCTAAAGAGATTTATGAATCTTTGAGTCTTTGGGGACTTTCTGAGGGAGGAAAAGAAATACCACTCGCTAATAACACCATTATATTTCCCACTGGAACAACTGAGGGAGTATTTACAGAACTCCTAGGGAGAATGGTATCCACTGATTATCTTGTTATTGAATGTGTAGGACGAGGCCAAATTACTCTTGAAAGATCTCTGCTAAAGCTCTTGGGAGCAACTATTGATGTGGGAAAAGGTACCATGACTTTCACCTCCAAAACGGGATTCAATCATCAGTTCCCTAGAGGTAAGAATAAGGGTAAGAAAGGTAAACGTAAGCCTCGTGGTCTTGTTTTGGATGCTTCTTCACTTGAAAAATACTTGATTCTTGTTTTCTGGGCCTAGCTAAAAGGCGTTAAAGAAAAACACTTCTTGGGAGATAACCCATGTTTTTATTTTTTGCAATGTTTTATTCTGTTTTCTTTGAGTCAAGGTGTTGTTTACTTCTGTAGCAACTCCTTTATATCTTTATTTTCTCGCATTTGTTGTGCCATGTAAAGTCTCTAGTGAAAGTTGAAGTTAGATTTCGACTTCTGCGCAAGAAACAGATTTCTGCTTTCCACCGTTAAATTCATATAAAATCACAGAAAGATCAAAATGACCTAAACAGTTTTGTGCTTAACCCTCACCTATTTCCAAAACTTTTTCTAGTTCTGGGTTTTTCAATTTGAGCACCGTAAGTGGCCCAAAAAAAAATCATCTTTACAGACTGTTCTGGTTTTGACAGATTCTGCCTTTTTACTTGCATTCTCTCTTTTACTTTGTTGAGTGGATTTCCTTGCTCCACAAAACATCGCTGGTTGTATCTAATGTTTTAAAAGTATTAATAATGCTTGTGTCCAAGGAGAAAATGTGAGTTTTTGATTGTGCACTAACCCTCTAATGAGAATTACTTTGAGTTTGGTGTGAAGGAAGTTTTCAAGGGTCAAGAGAAGAGGGTGATATAATGTGATCAAGAAGAATGAAAATCCAAAGCTTGTGGATGCCACCGTGGTTCATCCCAGCAAATTCTAAGAAGACTCAAGCGTCTAAGCTTGGGGATGCTGATGTCTACGCACGCTTCTATTCTTGTAGACAGTGTTGGGCCTCCAAGTGCAGAGGTTTGTAGAACATCAGCAAGTTTCCCTTAAGTGGATCACCCAAGGTTTATCGAACTCAGGGAGGTAGAGGTCAAAGATATCCCTCTCAAGCAACCCTGCAATTAAGATACAAGGACTCTCTTGTGTCCCCAACACACCCAATATACTTGTCAGGTATATAGGTGCACTAGTTCGACGGAGATATAGTGAAATGCGAGTATATAGATGGTTATAAGTAATAATAGCAATCTGAAATAAATATGGCAGCAAGCAAACATGTAGCAGAACAAGCGGAAAATGGTGTTGCAATGCTTGAAACACGGCCTAGGGATCCTACTTTCACTAGTGGACACTCTCAACAATGATCACATAATTGAATAACTAAATATCTTCTCTTCACTATGCTACTCTTGACCCTCTCCAGTTGGATAACGAACACTAATCATTGTGTAGGGCTGCAAAAAGCATTCCTGAAAGTAAGCATTCCCATCTCTAGTTAGCCCCACACTGTCAACTTGAGCGCCCTAGAAGGTACTAGACAAACACCACAATTCATAGAGGAAAAACACACGATGTACACACTATCGCCTTCACACCGCGGGACAAGGTGACTCCAAAGTTCATATTAATAAAACACTTGAGTAGCACAATAGATGAAAAGTAGCATCTACTTATTCAACTAGATTACAAAGCTCACGATCACATATAGATCACACCATGGGATAGAGAGAGATGAACCACATAGTTACTGGTAGAGCCCTCAGTCTCGGGGGAGAACTACTCCCTCTTCATCATAGAAGACAACAACGGCGATGGAGATGGCTTCCGGGGGGCACTTCCCCGTCTCGGCAGGGTTCCAGAATAGAGATATGTCCCCCGAAACTTGGGTTGACGATGACGGCGGCCGCGGAAGTTTTCGTGGAATTTCGCCGATTCGGTTAGGGTTTTCGGGAGGAAGGCCTTAAATAGGCGGAAGAGCAACACCGGGAGGTCACCAGGGGACCCTCACCACCCCAGGCGTGCCCTAGGGTGGACCCGCGCCTGGGCATGGTGAGGTCCACCCGGTGACCGTCTTTGACTCTTCTCCGGGACTTCCGGAAGCTTCGAAGAAAAAATAGGGACTTTGGCTTTCGTGGCATCCAATTCCGAGAATATTTCCAGAACAACTTTTTTGAAACTAAAACAGCAGAAAACAGGGAACTGGCACTGGGCATCTTGTTAATAGGTTAGTCCCGGAAAACGTAATAAAACGGAGGAAAACATATGAAAAACATGTAGCAATTGGCATAATATCAACATGGAACGATAGAAATTATAGATACGTTGGAGACGTATCAAGCATCCCTAAGCTTAGTTCCTACTCGTCCTCGAGTAGGTAAACGATAAAACAAAATAATTTCGGAGGTGACATGATACCACACAATCTTGATCATAATATGTAAAGTAGATCATGTAAACTAGGATCAAATGAACTAAAGCTGTGATCTATATTTGATATCAACAAGTAATGCATAAACAAATAAGAAGAAAGAAGCAAAACTTTTAATGAATCAATACTAAAATACTATCAACCGTGCAAAGTTTATTAGAGATGATTTAAGCTTTCAAGAACAACAATACCATGCACGTCAAACGATCTTCACAACACCTGTTAGGATCAAGTCAAGCTTTCCACATGATGCAATGCTTGAATCTGAAATTATTTGCGCACTAAAAACAAGCAAGTGTTCTGTGTTGGTCCCTGGCACCGGGATGTTATGGCAAAGAGAACATTATGGGGGGTTTGGAAGGTCAATGGAAGAAAGGCTCACAAAGCTGAAAGTGGTCATTAGACAAGAGAAAGTCTTACAACCGAAGCTATGCAAGGAGTAGGGATTGCCACACAACGGATGCACATAGAGCTATAAGTGTATGAAAGTTGTCGAGACATCGTAGTAGAATTCATAGACGGGGGTTCCATGAGACTACCGATAGAGATGTGGGGGGACGTGATCATATAACGAACAATGACACCAGGGTTTTACCCAGGTTCGGTACGTCGCAATTAGGCGGCGTTCCTACTCCTGCAATATCACTAAATCAGAGCTGAAGCCTGAAGTATACAAAGTACAATGTGAGTTAGGTTTAGCTACTCGAAAAGGATCAACCTCTCGGCGAGTTAGCCTCTATCTTATTGTCTATATCTCTTACCTCCCGCCCGACTTTATATAATAGCCGGGTTAGGGATTACAGAATAGGAAACCTAGAAGACAACGGTATGTTCTAACTTGGAAGGCAAGAATCCTCCTTCTACTCCAAGCCGTACCACGTGGGCCGTGGTCCGGGTTCTTCTAGAATCCGGCTTCCGCGCGTCAGCTTACTGAGCCGCCTAATGGACCGTAACCCATTACCATTCAGGACACCCTGGTAATCCGGCACTTTGGACACCATCTGATATACCCCTAATTGGTATATATCGGACAGTAGCCCCCAAGAAGAATTAAGACTTCAATTCGCCGTCTTTCGTCAAATTTGCATTCTTTCCGAGAAATATTGGCTTTTCGTCTTGATTCTTCTTTTCCTTCAAATCATGTTCTAACGCGAAACTCGGATTTCGGGAAATCCGGCTTTTTCTTCCACGAACCTTCGTGGAGAAGGAACACCCTACGTCAGCGATAAAACCATGCTGACGTCAGGGACGTTTGGGTTTCGAGTGTGAAACCTTGAAACGTATCTCTGACAGATTCTCGCAGGAAACGAGGAGATAGCAATAATCACCTGTCGATTCATTTCCTGGATTTTCTGGCGAGTGACATGCGTTGATCATCCAACGGTAAAAAATGTCGTCAGCGCGCATCGTAAAGGATTTCCGGCTATAAATAGCCCACTTCATCCCCTCTGGCAATCCTTCCGCTCTCCTCTCACCTTCCAGCTCAAGCGACATAGCCCCCGAGCCTCAGTCTAGTGAGAGCAAAGCAGAACCCATGCTCGCGCAAGCACCATTCCCGGACTTCTCGCCGGAGAGTTTGAGGTCCTCGTCGCACCGCCCAAGTATGGACTCACCACGTGCATGTCAGGAACACTCCATTGCCACGGACATCGACGACATCATCAATATTATGGATCCGCTGCTCGACTCGCCGAGCCACGCCACCGTCGACGTGCCGGAGAAATCCTCCAGCGGCCAGGCCCGCGAGGATCTTTATCTCGCGGCCGATGACCTGGCCGGGTCTTCCTCTACGCCGCCTCCGCCTCTCACTCCCGAAACGGCGGAGGAAAAAATCACTCTCGTCGTAGAGGAGCTCGCCGCCGCAGCCGCCGCCGCCGAAGCCGAGGACGAGGGCGAATCTTTCGACAATTGGAGCCGGAGCAGCATTCCCTCCCCCCTTCTTCCGACAATGGAGAAGGAGGGGTTGATCGCCAAGGTAAAGTGGCAGTATGAGGAACAAGAGTCCGATCCTTCACCTAAGTCCGGAGAGCGAGTTCTCCTCACTTCTCATATCTTACGAGGTATGGGATTTCCGCCATCTGCCTTCTTCCTCCAGGTACTCAATCACTACAACATCCAGCCTCACAACTTGCCACCCAACTCCATTCTATACTTAGCCGGGTTCCAGGCCCTCTTCGAAGGGTATCTAGGTTTAGCCGCTAGGTTAGATTTCTGGATGTACTGTTTCGGGGTTAAGCGAAACCCCTCGGAGAGCACACTCCCGACTTGCGGAACCATTTCTTTCACCCTGCGTAGATTCAGGGAAGATTGGTTCCCCAAGATAAAAAACTTCGGAATCCGTCAAGTTCTGGACGGGTTCCTTCTTTTATCACCCAAACGTCCCATTTCCTGGAAAGTAAACGGGGTTTCCATCTTTCGCCAACACTGCTGCCACTCCCCAGGAAAACTCGGCAACCGAAGCAGTGCAGACCCTGCCGCCGGATCTTCTTAGAATTAAACGACGCGTCGCCAAACTCGTCACTTCCGATCCACCTCTGACCGGCATGGATATAGTTCTATGCTGGTTAGAGAGGCGAATTCAGCCTTTGGCTAACCATGGTCCCCGGCTCTTATGCGACTACACGGGAACCACGGACGCCATGCAGACGACGAACAAATCCTTGACGGCAAAGGATTTGCGAAAGCGCGTGAATCAGTTGGTCGCAGCACGCGACCAATATGAAGAAAGTCGGCCGATGTACACGGCGACTAACCCGGCTCCAAAGGTACGTCTTTTACATTTTGGGTTTCATGTTATTTTCTTTCTCGGATAATTGTCTTAACCCGGACTTTGTCTTTTTTGACAGATCTTCGATCTTCCTGAGTCGGACCTTGCCACTGATGCCGAGTTGGACGCATTGCGTGCCAACTTCGTAGGTGGACGAAAACGTAAGAAGATTTCCACCTCCCAGGAAGTAATCGATCTTGACGGTGTCCTTGTCGCTACCTCCAGGTTTGACATCCGGGTTTTATATTTTTTGTCAGAACTTTTCTTACCTTGTCTCGGATTTTTAATTCTCCGGTACTTCTTTTTTTAGCTTGGCTCCCTCAACCTTGAAGCCTAAAAAGCTAAAAAGGTTTAAGTCTGTGGCCAAAAGAGGTCAAACCTGCAACTGCCCCAGATACTCCAGTTGCAGCTACAGAAGAACATGTTGCTGCTACGAACGAAGAACCCTAGCAGACCAGCCATCCCATTGTGCCGGAAATGGACACGAGGGAAAGGGAGGCCCCAGAAATGGGTGGTCCTTCTCAGCCAGCTGAGGAAGATCCCATTCCCACTTTTGATAAGAATTTCAAGGTCATTCATGAGGGCCTTAGCAATGTCGGGACTCTTTTTGCAGAGTTTGCAAAAGAGTTCAACGAAACCTGGTCAGGTTTGCATCGGATGCGCTAGGTAATACCTCTAACCCCCAAGCAATAAGTCAAATGCATGCTTTTGCCTTAATGCTTTTTCCGCTTTTATGCTTGTTTTTAACTTAAGCATTTTTTGTCTCTTTTCCGTGTTTCAGCAAACTACTGAAAGCATCAATATGGAAGATTTCAACAAGCTTACCATCAAGAATAAGGAGGTGAAATCCCTTCTTTCGATTCTTAAGGGTAAGGAGGCAGAACTGGTATCCACTCAGCAGCAGCTGAAGGAATCAGCAGGTAAGAAATTTCTCTGCTTCCAGTTGTGTAAATTTTCTAAGTATTTTTTCGAGTTTTCTAACTCGTCTTTTTTACTTGCTTTTCAGCTTCTTTGGTGAAAGCCAAAAAAATTGTTGAAGATACCGGCAATGCCGAGAACCTGCGCCGGGAAAACCTGGATCTTCATAAGCTCAATATGAAGTTGCAGCAGGACCTGGAGGCCAGCCAATTGGCCGTTGGCATTGCCGAGTCCAATGCCTCCAGCCAAGCAGCCAAGGACAAGGACACAATCCAAAATTTGGAGAATGCCTTGAACCAGCGCTTGGAGGAGGGCGCCGAGATGGACAAAATTCTCGGTAAGTACTTTAACTTTTACCGGATTTCCAATGTTTACATCTTTCTCTGTTTTTGCTAACACTTTTTGTGTTTTACTGAAACAGGAGATAGCCCTTAGCTTACTCAGATTGAGAAAATCCGAGCTTTTGGGAAGGTATTCACCGCAATCAAGGCTGCGGGGATGTTGCTGGTCAACAAATGCCTTCCTTCCAGGCCTGGGGAGTTCTCGTAGGTTTCAAAACTTTCGGAAGCTATCGTGGAGGTGGCGGAGTCCAGGGAATCCATCCTACGCTCCGCGGCGCGTGGTGGTGCTCGCATGGCTCGAGGGCTCATGCGCATGCACTACCCTGACGCCAAATCTTGGCGCGTGGCGTCCGACATCCCGCAAGGATACACGAAGGCGCAACGGGCCAGCATTTTTGAAGACATCAAAGGTCATGCCACCAAGATTGCCACCATGGTCAACATCTCCACCTTCTACCCGGAGGAAACTATTCCGGAAATTCCCGAGGAATCCAGAAGTGAAGACGACTCGGATGCCTGAAGGGAGATGCCTTGTCCTGGGTAGAAGATAGGAAATAGAAGCAGTACTGATCTTACAATGTAAACTTATTGTAATGCTTTCTATTCTTTTGTATAAACAACTAGAAGAATAACCCGCGCGTTGCAGCGGGTATCTTTTTAAAAAAATATTCTATAACAGAAATGGGTATAAGGTGTATAAAATATTCCATTATCAATATTAAATTGATCACATAATCGATATGCTAAATTTAATTCGTGTGAAATTGTCGTATATTTTGAGAAATAAATATTAGTGACATGGATAATTATATGGTTGAAAAAAGATGGCATGGTTATGTGGCATGTAGTATGTAATATCACAATTATTAGTGGAGATGACATGGATAATTGATTGGTTAAAATGGTGGATCATGTGGATAGCTTGCATGTTGAGATAGAAAAATCATAAATGCGTGTTAGTGGGGTTTTGTTTTATAAGAAGTATAGATACTCCTCTTTTGCAGCAATATTTATTAAGTCTTTTTCAAGTTTTCCGGGTTTTTATTCCTTTATCTTCTAAGTTCTCTGGTTTATATGCTTTAACTGTCCTTAGTGTTTGAAATGGCTCGATAGTATTTTAATCTTCATGCCAAGTGACTGGGTATAACCAATCAGTCGAAACTCGGAAACATGGATCATACTAAAGGCATTTTTACTTACTAGCTCCAGCGACCCAACATAAAAACAATCAGATAATGCTTAGAGAGCAGTAAGGAATTTTTTGAATGAAACTCAGGCATGCAGGCACAATCTGGGTTTCCTTAAGCCATTTTAGGCTGAAAAACATTCGGTTTTTTAACACCGAGAACGCAGGCAAAATTCGGGTTAACATTGAGTATTTGAAAGATCACTGGGAAATAGATAAGACGGAATTATGCTTTAAACTATAATAAACATGTAAAAAACATAGATGTATGAATTCCGACAACTTTATTTCATGATCTCAAAGATGTTTACATAGAAGTTGAACTAAGTATAGAAGGGACGTAACTGCTGGATGCTCCAGGGTCTTTTGGTCTCCCCTAGTTCGTCATCTATCTTTCTCTTTCTTTTGCGATTCGGCTTTTCGGGATCATCTTCCGTGTCTCGAATATCTACAAGATAGTATGATCCATTTTTCATAGCTTTGCTGATGACGAATGGTCCTTCCCAAACTGGGGCCAATTTGTGCTTTCTTTGTTGTACCAATCTTAGCACTAGGACACCTTCTTTAAAAGAACGATGCCTGATTTTCCGACTATGGTAACTCCGTAAACCTTGCTGATAAATGGCAGATCTTTGAAGCACAAGTTATCGCTCTTCCTCTAGGAGATTGACGGCATCCTGTCGTGCGCTTTCGGCATCCGAGTCATCGAAAGACTGCACTCTTGGGCTATCATGGATCATGTCCGTTGGAAGGACTGCTTCCGGGCCGTAAACTAGGAAAAACGGGGTATGCCCTGTTGACCTGTTTGGTGTCGTTCGAATACTCTAAAGCACAGAGGGTAACTCTTCCACCCATGCTCCAGCTGCTCTATGAAGAGGAGATTCGAGTCTTGGGCGTATTCCTTGCAGGATTGAACTGTTCATTCTTTCAACCTGTCCATTGGATTGTCGGTGTGCCACAGATGCAAGATCTAGGCGTATTCCCGTTTGTCGGCAATATTTTGCCAACTCTCCAATAGAGAAATTTGTCCCGTTGTCGGTTATTATGCTGTGTGGAACGCCGTATCTCATGACTACGTCAATGATGAAATTTCTGACTGTTACACCGTCGAGCTTTTTGATGGGTTTTGCCTCCACCTACTTGGTATACTTATCCACTGCAACCAGTAGATGTGTAAGTCTGCCTCTTGTAGTTTTGAATGGTCCCATCATATCTAGCCCCCAGACCGCAAATGGCCATGTAATAGGGATAGTTTTGAGTGCTTGGGCTGGCATATTCGTCTGCTTGGAGTAATACTGACATCCGGCACATGTATTGACTATGTGTTCGGCGTTTGTCTTGGCTGTTAGCCAGAAAAACCCTGCACGAAATGCTTTCTTAACTATGCTTTTTGATTGAGCATGATGTCCACAATCTACAGCATGGATTTCTTGCAGAATTTGTCGGCCTTCTTCCGGCGAAATACATCGCGGAAAAAATCCGGTAGAGATGCGTTTATACAGGCAACCATTGATTACCGTGTATCCTTTGCATCAACGTTTTATATGTCTTTGCAAGACCTCGTCTGCTCCATCCGGGTACTTCTGATCTACTAAGAAGTTTAGATATGGAATTGTCCAATCCGGGTTAACGAGCAGGACTTCGATTGACTCGGAAACGAGAGGATAGTCGACATCTCCACCTTTTATGGATGGTTCGTGCAAATGCTGGACAAACACACATGGTGGTAGGGTTTTCACTCTTTCTGAGCCCATGCGGGCTAGTGCGTCCGTGTTCCAGTTTTCTTCCCTTTTGACGTGAAGTACTTCAAATCCCAGGAAGCAAATAGCGAACTCGTCCACCGTTCTCCGATATTCGGCCATGATGGGGCTTTTGGCGTCCCATGTTTGGTTGAGCTGATGTTGTACCAAATCTGAGTCACCATAGCATAAGATGCGTTTGACACCTATTTCTTTTGCAATGTGCAAGCCATGAAGCAAAGCCTCGTATTCTGCCACATTATTGTTGGCGTTGAAGTGTATTTGTAATACATACTCTATTGTATCTCCCTTGGGGGATTTTAGGACTACACCAGCTCCAGCGCCTTCCTTCATTTTGGATCCATCAAAGTGCATAACCCAGTATTCCGACTCCGGCATTGTTGTGTTTTCCATTGCTTCTGTCCAATCAGCAACGAAATCTGCCAACACCTGGGATTTTATTGCCGTCCGGGGTTGGTAGTTAATGTCGAACGCAGCCAACTCGATGCCCCATTTGGCTACTCGGCCCGTTGCGTCCGCATTGTTGATTATGTCCCCTAGTGGTGCTTTGCATACCACTGTTATGGAATGTCCTTGGAAATAATGACGGAGTTTTCGAGATGCGAAAAATACGCCATATGCCAGTTTTTGATAGTGAGGGTATCTTTGCTTGGATTCGGAAAAAACTTCACTTACATAATACACCGGATGTTGATCTGGTATAGTTTGTTCGTCTTTCCGTCTTTCCACAACTATCACCGCACTGATAACCCTGTTTGTTGATGTGAGGTACAGTAACATGGGTTCTTCGTCTTTTGGCGATGCCAAAATCGGAGCTTCCATCAAGGTTTCTTTTAACTGGGTTAATGCTTTGTCCGTTTCTTCTGTCCATTCAAATTTGTCGGATTTCTTCAACAATTTGTACAATGGAAAAGCTTTGTCTCCTAGCCGGCTTATAAACCTGCTGACGGCAGCTGCAGAACCCGTTAATCTTTGTACATATTTCAAGCACGTAGGCCTTGAGATGTTTAGGATTGCCTTGATCTTTTCCGGGTTTACTTCTATTCCTCTATGAGAAACGATGAAACCCAGAAGTTTTCCTGAGGGAACCCCAAATACGCACTTCAATGGATTCAACTTCATTTTATAAGTGCGCAAATTTTCAAAGGTTTCTCGCAAATCTTCAAGGAGTGTGTCCTTTTCCTTGGAAACGACGACAATGTCGTCCACGTAAACGTGAACATTTTTTCCAATCTGACTATGCAAACATCGTTGCATGCAACGCTGGTAAGTTGCACCTGCGTTCTTCAGGCCAAAAGGCATGGTTATGTAGTAGTATGTTCCATATGGGGTTATGAAGGAGGTTTTGATTTGATCCTCTTCCTTCATACGTATTTGATGGTACCCAGAATAAGCGTCCAAAAAAAGCATAAAAGCTCAGAGCCAGCAGTGGCATCTATTATTTGATCGATTCGCGGTAACGCAAATCTATCTTTTGGACACAATTTGTCCAGGTCGGTGTAATCTATACACATCCTAAGAATAGTACTATCTTTGTTTGGGACTAATACTGGGTTTCAAGACTATTCAGTATGTATAACTTCCTGGATAAAGTCAGCTGCTAATAGCCGGATAATTTCCTTGCCAATAGCCTTCCGTCTTCTTGCGTCGAATCGACGGAGACCTTGTTTGACGGGTTTAGATCCTGGAATTACCTTGAGTTGGTTCTCAGCAAGTTCCCTGGGTATGCCTGGCATGTCTGCTGGACACCACGCAAAAATATCCCAGCTCTCACGGAGAAACTTGATGAGCTCGCTTTCCTATTTGCCGGTCATGCTAGTTCCCACTACGACAAACTTTGTCGGATCTTTGGGATGTAGGATAACCTGTCTTGTATTCTCGGAAGATTTGAAGCTGTCTGCCGGCTTCCGGCTTTCTTTTCATGCCGACATTTCTGTCGGCGATACTTCTTTTGACAGTTCCTTCAGTTCTTCCTTTGCTATCACCTTTTCTGCGCAAAGGGCGTTTTCTTTTTCCATCTCGTTTGCCAACTTGAAGTCTCCATTTATAGTGATTACTCCTCCTTTTGGCCCTGGCATCTTCAGCTTGTTATAGATATAACACGATCTTGCCACGAACTTGGCGAAAGCTGGACGTCTGAGTATTGCGTGATACATGCTTTCGAACGGCACAACCTCGAATGATACTTTTTCCTGGCGGAAATGTTCTTTCTCTCCGAAGGTTACATCTAGGGAAATTTATCCTAGGGATCGTGCTTGCCTGCCAGGGACGATGCCGTAAAAACGTATGTTGCTATGATTGAGCTGGGTTTCGGAGATTCGCAGATGCTTCAATGTATCCAGGTACATTATGTTAATGCTGGATCCTCCATCCATCAGCACTCATTTTAGCCTAGTTTTTTGAACAATAGGACTTACAACTAGAGCTTGTGTGCCGGGTTCTGGGATGTTTCCGGGATGATCAGACTGATCCCAGGTAATTGGTGTATTTGAGTACTTCAAGAATTTTGGGGTTGGTGGAACAACCGCGTTTATTTCTCGAAGTGTTCTCTTTGCCACCTTTGCTGATGAAGTTGCCAGGAAAGTTAAGTTGCACTCTCCGTCAACTCTCGGAAACTTAGGCTCGCCTTTTCGCTATTGTTCCTGGATTTTTTCGTCAGTGTCCGATTCACTGTCTTCTTTTTCAGCTTCTGGCTTTTGCTTGGAGAATTTCCTCTTGGAATTTTTCCCTTTGCTTCCGGATCCTGCACTGCCTTTCATATGCTTGTTGAGTTGGCATTGTGTGTTCGTATGGGTAGGTTTCCCAAATTGGGAATGGTGGACACAATTTTCCGACTTAATCCTTTCCCACTCTTCTTTTCTGTAGGCGATCGGTTCTGTGCTTCGTCCTTTCCATTTGCTCCCATTTTCTCTTCCAAAGGCTATATTAACTTCTTTGGGTTTTTGCTGTGCTTCTGGAGTTGCTTTTTTCTCAGGACGAGGGGTCTTTTATTGCTTGAATCAAAGTTTCAATATTTCCACCTCTCGCTCTAATGTCATCTTCGGCCGCTGCGTGATCATTTGCGGTTGTAAGCATAGATCCGAGATCTTTGTGCTTTTTGGAACCAATCATGAACGGTACGAGTCCGGTTTTAAGCCATTGACGAAAGCATGCATTGCTTGTATGTCAGTTACTCCAGAGCAGCTGTTTTTCATTGCAGTCCACCTTGAGATAAAGTCCACGTATGGTTCATCTTCAAACTGGCACTACAAGAAATATGCTATCTTGTGACTCACCATATTGGTCACCGAATGGTCACCGAAAATCATTTGCGACCTTTCTGTGACCAAAATCTCTTGGTCAGGTTACGGGCGTCGCAATTGAACCAATGTGACCTTCTGTAGCCAAAATGGAAGGTCATGCAGTATGTGACCAATTGTTTTGGTCGCTCGTACTCTGGCCAAGCCACATCAGATCCAACGTGGCAAAACTGACGTCGCACAGAATCAGCCCAGTCCATTTCAGCCTTCCATATGGGCCTAGCCCAATAATTTAGACCATTTCTTTCTTTTCAATTATGGATAGCTACATGGGCCAAGCCCAACAATTTATCCTGTTTATTTTTTGGGCTTTAGCCTTTTTGCAGTATTTTAGGTTCGAAAGAAATTCATATGCTGCCGTTTTAAATTGGGCCTTTCGTTTGTAGAGCCCAGTTATTTGCTACATAAACGTTAAGGCCTAGGCCATTTTATGGTCTAATAGTATTTGGCCCAAGGCCTCCTTCAGTATTGTATTTACATCAGTACGTATCTTTAGCACAATTTCAAAATCAAATTAAATTTAGAATTGGAATACAAATTCAAAACATTTGAATTACATGTACATCAAGCACACCCACCATTTGAATTACAATTACAACGATTGAATATACACTCAGATCCTAGAAATTCAGCATTACAACAAGTTCAATAAGATACAAAGAGTCTGCTAACTGGGGCTTTGAGCTTCTTCAAATTCCTTCAGTGTTCACATCAGTGTATCTACAAATTGAGAGGAAAATCCACATCAGTACACAAGGGGTGCTTACATCAGTACATCTACACAAACAGAAGTACAAATAGGAGTACAACTTAAACCGTCAAGGATGATATTAATCAGCAATTTCAGTTTTGAGAGCAACCGTGCTGGGAAGATAAAATTGAAGTACAAAATATGAACCCTAGGAATTCAGGGAAGATAAAATAGAACCACATAAACAGAAACAAGGCTTACTGTTTAAGCATATGGCATATGATGTCCAGCATAACATGTAATATTGATATACAATGTTTCATCAACACGGTGAAGTGTATCACGACAGTTTTTTATCATAGGGCAACATAAAAAATTAGGAGGATTATTCCTCATGACACTACATGTAGATATCAAGAACACAAATTGATGGATATGTGAAAATGGGGCACATACAGAACAAGCATGATTTTGTTCCACCTTCAAGAAAAGAGTAGGTATTAGAAGAGCTCGTGCATACCTGACTTAAAGACAATGCAGTGGATGGGTATGTACATGGAGAAGAATTGGTCTGCATCATCTTCCCATCGTATCATCTATGCAAAGTGGTCTGGCTCTCAACCAGCAAGGAACCTGTCCATGGCGAATCAGGCAGAATTGAGATGGGCAGAAAAAAAAACCACAACAACATATTTCTGCAGAAAAAGAACATGTGTCCAAACAAATGAAGAGCATTTGCACGCAACTTTGTTATCTTTGGAGGCTAAGCATGCAAAGGAGTCTCCGTTGTTCCTAGATTTGCAAAATGAACACGCTGAGTTTGACAGCTTCAAAACTGTGTATAAACAAAAGAATTCTTCAGTAAAGGATAAAAACGTAGACCTTATTTAATATACAAGATAAACTGCAAGTACTGCTTATCTACTAGAAAAGTTACCAGATTAATAATTGGTAGGAAAGATGTGTTAGAATAAGGATTAAACAAAGGGAAACCTATGAATTATTTTGTATTTGAGTAAAAAATGTATAACTATGCTATGAATTTGCATGATCAGGTACAGAAATCTCTAAACCAGCTTGATATACAAAAGGATTAGATGAACATTAAACCATGCATGACCAGAAGAATCACATCACATGCTAGCTTAAATGGACTATACGATACGCAGCATTTCATACCACCAGATTTGTATGCAAGTAAAACTTATAGTAAGTACATGCTCAACAACCTATTACATGTGTTGGAAGAACTCGAGATTAATGTCTGGATCTGCCAAAAAGTGGTATATTTCCGCATCAACTATATACTTGCAGCAGCATCCAAACACTAATTGATTGTGTACATTGCAACTCATGAGAAGAAAAAGCTAAACCACAAAATTGTTCCTAGCTACGGACCTGAACATGAAGGTGAATTGGAAGGAGAAATACATGTCTTTAGGCGATTTTCATTGGTAGAAATAAAATAAGTAATACTGAAATTATGCCAGGATAAAACATATCTAGTCAAAGCACCTCGATTAAGACAGACAGCATCAGGCATGATAGACAGCAAGGCCAGGCATGAGTGCTCGCACTCCTCTTGGCTGTCGGTCCAGGCAGCGTCAAGGGCAATGAAGACCATGGATGCATCGAGATTAGGGAGCCGTTCTGGAGAGCCACCGTGCATGTTCTCCGCCATGTCCCACCCGAACCGTAGCCGGAGCTCTGTGGCTCCGTCTCCGCATGGCCACGATCTGCATTATCAATCGCTTATGACCAAGATGCATGAATCGAAGATGAGCAGGGAGATATCCGTGAATCTAAGAGGAGCAAGCAGATCCATGAATAACATACCATTGTGGCGTCGGTGACGTAGCCAGCGGTGGCGCGAGAGCCTCACCGGCTGCTCGGGTGCGGCGGGGCGGCGCCGAGGCGATGGTGCGGATCTCGCGGCCATCTCGTCGTGCAGGTCCCTCCGTGGCGCCTGAGGGCGGAGGCGGCCCAGCTCGTGGCAGTTGACGCGGGCCCCCAGCTGCTCCTGTCACCACGCCCAGCACTGCAGCAACCTCGGCGGTTGTGGAGGGCCGCGGCTGCGCCATCTGCATTGTCGTAGAGGTCCGCATCTGGCTCGGGAGGGAAGAAGGCCAACGGTTGAAAATGTTCGCGTCGCTCGGATCTCCAGAGGTTGAACAGCTTCACGTCACTCCCGGGGGGCTCCACGGCCTCCGTCGTCGCTACCGAAGGGCTGGTGTTGGGGAGTGGAGGTGGCGGCGGGCTGGTGACGGAAAGGGCGGATGCGGCGCCTCTCTCTGGGGCGGCTCCGTCGATGTGAATCGCGAGAGGGGTAGAGGGCAAAGGGAGTCCATGGGGTGGGTGGCCAGGAGCGAGTAGTTCCGCCGCCGGGGACGGGGAGCTTAGGGCGGCTCGGAGGGAAGTTAGGGTTCGGGTACGAGAGAGGACGGCAGTATGCATTTGGCCCGAAAGGATAAGAGAGGGAGCTAGGGTTCGGGGGCGTGCTCGCGAGAGAGGACGGCAGTTGGATCAACATCCGAGGGATCAAGGTGAGAGCTAGGCTAGCTGGGCCGAGTGGGTTCCGGTGTCGATTTGGGCTTGGGGCGAGAGCTAGGCTAGCTGGGCCAAGGCGCCTGTCTGCTCATTGTACTGTTTTTTTGTAAGATAATAAAAACGGAATCCAACTATTCTAAATATTTTGAATTAAGAAACACAATTCAAAATACAGGAAACTTTCAGATCTAATGGAATTTACATTTTTCCAATGTGACATGAATGTATGGAAATGTCATGACGATGTTGAATTGCAAAGAATACACAATTTTCTACATTAAGCGGGTAAAATAAAAATAACACATCAATTTTATACGAATTGTTATATCCATATTCATTGTATAGTTTCTTGAAATAACCTCATATTGGGCTCAAGAATGCATATTGGAACAACTAACAATGTTGCCGAAGATATTTTAATTTTTCGTTGAATAAAAATATCATTTTCCATTTTCGGAGTGTTGAAAACGGTTTTTTTTGTGAAGCATCTACCAAAAATATGTTGCAAAATTGTACAGAAAAAATGAAGGTAGTAGACCATATTTTATCTAAAAAAACTCAAATTACTTCCTCTAAAAATCTTTCCACCCACCTCTTTTGAAAAAGACAAATTTCAGCCGATTCAGCTGAAACCGGGCCAAATTTGAACTACAGGTGCCTCGTAGTTTTCTCTTTATTTTTTGCAAAAATCATTTTTAGGTACCCAAGTACCTATTTCAACATAGATACATCAAGAGTTCATCAAGATTCAACACCTAGGCATGAACGGTCATGTCCCCTGTTTTGAACGTTTCCCGAAACCGGCTTAGAAAATTCCAGAAAATTCAAAAAAATCTCGAAACGATGCAAGATCTACGCGTGGTGTTGTTATATATGTACTAGTATCCACAAAATATAATAAACTTGGAATACGACAATTTGGTGGAAAATGTGTTCACATAAATGAGCTATCTCGTACGAAGATTCATGGCTTTCGGGCCAAATGACGGATGTTTTGGCCATATCCATGGCATAGTTTGTTTAAATGTGACCATATTCCACACAAAGATGCATGTTGGTACAACTAACAATGTTCACGAAGAAAGTTTTATTTTTCGTTGAATAAAAATACCATTTTCCATTCCCGGAGTGTCAAAACTGGGTTTTTTTGTGAAGCACATACACAAAATATGACACAAAAATGTACAAAGTAAAATTCTAAATATATTATGTCATATTTTATCTACAAATAACAAATTTAGTACCTCTCAATAGCTCAAAATACACCTCTTTCGAAAAAGACAAATTTCCGCCGATTCCGCTGAAACCGGGCCAAATTTGAACTACAGGTGCCTCGTAGTTTTCTCTTTATTTTTTGCAAAAATCATTTTTAGGTACCCAAGTACCTATTTCAACATAGATACATCAAGAGTTCATCAAGATTCAACACCTAGGCACGAACGGTCATGTCCCCCGTTTTGAACGATTCCCGAAACCGGCTTACAAAATTCCAGAAAATTCAAAAAAACTCGAAACGATGCAAGATCTTCGCGTATATATGTACTAGTATCCACAAAAAATAATAAACTTGGAATACGACAATTTGGTGGAAAATGTGTTCACATAAATGAGCTATCTCGTACGAAGATTCATGGCTTTCGGGCCAAATGACGGATGTTTTGGCCACATCCATGGCATAGTATGTTTAAATGTGACCATATTCCACACAAAGATGCATGTTGGTGCAAATAACAATGTTCACGAAGAAAGTTTTATTTTTCGTTGAATAAAAATACCATTTTCCATTCCCGGAGTGTCAAAACTGGGTTTTTTTGTGAAGCACATACACAAAATATGACACAAAAATGTACAAAGTAAAATTATAAATATATTATGTCATATTTTATCTACAAATAAAAAATTTAGTACCTCTCAATAGCTCAAAATACACCTCTTTCGAAAAAGACAAATTTCAGCCGATTCCGTTGAAACCGGGCCAAATTTGAACTACGGGTGCCTCGTAGTTTTCTCTTTATTTTTTGCAAAAATAATTTTTAGTTACCCAAGTACCTATTTCAACATAGATACATCAATAGTTCACCAAGATTCAACACCTAGGCACAAACGGTCATGTCCCCAGTTTTGAACGTTTCCCGAAACCGACTTAGAAAATTCCAGAAAATTCAAAAAAACTCGAAACGATGCAAGATCTTCGCTGGTGTTGTTATATATGTACTAGTATCCACAAAAAATAATAAACTTGGAATATGACAATTTGGTGGAAAATGTGTTCACATAAATGAGCTATCTCGTACGAAGATTCATGGCTTTCGGGCCAAATGACGGATGTTTTGGCCACATCCATGGCATAGTTTGTTTAAATGTGACCATATTCCACACAAAGATGAATGTTGGTGCAACTAACAATGTTCACGAAGAAAGTTTTATTTTTCGTTGAATAAAAATACCATTTTCCATTCCCGGAGTGTCAAAACTGGGTTTTTGTGAAGCACATACACAAAATATGACACAAAAATGTAGAAAGTAAAATTCTAAATATATTATGTCATATTTTATGTACAAATAACAAATTTAGTACCTCTCAATAGCTCAAAATACACCTCTTTCGAAAAAGACAAATTTCAGCCGATTCCGTTGAAACCGGGCCAAATTTGAACTACGGGTGCCTCGTAGTTTTCTCTTTATTTTTTGCAAAAATCATTTTTAGGTACCCAAGTACCTATTTCAACATAGATACATCAAGAGTTCACCAAGATTCAACACCTAGGCACGAATGGTCATGTCCCCCGTTTTGAACGTTTCCCGAAACCGACTTAGAAAATTCCAGAAAATTCAAAAAAACTCGAAACGATGCAAGATCTTCGCGTGGTGTTGTTATATATGTACTAGTATCCACAAAAAATAATAAACTTGGAATACGACAATTTGGTGGAAAATGTGTTCACATAAATGAGCTATCTCGTACGAAGATTCATGGCTTTCGGGCCAAATGACGGATGTTTTGGCCACATCCATGGCATAGTTTGTTTAAATGTGACCATATTCCATACAAAGATGCATGTTGGTGCAACTAACAATGTTCACGAAGAAAGTTTTATTTTTCGTTGAATAAAAATACCATTTTCCATTCCCGGAGTGTCAAAACTTGGTTTTTTTGTGAAGCACATACACAAAATATGACACAAAAATATACAAAGTAAAATTCTAAATATATTATGTCATATTTTATCTACAAATAACAAATTTAGTACCTCTCAATATCTCAAAATACACCTCTTTCGAAAAAGACAAATTTCAGCCGATTCCGGTGAAACCGGGCCAAATTTGAACTACATGTGCCTCGTAGTTTTGTCTTTATTTTTTCAAAAAATCATTTTTAGGTACCCAAGTACCTATTTCAACATAGATATGCCAAGAGTTCATCAAGATTCAATCCCTAGCTACGAACGGTCATGCCTCCCGTTTTGAACGTTTCCCGAAACCGGCTTGGAAAATTTCAGAAAATTCAAAAAAAATCGAAATGAAGCAAGACCTTCGCGTGGTGTTATAATAAGTGACCTAGTATCCATCAAAAATATTAAACTTGGAATACGGAAGTTATCTCGAAAAAGTGTTCACAAAAATGAGCTATCATCTACGAAGATTCATGGCTTTCGGGCCAAATGACGGATGTTATGGCCACATCCATGGCATAGTTTCTTTAAATGTGCCTATATTCCACACAAAGATGCATATTGGAACAACTAACAATGTTGCCGAAGAAAGTTTTATTTTTCGTTGAATAAAAATATCATTTTCCTATTTCGGAGTGTTGAAAACGGTTTTTTTTGTGAAGCATCTACCGAAAATATGTTGCAAAATTGTACAGAAAAAAAAATGAAGGTAGTAGACCATATTTTATCTACAAAAACTCAAATTAATTTCTCTAAAAATCTTTCCACCAACCTCTTTTGAAAAAGATAAATTTCAGCCGATTCAGTTGAAACCGGGCCAAATTTGAACTAGAGGTGCCTCGTAGTTTTCTCTTTATTTTTCGAAAAAATCATTTTTAGGTACCCAAGTACATATTTCAACATAGATATGCCAAGAATTCATCAAGATTCAATCCCTAGCTACGAACGGTCATACCTCCCGTTTTGAACGTTTCCCGAAGAAAAAATAATAATCCCATGTGAGAATTTTATTTAAATTCTTTAAAGACTTATATAAAGAAATATATAAGGTTAGGGGACATTTTCTTTTATTTTTAACAAATCTATACCCAAAAGTATTTAATGATCGAGGACATGTTTACAATTTTTTGAAAATTTATTTGGTTTAATTTGACGTTCAAAATCAAAAGTTATAGAAGAATAAAAAGAAAAGAAAAAAACACCTTAAGCTAGCCGGCCCAGCCCAACAGCGTGGCTGATCTGCTAAAGGTTTGCTTGAATGGGCTTTCGCCGAGGAGCTATTATCAAAATGCGTTTTTGCTATTTATTTTCACAAGTTATATCGTGGCCTAGTGGTAGCTCGCAGGTGCGCTCGTGGGAGAGGTTGTGGGTTCGAGTCCCTATCTCGCCCCAATTATTTTCTTTGTCCAACCGCGCGATGGTCAGCTCCTGGGTCCCTTGCGCATGCCAAGGCCTATGAAGGAGATCTATAGCAGTCGATGTATATAGCTACAAGAACCGTGTTGTGGCCTGGTGGCTAGAGCGCGAGCTATCGAGCAGGAGGTCGCGGGTTCAAACCCCCTCTACCCCATTTTTGCGCAAATAATCGTGCATAGGACCTACTTGTACATGACGTGTCACATTTGTGGTGGGTCCAACCATGACACATAGGATGAGATTTGACACATAGGCGAAAATATCGAATATGAGGCAACATGACCATTTAAATTGGTCTCAATCGGGACAGAATATGGGAGCAAACACCTGCTGTTTAGATTGTGACCAACTCATGTACTACTTTAGACTCCCTCAAACAATTGAGACCAGATATGTGTCCAATTTTTTTAAAGTCACTGACAAATGGTCACTAGTTGACATATTTCTTGTAGTGTGGGTGCAGCGGTTTAACTGGTTGATGCTGTTGGGGCGTTTGTAGGTTCCCCGAAAATGCTGAGTAAAGACTCTAGCCATATCATCCCAGCTATCGACAATTCTTGACGGAAGCCCATTGATCCAATCTCTGCCTCCATCCAGTAACATAAGGGGGAGGAATTTTACTGCCTCTAGGTATGTCCCGTTGTTAATCTGGACGGCTGTGTAATAGTCTGAGAGCCAGGTATCCGGGTTTGTACTGCCGGTATATTTTTTATATGTTGGACCAACTTTGGTGAAGCCAGAATGTAGAGTTATTCTTCGGATCCTGTCAGTGAAACACTTAGGCCCGAAGTATAGATCATCCCTTTCCGCTCTGTCAATGTGTGCGGAGTATCTACCGGCTGAATGGATAGAAGGGGATCTACTCCTTTTTTTTCCATTGTTGCGCGAGCGCGTTTTTCCGGGATTGTCTCTATTTTCTCCGTTATCATGCCCTTTGGGATAAGGTGGAGTTCTACTCCTGTGTCTTTCCTTATTCCTAGGGGGTGTACGGATCTCTCACGCCTGTGAGGAATATCATGTCTTCCGGCTTTTTCAGCAGGGCGTCTCGGAGGCGGCATTGCTTTTCCGACCTTCCGGTTTTGTTCCTCCCGATATTGGGGGTTAATTCCATCTTTCGGCAGATGGGATCCGGTTCTGGATGCTGCATCCTTATTATCGGGTTTTTTCTTGTCCTTTCTCGGATCTTGTTTCTTCTCTTTCGAATTACTTGAATCTCTAGGTTCTTCAGGTCCAGGTGCTCCAGCGGTGCAAGTAGCTGTTTTGCATAGGGCTGAGTTGTTATGCAACTTCCCTAATCTTGCTTGTCCTCGCTGTTGCTGTTGCAATGACTTTCCTAAGAAAGCATACACCCCTTGAAGTTTTTCTCCATTGGAGTACATGTCATTGTTGAGGATGGCGAACGCGGCTTCCGCGTTTTCTGCTGCAGTTTTGTATATAGGTTTGCCCCTGGCATCTGTGTCGTCTACTTGCTTTTGCCAGGCCGGGTTTTGAAACCGTTCCTTTGGCGGCAGTACTTCTGGTCTTGTGATTCCGGGTAACCGTGTAGGTTTAATGCCAGATCTATTCCTTCTCTCGTACTCCTAGATTTCTTCCTGCTTTAACTTAATGTCAGCTTGAGTTTTTTGGAGATGTTCCCGAGTTCGGAATAGATGTTGATGTTGCCTTTGGAGAGCTTGTCTCCTGGCTTCCAGCACTTCAGGGGGTTCGTGGGGTCCCACTGGTGTTTGAAGTAGATCCTGTTCGTCTTGTTCTGACATTGGCGGAACAGTGATTTCCTTCGCTTTCTTCTCCGTAGGCTTAACTCCACTTCCTCCTCCTGCTTCCCGGGTTTTGTTGGCTGGATCATCCAATTTTTTCTTCCGGAGCTTGTACTGGAGTTTCTTGGAAGCTTTGTGTTTTTTCTTGTAAGAGGGAGGTTTTTTACCAGGTTCATCCTCTGTCAATTCCTTGACATCCGGGTATGTTGGAGTGGTTTCCCCCTCTTCTCTCTCTTCCTCTGGCGGAGGTGTTCTAGGGATTTCCTAACTTTCGGCATCCGTGTTTTCAGCCGGTTTTTCCATCAGTACTTCGTGGAATCCCTCTTGAAAGGATTTGGCCTTTCTTTTGAAAGCTTCTACATCTTCGTCTTCGGAATCGAACTGGTCCGATCCGGGTTCCGACTCTAATCTCGCCTCAATGGCGGCTAACACAGAATCAGCTTCCGAGTTCGTCGTAAGATTGACGGATGTTGGATCTTCCACCTCTATTGTGGGATTGTTGTTTTCTACCTCTTCCACGGGATTGCTTTCATCCGTGTTTTCGGCGATCTCGGATTGCACCATACAGATAAAGTGCGATTCAGCAGAGTATCGGCGATCTGAGCAAAAGCCGGCGTCATAGTCTTCTTCGACTGGGTATAGGGCGGGTGGGATAGATTTGCTTCCACCACAGAATCTCATTGCCTCTGCAGTTAATCTGATAAAGATGTTTGTAGATCCAATCGGTAAAACGCAGGCACTTACCAGATGATTCCGTGCTGGCATGTATGATCCGATGTCGAGGAAGCGCCCGACGTCGTTGTCGAATTCCAGACTTCCGACAGTTATGATACTGCCAATTCCGCCGAGTATCCCCGATTGAAACATAACGCCTGACGTCGCTGGCCCCACGGTGGGCGCCAACTGTCGAGACATCGTAGTAGAATTCATAGACGGGGATGCCATGAGACTACCGATAGAGATGTGGGGGGACATGATCGTATAACGAACAATGACACCAGGGTTTTACCCAGGTTCGGTACGTCGCAACTAGGCGGCGTTCCTACTCCTGCAATCTCACTAAATCAGGGCTGAAGCCTGAAGTATACAAAGTACAATGTGAGTTAGGTTTAGCTACTCGACAAGGATCAACCTCTCGGCGAGTTAGCCTCTAGCTTATTGTCTATATCTCTTACCTCCCGCTCGGCTTTATATAATAGCCGGGTTAGGACTTACAGAATAGGAAACCTAGAAGACTACGGTATGTTCTGACTTGAAAGGCAAGAATCCGCCTTCTACTCCAAGCCGTACCACGTGGGCCGTGGTCCAGGTTCTTCTAGAATCCGGCTTCCGCGCGTCAGCTTACTGGGCCGCCTAATGGACCGTAACCCATTACCATTCAGGCCACCCTAGTAATCCGGCACTTTGGACACCATCTGATATACCCCTAATTGGTATATATATCCGACAAAAGCTCTCCAATGGAACTAGTGGGGGTGCATCCAACTTGCTTGCTCACGAAGACCTAGAGCTCATTTGAGGAGGCTCATCATTGGAATATACAAGCCAAGTTCTATAATGTAAAGGTCTCCACATAGTTATGAATGAATCATAATATGAAAACTTTTTCCAAACTGAAGTATTGGTGCTAAACATGAAGCACAAGTGTGGTATATAAAGGATAGTGATGCGCCTCTTCTCTCTTTATTCTCTCTTTGGCACCCTTTTTTTGGGGGCTTTTTTATTTTTTTATATATCCTCACCGGTAGGGGCAACATCCTATATTACAATGAATCATCACACTTTTAGTACACATAACTCATAAAGAAATATATCTGATGTCTCTAACTGAATGCTCCTGCTAGTGTAGCAGTATGCATAAATAACCATGTAGCTAATCATCAAGTAACATAATGGAGGTGGATGTTGTGCAGTAATATATCTCGGAATGGCTATGGAAATGCCATGATAGGTAGGTATGGTGGATTTTTTGAGGAAGAATATATGGGCTTATGCGTAGGAGAACAAAGTCCTCCCACAGGATTTGGATGCACTGGCGAAGTTTGCACCAACTCCCAGTGTGAGAAAGAGCAATGCACAGTACCGAAGAGGCTAGCAAATATGGATGGTGGAAGTGCCAGAAAACCGCAACATAGAACTCACAAGTTAAAAGATTACAACAAGCAAATCATCTTACAAGGAAAAGTGCAGATCACTCCAAGAGGGTCCGTGGCAGTGACAAGTCATTGTTAGCTACCCCGACCGTAGCGCGTAACAAAAGGCCGATCGGAAATGTATCACTCGTAGAAATCATATACCATTGTTTCTATCAGCTGGTAATTTAAGTGTGGCACAACTTCAAGTTTCTTAGACCAACCATTAAAAGTTTCTACTTACTAGTCCTTCCCGTTTATCCATTAAGCAAATTAATATCTCAAAACAACAACAGTGATTCAAGTGAAGCAGTTTAGTGATCTACAAGACCATGCAATCTTTTCCACTATACCAACTATCACAATAGCATTCCTATTTCCAAGCAAACACACATATGAGAACCACCTAACTACAAAAGCTAACAGCTCTGAACAAAGTATGCATGCAAAACAAGAGTTGGAAGCACTAAAAATATCTAAGCATGAATACTCAACAAATATAAGTGAAGCATAAGAGTATTCTAACGAAAAAGTGGAGCGTGTCTCTCTCCCAAAAAAATATGCTAGGATCCAACTATTTATTACAGCAAAGAAAAATAAACAAACTGAAAACAAAAATAAAAGATGCTGCAAGTAAAGCACATAAGATGTGAGTGAATAAAAATATAGTTTCACTAGAAGTGACCTGATAAATTGTTGATGAAGAAGGGGATGCCCAAGGCATCCCCAATCTTAGATGCTTGATTATTCTTAGAATTTGCTGGGATGTAGCACCGGGGCATACCTAATCTTAGGATTTTCACTCTTATTTATCACATCATATCATCCTCTTCTCTTGACTCTTGAAAACTTCTTTCACACCAAACTTCTCACAATCTTCATTAGCAACGTTAGTGCAAATCGAAATAATAAATTCACATGGTTCAGTTTCAACACAAGCATAACACTCATAAACACATTAGCTACTTTCACAACTTATTTTAAAACTTTTTTCTCAAAAGAACACCAAAAGAAAGATATTAAGAGGCAAATGCAATTATTAGCAGAAATCTGTCAAAACAGAACAACAGGTAAATATGATTTTTTTAGAAAATCCTATGTTGCTCAAATAAAATAGTGGTCAACTAAGAAAAGTTGCGTACATAGCCTAGGATGACGCACAAAAAAACTCAGGTCATTTTGAATTTTCTGTGATTTTTTACGATTTTAACAGTGGCAGCAGAAATTTGTTTCCTGCGCAGAAATCCGAAATATAGTCTCCACTTTCCACTAGAGACTTTACTTCGCTCAACAAAGACGCAAAAGAAAAGTTACAGAGGGGTTGCTAAGAAAATGGAAAACACCCAGGTGCAAATAAAACAAAAATAAACGACGGAAACGGGTTGAAAACGGAGAAATAAAACGGGTTGTCTCCCAGAAGCGCTTTTCCTTTAATGCCTTTCAGCTAGGCACAATGATTTTAAAAGATGCTAACATAAGAATAAGAGTTGAATCAAAATAACATAGCATCAAGAAGAAAATATAAAACACAGTTAAGTCTAACCCACTTCCTATGCAAAAGAATCTTGTAGAAAAACAAGTCAACAAAGCACAAAGTGACTAGCATAGGAAGACAAAATAAGTGCAACTTCAAAAATTTCAACATAAAGAGGGGAAACTTAATATTGTTGAGATGCATAAAACCATGTTTCCCTCTCTCATAATAACCTTCAGTAGCATCATGAATAAAATTAACATTATAGCTATCAAATAAAGCCTTCTTATCATGAGCCACATGCATAAAAGAATTAATACTCTCCACATAAGCATAGTCATTCTTATTAATAACAACGGGAGTAGGATTATCATAAAGAACTCGAACATGATACACAAGTTGCATATTAAAGAGATGGTTTTAGGTAATCCCACCATAATTATGTCAAATTTCACGAGGATGATTGTAATTATAGCCTATGTTATAACTTTCTTTATAATAATTATCAAAGACTGGAGGCATATTGAAATCATAATTAATTTTCTCCTCAATAGTAGGTGGACTAAAAATGTCATATTCATCATTGCAATAATCATATATTGGAGGCATAGTATCATCACAAGCAGTAAAATAGTTTTCTTCCAAAAGGCGTCCATTTGTAAACATATCATCATTTTTACCAGGAGGAGATGTATCAAGCATATAATCATTAATAGCAAAGGGATTTTCAAACACATCATCCACAAGTTTAGAGATTTCTATATTATCATTGGAAGGAGCATGGATAGTACTAATAGTACAACAATTATTAATATCATCGTTTTCAGAATTAGTACCAAACAGATTTTCAGTATCAAAAGTAGCGTGTTTCTCCCAATCATGATCACTTTCATAAATAACAGGCATAGGAAAATCATCGAGTTCAGACTCATCAGCAAAAGCTGTAATATGAGCAACATGCTTAGGGAGAGATATCGTTACCTCTCTCCTTTTACTCCTCTTTTTCTTCTTCTTCTTCCCCTCTTTAGGAGGGAGAGGCTTAAAAGGAAGCTTCTCCACATACCCTCATTTACTGGCAGAAACAATAGAAAGAACTTTGGAGGATTCCTCCTCCTCATTAATAAGAACAAAACTCATATTAGTCCTGTCATAATTTGGTAAAGTGTCCTCTTTTAGAATATTTTGTATGTAAGTATTTGCATGGCAATTTTCAACACAATAATATCGCATTCGTGCAAGACACTATTCATATCAAAAGCACTCATATCAATCAAAGAAGTTTTTCTTAATAACTCTTCACACCCCCAAAAATAATGTAAGTTCATCATGCTCATTAGGGGTGATCATGTCATCACAATACAAACTTGCAGTACTCATAGGATTCGAAAGGCTACTATCATGGCTTGAGCACTACAAATTAAAATGACCCACTTTACAGCAAAGTTCACAAATAAAAGGATAGAGGGCACAAAATTTTTCACCAAGATCATTTAGAGCCCTATCACACATTCTAGTTTTTTTCATTCCTATGATGTATACAATATTCTTCTTCGATTTGATTCTTTTCACAAGGTCTAAGTGCTCCACAAAAATTAACATGATTATAAGAAATAGTACTTTCAGAAGTTTGAGCATGTTTATTGCAATCATCAATAACAATTTAATTTTTCATGCAAGTGTCTTTAAAAGGTTCATGATATATGTCCCCATTTTTAGGAAGATTAATATAAGAAGCAAAGGATCTATACCAACCGATAGCTATTTGAGGATCAAGACCATATTTAGCATTAAGCTCATGAAAATCAGCAGTTTCAGCAAAAGTCTTAATGCAATCATACTCATAGTTTATACCCGATTCATTACCTTTGTTGTTATTCCAATCTTCACTATTGATTTGAATTATCTCAAGAAGATCCCACTTAGCTTCAACCTTCTTATTACAAAAAGAACCCTCTGAACATGCATCTAGATAATCCTTCCAATGTCCTGAAAGCCTTGCATAAAAATTAGTAACAATTATTTCCTTAAGAAGCTCATGGTTAGGACATTTGAGTATTAATGTTTTCAGTCTTCCCCAAGCTTGGGAAATGCTTTCTCCATCATGAGGCCAAAAATTATAAATGTAAATCCTATCTAAATATAGTTCATGAGAAGGATAAAATTTAGAGTAAAAGAGAGATTCAAGTTCCTTCCACTCAAAATGATGAGGATCATCTAGTAGTTCATACCACTCCCTTGCTTTGTCCTTAAGTGACAAAGGGAATAGCCTCCTCTTAACTTGGTCCGTTGAGATACCTGCACACTTGAATAACTCGCATAATTCATGCATAAAGTGTAAATGATCACTAGGATGGACAGTTCCATCTCCAAAATAACGGTTATCCATGAAAAGTTCAACAATTTTTTTTGGGTATTTTAAAAGGAATGCTTTTAGTAGGAGGATTTAAAATATCACAAGCATCATTAGGTTTATCACATATGGGAGATAAAGTATCATCAGAGCAAATTTTCTCCTCTAAAGCTGGAAAACTAAAAAGATCATAAAAACTAGCTTCCCCAAGCTTAGATTTTTCCCTAGCATTAGTAATGATAGGGTGCAAAGAATTAATGCCAATAAAATTGCTATCACTGTTATGCAAACAAACTTTTAATTTTCTCCTCAAAAGCATCATGTCCTAATTCAAGATAAATATCATAAAGTTTTATCATATTTTTGTTGTTTTCCATTAAGACTACTAGTAAAAAATAAAAACAAGAACCAAGTAAAAATAAGCCTAACTAGTGAAAACAAGAAACAAAAAGATAAAATTGCAGAATCTAAAGGAAATAACTCCGAGCACTCACACCCGAGGATGTGAGTACCTTTTACCTTACCTCCCCGGCAACAGCGCCAGAAAAGAGCTTGATGTCTACGCACGCTTCTATTCTTGTAGAAAGTGTTGGGCCTCCAAGTGCAGAGGTTTGTAGAACATCAGCAAGTTTCCCTTAAGTGGATCACCTAAGGTTTATCGAACTCAGGGAGGTAGAGGTCAAAGATATCCCTCTCAAGCAATCCTGCAATTAAGATACAAGAAGTCTCTTGTGTCCCCAACACACCCAATATACTTGCCAGGTATATAGGTGCACTAGTTCGGCGAAGAGATAGTGAAATGAGAGTAATATGGATGGTTATAAGTAATAATAGCAATCTGAAATAAATATGGCAGCAAGCAAACATGTAGCAGAACAGGCGAAAAACGGTGTTTCAATGCTTGGAAACAAGGCCTAGGGATCCTACTTTCACTAGTGGACACTCTCAACAATGATCACATAATTGAATAACTAAATATCTTCTCTTCACTATGATACTCTTAACCCTCTCCGGTTGGATAACAAACACTAATCATTGCGTAGGGCTGCAAAAAGCATTCCTTAAAGTAAGCATTCCCATGTCTAGTTAGCCCCACACTATCAACTTGAGGGCCATAGAAGGTACTCGACAAACACCAAAATTCATAGAGGAGACACACACGATGTGCACACTGTCACCTTCACACCGCGGGACAAGGTGACTCCAAAGTTCATATGAATAAAACACTTGAGTAGCACAATAGATGAAGAGTAACATCTACTTATTCAACTAGATTACAAAGCTCACGATCACATATAGATCACACCATGGGAGAGAGAGATATGAACCACATAGCTACCGGTAGAGCCCTCAGCCTCGGGGGAGAACTACTCCCTCCTCATCATAGGTGACAGCATCGGCGATGGATATGCCGGTGGAGTCGATGGAGATGGCTTCCGGGGGGCACTTCCCCATCCCGGCAGGGTGCCAGAACAGAGATATGTCCCCCGAAACTTGGTTTGACGATGACGGCGGCTGCGGAAGGTTTCGTGGAATTTCACCGATTTGGTTAGGGTTTTCGGGAGGAAGGCCTTAAATAGGCAGAAGAGCAACGCCGGGAGGTCACCAAAGCGCCCTAGGGTGGACCCGCGCCTGGGCATGGTGAGGTCCACCCGGTAACCGTCTTCGACTCTTCTTCGGACTTCCGAAAGCTTCGGAGAAAATAGGGACTTTGGCTTTCGTGGCATCCAATTCCGAGAATATTTCCAGAACAACTTTGAAACTAAAAACAACAGAAAACAGGGAACTGGCACTGGGCATCTTGTTAATAGGTTAGTCCCGGAAAATGTAAGAAAACGTAGGAAAACATACAGAAAACATGTAGCAATTGGCATAATATCAACATGGAACATCGGAAATTATAGATACGTTGGAGACGTATCAGTTGTCCAAGGCATCCCCTTCTTCATCAGCAACTTATCAGGTCACTTCTAGTGAAACTATATTTTTATTCGGTCACATCATATGCATTTTACTTGGAGCGTATGTTTGTTTTTGTTTTGTTTTCTTTTGTTTTCCTTTCTATAATAAACTTAGTTGGAAACCAGCATTTTTGTGTGGGAGAGAGACACGCTCCGCTTTTTCATATGAATACTCATTTTCTTTCATGCTCGTATTCTTAGTTTTTCTTGTAGCTGCTGCAAAACCTTTTAGCTCATGTTTTTCATGCATCTCTTATTCAGAGATGTAATTTCTAGTAGAATAGTAGTAGTAGTCTCCTTTTTCATTGCTATATCTTTTGGAGAGTTTTTGTTGAAATTATTGGAGTTGTAAAGCAGTAGTAAAATATTTCGTGCTTATAACAGTGCAAAAATAAGCTTGTATGGATTGTGGCTAGACTTTATCATGTCATGTTGTATTTTATTTTAATTCTATGATTAATGGTTACTATTGTAGCATGAATTGTCTCAAATATCTGAGAGTGCTTAATGTGCCGTTAAAAGAATCATGAGTTGTTTTTTTATCACATTGAAGCATAATATTGTGGTATTCTCCCTCGAATGCTTTATTTGGTCGACTTGGCGCATGCTTACACCATGTTTATGAATAAAAACCATTAACCTATAGCCTCTATGATCATTTAGTTTTTGACTTGTAATACCATTTATGCTTTGATTAATAATGTTTTTGTCGCTATGCATGATTATGGCCATTATTGCTCTCTTAATTTGTCGCTCCTAGTCTTTGCTAGCCTCCACATGTACTGAGTATGAGCTCTACCCGTGCATCCAACTCCCAAAAACCAAAGTTTGCCAAATGTGTCCACAATACCTACCTACATGTGGTATTTAAGCGCCACTCCAAGTAAATTTCTCATGTGCTACCTTTTAAACCTTCAAAATTATTCCTATTTTGTGCCCCTGTTTTAGCTCATGGGGATGTAAATAGAGAATCTTTATTTAACTTGTTGATTGGACTTTACACACCTGGACTAGTGGCACATCCTCTTATCCAAATTTATAGAAGAGATGGCAGTGGGGTGCCCAGCCCCAAAATTGGTTACTATTAAATTCTCTTCACTATTTTTGCCCCTGATTTATCAGTCAAAGTATAATTGTGTAACCAAAAGAGAAGAGGGATGACCTTCTGACCCCAGTTGCATCCTTCAGTGGGAGCCTCTCTTGTGAAGTCTAGTTGGCTTGTGACGTACTGCATTTTCTGTTTACTATTCGTTGACATAAGCATACACCTCTTTAAAAATAATGTTTTCAATACCTCTATTTAATAAAATAAAAAGCTCTACCACATGAGTTAATCCCTGCTTCCTTCTACGAAGGGCCTTTCTTTTAATTTTATGTTGAGTCTCCATCTTCTAACTTTATGCACAATTAAGAGAGCGTAGTTGCCATTCTGAGGTTAATGTACACCAGTCTCAAAGATTATTATTGATTGATTCATGATGTGTTATTACTTTCTCTCAAATTATTTGTTTCTAGTCATTCACTTGAGCTTTGAAGGTGTCCTAACATTTATATTTTGCCCCACTTTTAAGGACAAGCGAAATATCAATATGCTATGTTTTCTTTATGCTCGAAACAAACATATAACTTTCAAGTGCATTATTATTCATGATCTTTTGTTTGTGTTACCTTTCATGATGCAAAATGATTGCAAAGTTTCATTGTTAGAACTATATCTATCATGCCCGTGTTTAAAGTACTATGATCTCAGCTTACTTATGTTTTTACAATTTAGATGATCAAGTTTATGTTGGTAGCATGTCACCTCAGATTTTTTTTTATCGTTTTACCTACTCGAGGACGAGTAGGAACTAAGCTTGGGGATGCTTGATACTTATGAAACGTATCTATAATTTCTGATGTTCCATGTTGTTTTCATATCATATGCTACATGTTTTTATACACTTTATGTATTTCTTGGGACTAACCTATTGACAAGATGCCACAGAGCCAGTTCCTGTTTTCTGCTGTTTTTGGTTTCAGAAAAGTTGTTCTGGAAATATTCTCAGAATTGGACGAAACAAAATCCCAGGGTCTTAGAAATCTGTCACGTACACGGAGTCCGGAGGGGACCCGGAGGGGGGGTCCTGAAGCCAGCACACCATAAGGTGGCGCGACCCCCCGTTGCCGCGCCACCAGGTGGTGTGGCCCCCTGGCCACCCACCGACATTGCCCTCTCGCCTATTCAAGCTCCTCCTCGGGTTAACCCTAGAGACCCGAGACTCCATCCACGAAAAGTTCTATAGCCGCCGTCATGATCAACCCTAGTTCGGGAGGGTTCTGAAGCTCTCCCCGGCACCCTGCCGGGAGGGGGAATCATCACCGAAGGGCTCTTCATCACCATGCCTACCTCCGGAGTGATGCGTGAGTAGTCCATCCTTGGACTACGGGTCCATAGAAGTAGCTAGATGGTTGTTCTCTCCTCTTTATGCCTCATGTTTAGATCTTGTGAGCTGCCTAACATGATCAAGATCATCTTATTGTAATGCTACATGTTGTGTTTGATGGGATCTGATGAATATTGGATACTATGCACAGTGATTATCAATGTACGATGTTTATGCTATTTATGATCTTCCATGCTCTCCATTACTAGTAGATGCTCTGACCAAGTTGATACTTTTAACTCCAAGAGGGAGTATTTATGCTCGATAGTGGGTTCATGCCTTCCTTTCACTCACGCTCGAGGGAAAGAAACATAACGGGTGGGGGATGTGTTGTTACCATTAGGGAGAAAACAACAATGTTTTCATTGTTTACATTACACACTTTACTTAAGGCAATAATCTGTTGCTTGCAACTTAATACCCGAGGTTTGATTGGATGACGCTCTGAGGGTGGATTAGTAGTCATAGAGGTAGTTGGATAATGGTCTATTAATTATGTTGTAATGCCCGCATGAATCACATAGTAATCATCATGTCATGCATTTGCACTACGGTGCAACCTTTATATTTGTTAATTGCCCAGCTGTAATTTGTTTACCCAGAATGTTATCTATCTGGTTTGGAGAGACATCACTAGTGAACTGTGGATCCCGGTCCATTTCTTTACACTTATAATACATCCACTTCAACCACTGTTTTCTTACTACAATTACTGTTTTCCTATCATCAGTGTTCTCTTTCATTTACTGCAAACAAGTACCATTTTCCAAACTATACATCTAATCCTTTGTGTTAGCAAAACCGGTGAGATTGATAACCTCACTGTTTCTTTGGGGCAAAGTACTTTGATTGTGTTGTGTAGATTCCACGTTGCTGCTGAGCCTCGTAGTGCGCCCTGCCAACATCAGCTGTCTTCAACCTTCAGAAGTGATTTCTTTCTCCTACTGGTCGATTAAACCCTGGTTTCTATCTGAGGGAATACTTGTTGTTGTGCTCATCATACCTTCCTCTTAGGGTTTCCCAACGAGTGCACTCTTGCACCATCAGTACATGGGAATCAAAGCCCGACCCAAGAATCCAATTGTGAAGAATGCAACACACCAAAACAATCTTCACTTGGGTGGCAAAAGTGTGAAATGGCTTCTGGTCAAAGATCTTGAATCTATTTTGACTGCAGAAAACGCTCTCTCGACCATAACTCCAAGGCTAAAGTGCCTAAGATTGAACAATTCTTTAGCAGTAGCAGGACCAAACCTTGCACTGAACTCATTTTGATGGTATGTGGTCTTTTGGAAGGGTGGAAGTACTCCAGGACGACATGCATAACCATCATCTCCAAAGTAGAACTTACCATTTGAGATATTTATTCCATTAGGTCTGGACATGCTATCAACTAGTATGGTTGCATCATGTGATGATCCTTCCCATCCAACAAGCACATATGTGAACATGAGAACAAAATCAACATATGTTAGCACCTTCTGACTGGTGTAGTGCTTTATCCACTATATGCTTTGGACTGTGATTTGGGCACTTTAGCTCTCACATAAGTACCATCGATGACGCCAATATAATCCTGCCATGAGATGAACAAACTGTTAAAGATCCGGCGGCATACATGCAGATGCTCTAATACGATGAGTGGTTAAGTGCTTGCCTTGAAGTATGGGTACCATCTAAAACTGTCTCTGATCTTGGTTCGCCTTTGGCATGTAGCTGGCTTGGTCATCTCATGTCTCAGCTCGCTAATTGCATACAAGACTTATTTGAAGTAGCGGGAGATGGTCTCACAAAATCTTCCGAATATGTTATGGGTGACTCTAAACCTATGGTTATGACCAACAACATGAATACACATGGCAACTTGCTCTTCCACAGATGTGCGAATGCTATCCGTCAGATTTCTGCCCTCTTTAAACCTTTTGACTAGTTCATAGAAGGGGACTCTACCCATCCGAAGAATTTGGACAATCTCTAGTTCAGTCGAGTTGTAGATGCAGTTCAGATTTGCAATCGTCCTCTAATATCGAGCGAACAGAGACCCGTATGTGAGCATAGGACAACCAGAGCGCCTAACTATGATCTTGTGAATTAGCATGATCCATGATTGAATCACAACTACGAGTGATGTTGTGTGATTGTTCACACTCATTCCCTCATCCTAGTTAAATGGATCTGACATTAGCACTGCCTAAATCGATAAGTGCACTACTCTGTTTTTTAAGAAAGCAGTGTTTTACCTTGGCCATTGGAGACGATGGAGATATGCCGCTGTGGGTGAGAAAGCAAAGAAGCTCCTACCGTCACCGCTGACGAAGACGCGGCTCCGGGGGAGGCGGTAGAAGACGCCCTGCTGTGGGAGCTCTAGTGCCGGACCCCTAGACCTTCTGCCGTCAGATCTGGCGTCGGAGACTGGAAGCGATAAGCCGTCGGTGTAGGTTGAAAATATGCGGAGGTGAGCGAATATGGAGGGGAGGTGAGAGCTATGGGTAGCGCGAAACGGGACCTGATTTTGGCCATCTCCCGCCCTCCTCCCTCTCACACCGCCGCACCCGCTTTTCGCAGCGCCCAACGCCTGACTCCGTTCAAACGGCCGATTCAAGCGTTTTCAGCAGCTCTGTCCCAAGAGTGTTTTGATGTGCGTACCAGCCAAATAACAGGACGCACAGAGCCAAACAATATGACCTACGCTGCACCTAGTGGGTCTGTTTTCATGCGGGCTACCAAACACGAAACACGCAAAAAATGACATGCTACCGTTAAAACATGTGTGCGGTCTACAGCCTATAGCCGGCCAAACGGGCAACCCGACACGGCACGACCCAACTAAGGCACGGGCTGCGACTTTAAAATGGGCACGACACGCCTGGCACGAATACAGCTCACGACATAGCCCAAAACACACGGATAAGAGCTGTTTTGCATGAAAATGGGTAAAATAGTCGTGCCGGCTCGCGTGCTTCAAATCGAGAAGCGGCCCAGATACTAATGGGCTCGTGCCATGCCACCGCCCATTTTAGCCTTGCCATGCCGTGCCAAAAACCCATGCTTCGAGCCGGCCCGTTTAGC